>UESW01004529.1:0-403353 GCA_900491605.1 Calamus simplicifolius
CTATTGCGATCGGTCCAAGATCACGAACGATCCGACGGTTGCGATCGATCCAATCCCTGATCCCAATCGGCCACGACGATCTCGGACAGTGGCGATCGGTCCGAGATCGCCGACGATCCGACGGTTGCATCGATCCAAGCCCTAATCCCGATCGCCACGACCGATCCCGGACCATGGCGATCGGTCCAATCGGCGACGATCCGATGATTGCGATCGATCCAAGCCCTGATCCCGATCGGCCACGACCGATCCCGGACCGTGGCGATTGGTCCGATCGCTGACGATCCTACGATTGCTATCGATCCAAGCCTGATCCGATCGGCCACGACCGATCTCGGACCGTGGCGATCGGACTGATCGGCGTCGATCCCGATGTTGCCATCGATCCAAGCCCTGATCCCGATCGGCCCGATCGATCCCGGACCGTTGCGATCGGTCCGAGATCGCGGATTGATCCGACGGTTGCGATTGATCCAATCCCTGATCCTGATCGGCCCGACGATCCCGGACTGTGGCAATCGGTCCAATCGGCGATGATCGACGATTGCGATCGATCTAAGCCCTGATCCCGATCGGCCACGATCGATCCGGACCGTGGCAATCGATCTGATCGCCAACGATTCTACGGTTGCGATCGATCCAAGCCCTGATCCCGATCGGCCACGACCGATCTCGGACTGTGGCGATCGGAACCGATCGGTGTCGATCCGACAGTTGCCATCGATCCAAGCTCTAATCCCGATTGGCCACGACCGATCCCGGACCGTAGCGATCGGTCCAAGATCGCTACGATCCGACGGTTGCGATCGATCCAAGCCCTGATCCCGATTGGCCCACGACCGATCCCGGACTGTTGCGATCGGTCTGAGATGCGGACGATCCGACGGTTGCGATCGATCCAATCCTGATCCCGATCGGCCACGACCGATCTCGGACGTGGCGATCGGTCCGATCGCGAGATCCGACGGTTGCGATCGATCCAAGCCCTGATCCCGATCGGCCATGACCGATCTCGGACCATGGCGATCGGTCCAATCGCCGACGATCCGACGGTTGCGATCGATCCAAGCCGTGATCCCGATCGGCCACGACCGATCTTGGACCGTGGCGATCGGTCCGATCGCCGATGATCCTACGGTTGCGATCGATCCAAGCCCTGATCCCGATCGGCCACGACCGATCTCGGACCGTGGCGATCGGTCCGATGGCGACGATCCGACGGTTGCGATCGATCCAAGCCCTGATCCTGATCGGCCACGACCGATCTCAGACCGTGGCGATCAGTCCGATCGCGACGATCCGATGGTTGCGATCGATCCAAGCCTTGATCCCGATCGGCACGATCGATCTCGGACCATTGCGATCGGTCCGATAGGCGACGATCCGACGGTTGCAATCGATCCAAGCCGTGATCCCGATCGGCCACGACCGATCTCGGACAGTGGCGATCGGTCCGAGATCGCCGACGATCCAACGGTTGCAATCGATCCAAGCCGTGATCCCGATCGGCCACGATCGATCTCGACCGTGGCGATCGGTCCAATCGGGACGATCCGACGGTTGCGATCGATCCAAGCCCTGATCCCGATCGCCACTGATCCCGGACCGTGGCGATCGGTCCGATCCGATGATCCGACGGTTGTGATCGATCCCGATCGGCCACGACCGATCTGGACAGTGGCGATCGGTCCGATCGCCGACGATCCGACGGTTGCGATCGATCCAAGCCCTGATCCCGATCGGCCACGACCGATCTCGGACCGTGGCGATCGATCCATCGGCGACGATTCCGACTTGCGATCGATCCAAGCCCTGATCCCGATCGGCCACGACCGATCCCGGACCATGGCAATCGTCCGATCGCTGATGATCCTACGGTTGCGATCGATCCAAGCCCTGATCCCGATCGGCCACGACCGATCTCGGACTGTGGCGATCGGACGATCGGCGTCGATCCGATGGTTGCCATCGATCCGATGGTTGCCATCGATCCAAGCCCTGATCCCGATCGGCCACGACCGATCCCGGACCGTTGCGATCGGTCCATCGCGGACGATCCGACGGTTGTGATCAATCCAATCCCTGATCCGATCGGCCACGACGATCTCGGACCGTGGCGATCGATCCAATCGGCGACGATCCGACGGATTGCGATCGATCCAAGCCCTGATCCCGATCGGCCACGACCGATCTCGGACCGTGGCGATCGTCCGATCGCCGATGATCCACGGTTGCGATCGATCCAAGCCCTGATCCCGATCGGCCACGACCGATCTCGGACCGTGGCGATCGGACCGATCGGCACGATCCGACAGTTGCGATCGATCCAAGCCCTGATCCCGATCGGCCACGACCGATCTCAGACCGTGGCGATCGGTCCGAGATCGCGACGATCCGACGGTTGCGATCGATCCAAGCCTTGATCCTGATCGGCACGACCGATCCCGGACCGTTGCGATCGGTCCGAGATCGCGACGATCCGATGGTTGCGATCGATCCAATCCCTGATCCCGATCGGCCACGACCGATCTCGGACCAGTGGCGATCGTCCGAGATCGCGACGATCCGACGGTTGCGATCGATCCAAGCCCTCATCCCGATCGGCCATGACCGATCTCGGACTATGGCGATCGGTCCAATCGGCGACGATCCGATGATTGTGATCGATCCAAGCCCTGATCCCGATCGGCCACGACCGATCCCGGACCATGGCGATCGGTCCGATCACCGACGATCCGACGGTTGCGATCGATCAAGCCCTGATCCCGATCGGCCATGACCGATCTCGGACCGTGGCGATCGGTCCGATCGGCCACGATCCGACGGTTGCGATCGATCCAAGCCCTGATCCCGATCAGCCACGACCGATCTCGGACCGTGGCGATCGGTCCGAGATCGCGACGATCCGACGGTTGCGATCGATCCAAGCCTTGATCCCGATCGGCCACGACCGATCCGGACCATTGCGATCGGTCCGAGATCACGACGATCTGACGATTGCGATCGATCCAAGCCCTGATCCTGATCGGCCACGATCGATCTCGGACCAGTGGCGATCGGTCCGAGATCGCCGACGATCCGACGGTTGCGATCGATCCAAGCCCTGATCCCGATCAGCCACGACCGATCTCGGACCGTGGCGATCGGTCGAATCGGCGACGATCCGATGGTTGCGATCGATCCAAGCCCTGATCCGATCGGCCACGACCGATCCCGACCGTGGCGATCGGTCCGATCGCGATGATCCGACGGTTGCGATCGATCCAAGCCCTGATCCCGATCGGCCACGACCGATCTCGGACCGTGGCGATCGGTCCAATCGGATGACGATCCGACGGTTGCGATCGATCCAAGCCTGATCCCGATCGGCCACGATCGATCTCGACCGTGGCGATCGGTCCAATCGCTGACGATCCGATGGTTGCGATCGATCCAAGCCCTGATCCCGATCGGCCACGACCGATCTCGGACCATGGCGATCGGACTGATCGGCGTTGATTCGACGGTTGCGATCGATCCAAGCCCTGATCCCGATCGGCCACGACCGATCCTGGATCGTTGCGATCGGTCCGAGATCGCGATGATCCGACGGTTGCGATCGATCCAATCCCTGATCCCTGATCGGCCACGACCGATCTCGGACCATGGCGATCGGTCCAATCGGCGATGATCCAATGATTGAGATCGATCCAAGCCCTGATCCCGATCGGCCACGACCGATCCCGTACCGTGGTGATCGGTCCGATCGCCGATGATCCTACGGTTGCGATCGATCCAAACCCTGATCCCGATCAGCCACGACCGATCTTGGACCGTGGCGATCGGACCGATCGGCATCGATCCGACGATTGCGATCGATCCAAGCCCTGATCTCGATCGGCCACGACCGATCCCGGACCGTTGCGATCGGTCTGAGATCACAACGATCCGATGGTTGCAATCAATCCAAGCCCTGATCCCGATCGGTCACGACCGATCCCAGACCGTTGCGATCGATCCGAGATCGCTAACGATCCAATGTTTGCGATCGATCCAAGCCCTGATCCCGATCGGCCACGACCGATCCCGGACCGTTGCGATCGGTCTGAGATCGCGGACGATCCGACGGTTTGCGATCGATCCAATCCCTGATCCTGATCGGCCACGACCGATCTCAGACAGTGGCGATCGGTCCGAGATCGCTGATGATCCAACGGTTGCGATCGATCCAAGCCCTGATCCCGATCGGCCACGACCGATCCCGGACCGTGGCGATCGGTTTGAGATCGTGGACGATCCGATGGTTGCGATCGATCCAATCCCTGATCTTGATCGTCCACAACCGATCTCGGACAGTGGTGATCGATCCGAGATCGCTGACGATCCGACGGTTGCGATCGATCCAAGCCCTGATCCTGATCGGCCACGACCGATCCCGGACCGTGGCGATCGGTCCAATCGGCGACGATCCGATGATTGCAATCGATCCAAGCCCTAATCCCGATCGGCCACGACTGATCCCGGACCGTGGCGATCGGTTCGATCGCCGACGATCCTATAGTTGCGATCGATTCAAGCCCTGATCCCGATTGGCCATGACCGATCTCGGACCGTGGCGATCGGACCGATCGGCATCGATCCGACGGCCATCAATCCAAGCCCTGATCCCGATCGGCCAAGACCAAACTGGGACTGTTGCGATCGGTCCTAGATCATGATGATCCGATGGTTACGATCGATCCAAGCCCTGCTCCCGATCGGCCACGACCGATCTCGGACCGTTGCGATCGGTCCGAGATCGCTGACGATCCTACGGTTGCGATCGATCCAAGCCCTGATCCCGATCGGCCACGACCGATCCCAGACCGTTGCGATCGATCCGAGATTGCGGATGATCCGACGGTTACGATCGATCCAATCCCTGATCCCGATCGGCCACGATCGATCTCGAACATGGCTATCGATCTGAGATCGCTGACGATCCGACGGTTGCGATCGATCCAAGCCCTGATCCCGATCGGCTACGCCGTGGCGATCGGTCCAATCAGCGATGATCCGACGATTGCGATCGATCCAAGCCCTGATCCTGATCGGCCACGACCGATCCCGAACCGTGGCGATCGGTCCAATCGTCGATGATCCGACGGTTGTGATCGATCCAAGCCCTGATTCCGATCGGCCACGATCGATCCCGGACTGTGGCGATCGGTCCAATAGGGGATGATCTGACGATTGCGATTGATCCAAGCCCTGATCTCGATCGGCCATGACCGATCCCGGACCGTGGCGATCGGTCCGATCGCTGACAATCCTACGGTTGCGATCGATCCAAGCCCTGATCCCGATCGACCACGACCGATCTCGGACCGTGGCGATCGAATTGATCGGCATCGATCCGATGGTTGCCATTGATCCAAGCCCTGATCCCGATCGGCCACGATCGATCCCGGATCATTGCGATCTGTCCAAGATCGCGGACAATCTGACGGTTGCGATCGATCCAATCCCTAATCCTGATCGGCCACAACCGATCTCGGACATAATTATATAAAAATTAATTTTATTTAAAATATTTGTGATGCAACAAGTGCATCGCTAAATTAAAACATAATTTTCTTAATTTTTAGGTTTATTGCATCGCTAATGCGTCACTATTTAACATAATTAATTTTTTTAAAAATATTGCGATGCACTTAATTGCGTCGCAATATTTTTTTCTCATGATTACATTTTATAAAAATTTATTTTATTTAAATTATTACGATGCATATATTGCGTCACTAAATTAAAAATTATTTTTTTAATTTTCTGATTTATTGCATCGCTATTTAATATACTTAATTTTTTAAAACATTGCGACGCACTATGTTGTGTCGCAATTATTTTTTCTCATATTTATAGTTTATAAAATTAATTTTATTTAAAATAATTACGATGCAGTTATTACGTCACTAAATTAAAAATAATTTTTCTAATTTTTTGGTTTATTGCATCGCTAATGCGTCGCTATTTAACATATTTAATTTTTTTAAAAAATTGCAACGCACTGAGTTGCGTCGCAATATTTTTTCCTAATATTTATATTTTATAAAATTAATTTTATTTAAATTATTTGTGATGTAATTGGTGCATCGCTAAATTAAAAATAATTTTCTAATTTTCTGGTTTATTGCATCGCTATTTAACATATTTAATTTTTTTAAAAATATTGCGACGCATTGAGTTACGTCGCAATATTTTTTCCCATATTTATATTTTATAAAAAATTAATTTAAAAATATTGTGACACATTATTGCGTCGCTAAATAAATTTTTTTTTTATATTCTGGTTTATTGAATCGCTAATGCGTCGCTAATTGCGTCGCAATATTTTGTTGTCATGGAGGCGTCGCAAAGTTATCGCAATTTAGCGACGCAATGATGCATCGCTAAATTATGTCGCTATTTTAGTATTTTCTTGTAGTGCTTACTCATTTTTGAATGACAAAGCCTGCAGTCAACTACCACAGTTTGTTGGGGTTGTTACAGAACTTTGAGAAGGATAACCAGCTCTCTAAGGGTTTGGTTAATGTGGTTGAAGGATCTAAGGTAGGGCGTCAACCCTTTGGGAAAGGGAAGAAGAAAAAGAATAAGAAAAAGGTGCAACATGCTAGGACATCTATAAGGGGTCAGATGCAGAAGAAGAAAGTTGATAAAAGTCAAGCTGAATGCTTTCATTGCAAGATGCAAGGGCACTGGAAGAGGAACTGTCCTCTTTACATTGCCACACTTGATCCAAACAGGCCAAAGAAGAAAAAGGGGCAAGATGTTGCTCAACAAGGTATTTATATGATAACACCTTGTAATTTTTCTATATATGATAATCAGACCTGGGTATTGGATACCGGAGTCCTTTTAACATTTGCAATTCATTGCAGGGACTACAGGTCACTAGAAGATTTGAGGACAATGAAAGATTCCTTATGTCGGCGATGGAAGATTAGTTCTAGTACTGGCATTAGGAGTTCTTGAAATAGTTTTCAATAGAAATGTCATTATACTAAATGATTGTCATTTTTGCCCAACGTTCTTGTTGAACGTAATTTCTGTAGGCCTTCTGGCCAAAAGTAATTATGAAATTTCAATAAAGGATGTTACTTTGAATATCATTATGAATGGAGTCACTGTAATGACTGGGCATTTATCTAATGGCATTTATATATTATCACAGCCTGTGAATGTAGTGTACAATCAAGTAAGCGCCCTAGAACAACTGATGTCACAGACATTTATCTTTGGCACCATCGGCTGGGTCATATCAATAAGAACAGATTAAACAGGTTAACTCAGGAGGGCATCCTTCGAGTTGATGATTGTGAATCATTAACTACCTGTGAATCCTGTCTTCTTGGTAAAATGACCAAGTCATCTTTTACTGAAAAGGTGAAAGAGCCAAAGAGCTATTGAGTCTAGTACATACTGATGTATGTGGACCAATGAGCACTTGTGCCAAAGGTGGATATTACTACTTCATTACTTTTACAGACGACCTTTCTAGGTTCGGTTATGTCTATCTTATGAGACATAAATCTGAGTCGTTTGAAATGTTCAAACTATATCATAAAGAAGTAGAAAAACAAACAGGAAAATGTATTAAGACCCTTCGATCAGATCGAGGAGGCGAATACCTTTCCAATGACTTTGTGACATATTTAAGAGAGAATGAGATTCTCTCCCAATGGACTCCTCCTGGAACACCGCAGCATAACGGTGTGTCGGAAAGAAGGAATCGAACTCTGTTAGACATGGTTCGGTCCATGATGGGTTTTGCAAGCTTGCCAATATCATTTTGGGATACGCATTAGAATCTGCTTGTCATATTCTTAATAAGGTTCCAAGTAAGTCTGTTTCTAAAACTCCACATGAGATGTTGTATGGACATAAACTGGTTATCACCTATCTGAGAGTCTGAGGGAGTCCGGCTTATGTGAAACGTGCAAAATCAAACAAACTTGAACCCAAATCTGACAAATATTTTTTCATTGGCTATCCGAAAGAAACCAAAGGATATTACTTCTACAATACTGAAGAACAAAAGTTGTTCATTAGTAATAGAGCAGTTTTTCTTGAAAAGGAGTTCCTTAGTGAAGGAACAAATAGCTCTAATATTGAACTTGAGGAAGTTCATCAAGTAGAAGGAACAACACAAACCAGTGAACCCTTAGAATCTGAATTGATTAGATCAAACTTAAAACCCATTTTAGATGCACCATTAAGGCGATCTGGTAGAGTACCACATCAACCGACAGATACTTAGGTTTCTTGGTCCAGAATGAAGATCCTGTTGAACTCGATGAGAACAACGAGGATCCGATCGCCTATATGGATGCTATGCAAAGGACTGACTCTAATAAATGGCTTGATGCCATGAAATCCGAACTTGATTCCATGAAGGACAATAATGTATGGACATTAGTTGATCCACCCGAAGGGATAAAACCCATAGGGTGTAAGTGGGTTTTCAAGAGGAAAAGAGGCGCAGACGGAAAGGTTGAGACCTATAAAGCACGTCTGGTTGCTAAGGGGTATCGTCAACGTTATAGTATTGATTATGATGAAACGTTTTCTCCTGTGGCAATGCTGAATTTCATTCGGATTATGCTAGCTATATCAGTACACTTCGATTATGAGATTTGGCAAATGGATGTTAAAACCGCTTTTCTAAATGGTAATTTAGAAGAACAGGTACATATGATACAGCCTGAAGGTTTTATATCTGAAGATGAGTCTAAAGTGTGCAGGCTACAGAAGTCTACTTATGGACTTAAGCAAGCATCTAGGAGTTGGAACATACAATTTGATAAAGTGATCAAATCTTATGGATTTATTAAGAATAAAGAAGAACCTTGCATTTATAAATGGGCTAACGATTCCGTTATTGTATTTCTTGTATTATATGTGGATGATATTCTCTTAATCGGGAATGATATCCCTGCATTACAAGGAATAAAGACATGGTTATCATCATAATTCTCCATGAAAGATCTGGGAGAAGCATCATACATCCTAGGGATGAAGATCTATAGAGATAGATCTAAAAGGATGCTTGGTTTATCCCAATCTACGTACATTGACACCGTGCTAAAGAGGTTTAGCATGGAGAATTTCAAGAAAGGCTATCTTCCGATAGGCCATGGAATTCATCTTTCTAAGAAGGATTGTCCGACAACTTCGAATGAAAGAGAACGTATGAGTCGAATTTTATATGCTTCGGTAGTGGAATCGATTATGTACACCATGACATGTACAAGACCAGATGTGGCATACTCACTAGGAGTAAGTAGATACCAATCTGATCCAGGAGAAAAACACTGGCAAGTTGTTAAGACAATCCTTAAGTATTTGAGAAATACTAAGGACCAGTGGTCAGTCTATGGAGAGTCTGATTTGAAACTTGTTGGATATATTGATTCCAGTTTCCAATCAGATCATGATGATAGCAAAAGTGTATCGGGTTTCGTGTTTATCCTAAATGGTGGAGCTGTTTGCTGGAAAAGTTTCAAGCAACATACAGTGGCAGATTCGGTGTGCGAGGTAGAGTACATCGCTGCATCAGATGCTGCGAAAGAAGCTGTGTGGCTGTGAAAGTTTATCTCCGAGCTTGGAGTGACACCTTCCATTGATGGACCAGTCCTGTTGTATAGTGACACTGGTGCCATAGCTCAAGCAAAGGAACCACGAGCACATCAGCGCACCAAGCACATACTGCGTCGGTTTCATCTTATACGAGAGATTGTAGACCGAGGTGACATAAATCTTCAGAAGATTGATGGAAAGGAAAACCTAGGTGACCCTTTTCTAAAGCACTCAGCATCAGGGAGTTTGACTATAAATTGAAGATGGGTATTAGATACTGTAATGAGTGGCTTTAGGCTAAGTGGGAGTTTGTTGGGAATTGTATCCTAAAGCCAATCATTTGATGATTGTGCTAATGTAAATTGTATATAAATTGATATATTAATAAAAGTTATTTGGCAGTTTATTTATTACAAGAACATCTTCTTAAAACTCCTAATAGTAATGAAGCCCTCAGGATCTTCCTTCACGATAAAGGAGGATTTATCTTTGAAGGTCCTTAAAAGAGTTCGCGACCAAATGATATACTATGACAGGGCCATAGTACTATCAATTATAGGACGTTGTATATCATATTTGTTGGTTGTCCTCTTAACCAAGGAGTGTAGAGACACTAGTATGACATACAGGTGAAAGTGTAGGAGTACATTTCACCGAACGTGACTCATTTCCGGATACTCTGCTGTCAAGAGTTAATCCGAGAAGATATGAGTATAAGTATCCTTTAGACCTGAAGATCACAACCGGTGATTGCAAGCAACTCATTGTACTTAGGTGCCGGACCACCTGGATTTCTAATCCAGCTATGAAAGGTTACTGGGTGCAGTCAAGTACTTGTGGTAGTCAGTTGTGGATCGAGATGGAATTTGACCTATCCGTTAAAAGGAGAAATGCTTGTGTTTCAATTTAGCAAGACCTTGGCCAAGGCACTTCATATGAAAGTCACATGATTACTAAAATTGAAATCACTTTATGGATTCGCTGTTTAGAGTTGACAGGCTCTTAAGCCATCCTTAGCATTTGTGGTCAAGAGGATGAATTATACGGTAACTGTTTCTTAGGGTTCTTGGAGTTTGCTCGGCAACTCTTCGACCTATCCGGACGTCGGGTTCCGTTGCTAGATGGGCACATCGATTAGTATAGAAAGTTGTTTCTATGCTACCGGCTTAGGTTCGAACCTAGAGAGTCACACGCATAGAAGTTTCCTAGAATGATCTATTTGCTGATCAACGATTGAGAATCGTATATGATTTAATTAATCAATTTGATTGATTGAATTATCTCAATTGGGTTAAGTACAAGTGAATAAGATTCAATTTGGATTAAGTCTATTAGAAGGACTAATCAATTTCAAATATTGATTTGAAATTAGACTTAATTTGGATTTAAATAGATTCAGGACTAGCCAAATTTGATTTGGGCTAGGACCATGATCTATGTGGGTTCAGTCCAATAAATTCAGATCAGATTAAACCATCATCTGAACCCAAACCTCTCGCATAAGTATCTCACATGATGAGATAACTAATGTCTGAGAGATTAAATTCTCATTTAGAATTTAATGTATTAATTTAATCCTCTCCAAACCATTTCCATCGGAATTCTAAGTGTTAGAATTAAAGTGGAATTAATGTGCCTCTTTGAATCAACCAGGCGATAGAATTCTAATTGTTAGAATTCATATCTCTTTAGTTCTCACCGACATCGGAATTAACAAAACACCACGTCTCCTTGGTTTTCATCGAACGTCGAAATTAACCAAGCGTCGCGGCTCTTTAGTTCGGCGTCTCTTTGCTTTTTACCAAACGACGGAATTCTTAATGTCAGAATTCAATGGGCAGGCTGAAATGAGACTATAAATAGAGCACATCCCTCACCAGATTACACAGAACAATAGCACACGACATGTCGTGGATTGTAATTCTAAAAAGGTTAGAATAGAAAATCCTGATGATTCTGGTATTAGCAAAAGCTTGGTGGATCTTGGAGAAGATTCAAGTGGGAGGATTCAAGATCAGCAAAGTCATTTTTCTGCGAGCTGGCACTCTCGGAAATCCGATCATTCGGGGCTTTGCGTGGACGATAGTAGAGGCCGGACGATTGAACGGCTGTAGAGCACAAAAGGATTTACCAACTACCCTTAAGGTAAGTGATATGATCCCTAAACCTTAAGGCATGATTCAAGGCAAGAAGTACGACTTCTTACGTTAAGGATCAAGATATGATCTTGATGATTATTTATATGCATATTTTAGATCAAGCGATCCTATATATAAGGCAAAGATATGATCTTGATGCATATTAGATAGATTAATATGTAATCTTTTAGCTTCCGCATTGATAATAGTTATCAAATTTTAAAATATGCATGCCTCAGAGTTTATTTCTCCCTACACTTTGAGGACCAGTTCGGGCGAAACTTGGAAGTATATGTGGATGACATGCTAACCAGGAGTATCTGTACCACCAACCATGTTGCCGACCTTGCAGAGACCTTCGGCAATCTCCATTGGTGCCAGATAAGGCTGAACCCCCGCAAGTGCACCTTCGGGGTTACAGCATGCAAATTCTTGGGCTTCATGGTAATGCAGCAGGGGTTCGAGGCAAACCCTGATAAGATCCGAGCTATCCTGGACATGAGGCCCCAGGCTAGCAAGAAGGAGGTGCAGCGCCTGACTGGTAGGGTGGCAGCCTTGAGTCATTTCTTGTCCAAGTCGGCAAAGAGGTGTCTGCCTTTCTTCAAGGCGTTGCACAAAGTCAACAGCTTCGAGTGGACAAAGGAGTGCTAGAAAGCTTTCGAGGGGCTGAAGGAATTTTTGTCTATACCACCATTGCTGTCCAAGCCGAGGAGTGGGTGTTGGGAATTGTATCCTAAAGCCAATCATTTGATGATTGTGCTGATGTAAATTGTATATAAATTGATATATTAATAAAAGTTATTTGGCAGTTTATTCATTACAAGAACATCTTCTTAATACTTCTGAAAGTAATGAAGCCCTTAGGATCTTCCTCACGATAAAGGAGGATTTATCTTAGAAGGTCCTTAAAAGAGTTCGCGACCAAATGATATACTATGACAGGGCCATAGTACTATCAATTATAGGACGTTGTATATCATATTTGTTGGTTATCCTCTTAACCAAGGAGTGTAAGACACTGGTATGACATACAGGTGAAAGTGTAGGAGTACATTTCACCGAACGTGACTCATTTCTGGATACTCTGCTGTCAAGAGTTAATCCGAGAAGATATAGGTATAAGTATCCTTCAGACCTGAAGATCACAACCAGTGGCTTACAAGCAACTCATTGTACTTAGGTGCCGGACCACTTGGATTTCTAATCCAGCTACGAAAGGTTACCGGGGTAGTCAAGTACTTTGGCAGTCAGTTGTGGATCAAGATGGAATTTGACCTATCCCATTAAAAGGAGAAATGCTTGTGTTTCAATTTAGCAAGACCTTGGCCAAGGCACTTCATGTGAAAGTCACATGATCACTAAAGTTGAAATCACTTTATGGATTTGCTATTTAGAGTTGACAGGCTCTTAAGCCATCCTTAGCATTTGTGGTCAAGAGGATGAATTATACGGTAACTGTTTCTTAGGGTTCTTGGAGTTTGCTCGGCAACTCTTCGACCTATCCGGACGTCGGGTTCCATTGCTAGATGGGCACATCGATTAGTATAGAAAGTTATTTCTATGCTACCGGCTTAGGTTCGAACCTAGAGAGTCACACGCATAGAAGTTTCCTAGGATGATCTATTTACTGATCAACGATTGAGAATCGTATATGATTTAATTAATCAATTTGATTGATTGAATTATCTCAATTGGGTTAAGTACAATTGAATAAGATTCAATTTGGTTTAAGTCTATTAGAAGGACAAGTCAATTTCAAATATTGATTTGAAATTAGACTTGATTTGAATTTAAATAGATTCAGGACTAGCCAAATTTGATTTGGGCTTGGACCATGATCTATGTGGGTTCAGTCAAATAAATTCAGATCAGAACCCAAACCTCTCGAATATGGATCTCATATGATGAGATGGCTAAAATCTCATCTCATGAGATAGAATTTAATGCATGACATTTATTAACCGAATGTCGGATTTATCCCTCGTCTCTTTGGTTTTCTCCGAACGACGGAACTAAACCAAACGCCAACTCCTTGGTTTTCTCCGAACGTCGGAATTAAACCAAGCGCCGCATCTTCGGCATCTCTTCGCTTTTGCCAAATGACGGATTCTTAAATGTCAGAATTAAATGTCAAGGCTAAATCGAGACTATAAATAGAGGGCATTCCCTCACCAGAGAACACAGAACAAAAAATAGAACAATAATACACGATTTGTCATGGATTGTAATTCTAAATTGTCGTGGATTGTAATTCTAAAATGTTAGAATAGAAAATCCTGGTGATTCTGGTGTTAACGGAAGCCTGGTGGATCTTGGAGGAAGATTCAAGTGAGAGGATTCAAGATCAGCAAAGCTATTTTTCCGCGAGCTAGCACTCCCAAAAATCTGATCATTTGGGGCTTCGCGTGGACGATACTAGAGGCCGACGATTGAACGGCTGCAGAGCAATAAGGATTTACCTACTATTCTTAAGGTAAGTGATTTGATCCCTAGATCTTAAGGCAGGCTTCAAGATAATAGTGTGACTAGTCATCTTGAAGATCAAGATATGATCTTGATGTTTTTATATGCATATTTTAGATCAAACGACCCTGAATATATAGGAAAAGATATGATCTTGATGCATATTAGATAGATTAATATGTAATCTTTTAATTTCCGCAATGATAATAGTTATCAATTTTTAAAATATGCATGCCTCGGAGACTATTTCTCCCTACAGTGGGGATGAGCTCTTTCTGTACCTTACAGCCTCCTCCGAGGCTGTTAACTCGTGCTAGTTCGCATGGATGCCGACGGATGCAGAAGCCAATATACTACACCAGTAAAGTACTTCATGACATGGAGACCAGGTACTCCAGGATCGAGAAGATCATCTTTGCCCTGATCGTCTCCGCTCAGCGCTTCAAGCCCTACTTCCAAGCTCATCCTATTATGGTGCTCACGGACCAGCCCCTTCGGACTATCTTATCATCCTGACACCTCCAGTCGACTTGCGAAGTGGGCCATCAAGCTGGGGGAGTTCGACCTGTCTATCTGACCGAGGTCTGCAATGAAGTCTCAGGTGTTAGTGATTTTCTGATCGAGTGCACCTGGGCCGAGGAGCATCCGGAAGGACCGCGCTCGGAGTCCCCTATGGTGGAGGAGGTAGGAGAAGAAGACTGGATCCTTCATGTAGATGGCGCATCAAACTCCCAAGGGAGTGGAGCCGGGCTCATTCTTGCAAACACCGAGGGAGAGGCAGTGGAGTATGCTCTCCGCTTCCTTTTCCCCACCACCAACAACCAAGCGGAGTACGAAGCCTTGCTGGCGGGAATGAAGCTGGCTGAGAAACTCGGGGAGAGGCATTTGAGGGCTTTCACTGACTCTCAGCTTGTCTCTGGGTAAGCTGCTGGGGAGTACGAGATCCGAGATTCAACCATGTCCCATTACTTGAGTAAGGTCTAATCCCAGGCCTCCCATTTTGCTTACTTTCGCGTCAGTTACATCCCCAGGGAGAGAATGCCAGGGCTGATGCACTATCCGTTTGACCACTTTGGCCGACGGACCTTGGGAAGGACGTATGTGGAGCATCTGGAGGTCCCAAGCATCAAAGCTACAGAAGAGGCCCTGCCAGTCGCATAAGAGCCCACTTGGATGGAAGTTTACATTGATATCTTACCGATGGCGCCCTCCCCGAATACCTTGCTGAGGCCAAGCTGCTCAAGAGTCGAGCTCCAAAATTTTTGATGATGGATGGGCGACTCTACCAAAGGTCATTCTCATACCCGGTTCTCAAGTGCATCGGCCCCACGGAGGCTGATTACATTATAAGAGATCCATGAGGGCATCTGTGGGAGTCATCTGGGGGGTAGAGCCCTGGCATACAAAGCCTTGCGCCAAGGGTACTACTGGCTGATGATGAAGGAGGATGCCGTCGAGCTTGTTAGAAGGTGTGATAGCTACCAACGACATACCAACATCCAGCGGCAGCCGACCTCTCCACTGAGCCCCCTGGCGGCCCCCTGGCCTTTCGCTCAGTAGGGGATGGACATTCTGGGACCGTTTCCCCTGGGCCAGCGCAAGTTCCTGCTGGTAACCGTTGACCACTTCACCAAATGGATCGAGGCCGAGGTGCTAGCTAAAATCACCAAGGGCAAGGTGGGATCTTTTTTTTGGAAGTCTGTAATTGCCAGTTCGGGCCGCCACATACCCTCATCACCGACAACGGCCGCAGTTCGATAATGCATCCTTCAGAGAATTCTGTATCGAGCTCAGCATTCATCAGCGGTTCACCTCTGTTGGTCACCCTCAGATCAATGGTGCAGCCGAGGTGACCAACTGTATCATCCTCCAAGGACTTAGAACATGCTAGACGACTTCAAAGGGAGGTGGGTGGAGGAGCTCCCCAATGTGTTGTGGGCCTACCATACGACGCGCATGCTCCCACCGAAGAGACTCCCTTCGGCCTCGTCTTCTGGTCCATGGCCTTCATCCCTGTGAAGATCGGCGTCCCGAGCCCCCGGACAGAGTCTTACAACGAGGAGGACAACTCAAACTAGCTATGAGCCAACCTCGACTTTGTGGAGGAGGTACGCGATCGAGCGCAACTCGGATGGCTGCCTACCGACATGAACGGCCGGTACTATAATGCCCATGTCCGTCCCCAAACATTCCTGCCAGAGACCTAGTCCTCAGACGGACCGAAGTTTCAAAGCCAACGGAAGGAGGCAAGTTGTCACCAAATTGGAAGGATCCTATCGAGTCACTGAAGCCCTCCACCAGGGAGCATACCGAATCAAAGGACTAGATGGGAAGCTGCTCCCTCGGACCTGGAACTCTAACAACCTCCGTCGGTACTACCAGTAAGGTACCCCTTCTTTACATTGGGTTGCGCATTTGCATTCTTTTGGGATCCTGTCCCACATTCTATAGTAATAAAAGGTGTGTTCGAGTAACTCATCTTTTTAGCAAAAGGCCGATGAACCATCGGCACTCAAAAGCCCGAGGCCAGCTCGGCACTCCAAGACGGATATACCATCGGCACTGAAGACCAATGTACCATCGGCACTCAAAAGCTCGAGGCCAGCTCGACACTCCAAGACGATGTACCATCGGTACTCAAAAGCCCGAGGCCAGCTCGGCACTCCAAGACCAATGTACCATCGACATCGAAGATCGATGTACCATCGGCACTCAAAAGCCCGAGGCAGCTCGGCACTCCAAGACCGATGTACCATCGGCACCGAAGACGATATACCATTGGCACTCAAAAGCCCGAGGCTAACTCGGTACTCCAAGACCGATGTACCATCGGTACTCAAAAGCCCGAGCTAGCTGGCACTCAAGACCGATGTACCATCGACACCAAAGATCGATATACATCAGCACTCAAAAGCTCAAGGCCAGCTCAACACTCCAAGATCGATGTACCATTGGCACTAAAGACGATGTACCATCGGCACTCAAAAGCCCAAGGCTAGCTCGGCACTACAAGACTGATGTACCATCGGCACTCAAAAGCCCGAGGCCAGCTCGGCACTCCAAGACCGATGTACCATCAGCACCGAAGACCGATATACCATTGGCACTCAAAAGCTCGAGGCTAGCTCGGCACTCCAAGACCGATGTACCATTGGCACTCAAAAGCCCAAGGCCAGCTTGGCACTCCAAGACCGATGTACCATCGGCATCAAAGATCGATGTACCATCGGCACTCAAAAGCCCGAGGCCAGCTTGCACTCTAAGACCGATGTACCATCGGCACTCAAAAGCCCAAAGACCGATGTACCGTTGGCACCGAAGACTGATGTACCATCGTACTCAAAAGCTCGAGGCCAGCTTGGCACTCCAAGATTGATGTACCATCAACATCGAAGACCGATGTACCATTGGCACTCAAAAGCCCGAGGCCAGCTCGGCACTTCAAGACCGATGTACCATCGGCATCGAAGACCGATGTACCATCGGCACTCAAAAGCCCGAGGCCAGCTCGCACTCCAAGACGATGTACTATCGATACTCAAAAGCCCGAAGCCAGCTCGGCACTCCAAGATCGATGTACCATCAGCACTCAAAAGCCCGAGGCCAGCTCGACACTTTAAGACCGATGTACCATCGGCACTCAAAAGCTCGAGGCTAGCTCGACACTCCAAGATCGATGTACCATCGGCACTCAAAAGCCCGAGGCCAGCTCGGCACTCCAAGACCGATGTACCATCGGCACTCAAAAGCCCGAGGCCAGCTCGGCACTCCAAGACCGATGTACTATCGGCACCGAAGACCGATGTACCATCGGTACTCAAAAGCCGAGGCCAGCTCGGCACTCCAAGACCACTGCTCTGGAGTCCCGTCGATGGGTCGGCACTGCAGGCTCTCCGCGAGGTTCTCGCCTACGCATCGACCTCGAGTTTACCAGTAGAAGCTCCAAGTCCAACCTTGGCACTCCCACTAGAGTTTGGCCCTACAAAGCGGCTGTCGCGGATTTGCTCGTGGTGAGCAGATGGATACTATCCCCAAGCCGACGCAGCCCATAGGGGTCCAACGTCGTCGAGCTGAGGGAGGTTACAAGTTCATTACACCTTCCAAAAAAGGTATTCTCATTACTAAAAAAGTGCTTACAAAATGCCGACTAGGTCGGACTTTAGTACAAAGGAAAAGGTAACAGGTATAAGGAGTCAAGGGTCGGCTGCAGCAGGCTCATCGCCGGATGGTGCCCCCTCGAACACCTGGTCCGGGTCGATCTCTAAGGCATTGGGGAGGCAAAGGACCCTGGCCACTTTTTCCTTGCCATCCGGAAACCTTGGAAGTAGGCGTCCGCGGAGGCTTCGGCCAGCTCTTCCGAGAAGCGTGGACTTCGGAACTCCTCCACCGCTCCTGCAGCCCTCCTCTGGCAGTGGCCTCCGCCCGCAGGCTTTGCCTCTTCCTCAGCTGCACGAGAGTCGGCCCTCCTGCAGCCTCCTCGGCTTGCTCCGCCCTTTCCTTGGCCACCAGGACCGCTGAGGAAAGCTCACTGATACGGCGGTCCCTGTCGGTGATAGCCCCCATCGCGTCCCCGAGCTGGTCCAGGGCCGCTTGGGCACGCTCGTCTCAGTGGCCACCCGGCTAATGGCCTCCTTGAGTTCGGATGCCCAATCAGTCCTCGCTACCTCCAGGGCCTCTTCGCCCTCTTGGCTCAGACCTAAGCCTCAGCAGCTTCCCCTGAGCTTGGCGAAGGACGATCTCCCCCTGATTAATGACCTCCCTCATGGCCACCAAGGAGTTCGCCGACTGCATCAAGAAAATGTTAGTACAGGCCAGTTGGATGTCAGAAGCTAAGGTCATGAAAGATACTTACCCGGACGAGCGCCATGAAGGCTTCCCGGAAGAATGCTGACGCTCCCACTGGCTGAGCTCCTCCTAGAACTCAGGCAGGATGACCTGGGAGATGAGCCACTCTGCTCGATGCCCATGGTTCATTACGGAAGGCCTGGAGGGGATTGCCCCGACTTCACCTCCCTCGGTAGCCTTGGCAGGCTTGGGCACGGCAGGTACCGGGCTGGGAGCTGCTGGCTCTTCATCCATGGGCAGCCCCGCCGCTGCCGATGGGCCCTCACCCGAGCTCAGCCCCACCTCTGCTTGGATCGGTTTGGCCAGGACCGAGGGCTCCATTGCTGCAGCCCCCTGGCCCTCGCTCCTTTTGGAGGGGGTTCCATCGTAAGGTCTATGTCAGGCCGACCACCGAGTAATAAACGCACAAATAATATCATAAACCTATTAATTAATAAGTCAAA
Source organism: Calamus simplicifolius (assembly GCA_900491605.1). NCBI lineage: Eukaryota > Viridiplantae > Streptophyta > Magnoliopsida > Arecales > Arecaceae > Calamus > Calamus simplicifolius. The sequence goes on from UESW01004529.1 coordinate 19,484, forward strand.
GTACCTATTATTATTTAATATTTAAATATTTTATATAATATTTTAGGTAAAACCTCATCAACTTAAAGAGCTCAATTTTAGAGTCCAACGATGTAAACGCACTCAAATCGACTTAAAATGAGCTCGAAATTAAATTTACAAGAATTTATCTTTATCTGCACGCATTCAAAGCAAACTCGATAAACCAATTGCTGAGTTTCAATAGCAGATTTCACATATTCATTTTTTCTTCGATTTTCTTCCCTTCCTATCCCATCACTCCACCAACAATCAGGGAATAAATTGGATTGAAGACTTTCAAATTGGAAGGAGAATCGTCCGAAACCTCTTCATGTTTTTTTCGGGTGCCAAATGGGAAAGAATTCAAATTTGGAAGGAAATCACGCATTCTCCGTAACACGCAAAGAAGCCGCATCTGATATGGACGTTCATGATCTCTCACGTCTTCTTCGCGTTCATGGATCAAGCAAACAAATCGTCCGCATTCGTCCGGGCTTCGAATCAGATCTGAACAGTTAGGAAGCCGCTGGTATGGAAACAGAGAGGCATGATCTCTCGTGATTTCTCCGCGTTCTCTTTGCATCCTCTCCGCATATGAGCATCTATAAATAGTTCTGGCTGGGCAGATATGAGAGCAACCCCCGAACAGAGAAGAAGGAGAGGCATTCGTGAGGCGATCGTGCGCTCGGAGTTCAGGAAGATTTCCTGGTTCAGAGTTATGGGATGCACTAATCTGATTCAGAAAGCAAGGATCCTATGCCTTCATGATGCTGCTGTTGCCTTCATGATGCTGTTGCCTTCTTGATGTCAGGGAAGAAGATTTTTTAGTTTTAATTTTTATGTATTCAGATGCTTTACAATAAAATATTTATTTATGTTTAGTTCTTAATGAATTCTTTTTAAGTGAAAATAATTCTTGACTGTCTATTCTTAAAAGGGACGTGCCGTGATCTACGGGTATGGGCTGTGCTCTCATAAGATAGATCATATCTTAATTATTCTCAATAGCTGTTTATTTAAATTCCTAATTGCATAATTTTAATTCAAGATAACCACTAAAGTCCCTGTGGATTCGATCCCTTACTCTCGCTATCTATTAGTGAATTAAGGTATTTTAATCGTTGCGCTACAACACGCATCACCGACTCTTTGTGCTCCAGGGGTGGGGAGGATCGTGCCGAGGGCTGACTGGGGGCCTGGACCCGCTACCTTATACTCGGCCCCTCGACGTCCTCAAGGGCCCTCTTCCTCTTAGCGGTAGCCTTCCTGAGGGTGTGGAGTGGGACCTTCATCACTGCACGTCACCAGTTGGAGTTTTTTTTTTAAGAAGAAAAACTGGCTAAACGTCGAACCGGCAGCTACTCACCACTCCGGGTGGAGACGCCCGCGAGTTGAAGATTGTCCTCTGATAGGAGTTGGTTGCACCTAGGAACCTCGGCCGTCAGCAGTTGCCCCAGTGCCTCCCTGTCCCCCGGGGACACCGATGAGTCCTTGTTGGGCCTAAGGTCCGGATCCCCCCACCTAGGCTTCACTCCATCGAGGTCGGCAAAAAAGAATTGGGATTTCCATCCCTTGATGGAGGAAGGGAGACAAAGTTTCAAGGCTCGGTCGGGCCGAGGCTGAAATAGCCACCAACCCGACTGTTGCCAGAGGGTGTAGAAGTAGCGGAAGAGGGAGAGTCTGGGCTCGATGCCGTGAAAGTGGCTGAGCACAATAAAGGCGCATATGGTCCGAAGGGAGTTCGGAACCAACTAGGTGGGAGTCAAAGAATAGCGATCGAGAAGGTTGAGGAAAAAGGGGTGGAAGGGAAGGCGAAGACCTAACCTAAAGGAGATTTCATAGACAGCTATCCTACCAGGTCGGGAGGAGACTACCCTATCGTCAGGGGTCGGCAGGAAGAGCTCTATTTCCCTAGGGATTTGGTAACGGGCTCTGATATTGGCCAAATCTTGGCCCGTTATCGTAGAGACGGTCCTCATCGGGGATTCTGCCCCCACCCTTAAGGAGGTGCCGCGGCCGTCGAGCGACTTCTCACCGGAGCCCTGCCGGCGGCTCACCGTTGGGTGAGAGGAATGTGGTCCTCCGGAGGGGTGGAGGAGGAAGACCATGAAGGGGCAGGAGATGGAGAGGCACGAAGCCTCGAGGAGGAAATATGATCCTTGGGGATGCAGAAGAAGGCCACGATGGGGAAGAGGCCATTGGAGAAGATTAATGGGGGAGCTAGGAGGTTGGGGATGATTAGGGAGCAAACCTGGAATGAAAAATAGCAGGAGCAGATTCTCGGGAGGAAGACGAAGTCAGGAGCCAGAGGAGGAAGAAGATTGCAGTAAAGTGGCAAGGCTCAGCTTTTTCCCTCGACTTATTGGTTTCAAATCGTCCCGCCTCACCTACCCAGGCCACGCGGACCCTCGCTATAGGCGGAGTCACCTTGGTAGGTGCCCGGCACGTGAGACGTTCCACCTTCGGCCAATGGCGAGGCAATGCTGGCGTCAGCACTATGATGGCAAAAATGGTGGTGGCTTTTCATAGGTTCCGAGAGAATGCCCCGCCTCGAGGCATATCTCTGCAGATCTGATGGCTATCAGGGACAGTGCCGTTGCAGTGCCCTAGTCGCCCACGCAAAGGCATCGCTGCACTCAGGGACACGTGCCCTTCGGCAGTTGGCGGCACGGCGAGATCAGCCACTTGGGCTTACACCCCTTTCGCCTTATAGGGGTGGGCCCGCTTCATCTCAGGGACGAGGGGGCATCCGATATGGCTGATCAAGCCTTGTTAGGGTTAACAGAGAAAGCAGCTGACGAAACCCCCGTCTCAGCCTTCGGGTCCTCTTTGGCTTCGACCTCCGAGGCCCCCTCGGCCGCCGAGGCCCTCTCGGCCTCCGAGGTCCCTTCAGCCTCTAAGGCCCCATGGCCTCCGAGGTCCCTTCGGATCCGGTGTCCCCTCGGCCTCGGCCCTGGCATCCCCTCAGCCTCGGACCCGGCGTTCCCTCGGCTTCGGACCTAGCATCCCCTCGGCCTCGGACCCAGCGTCCCCTCAGCTTCAGACCCGTCATCCCCTTGTCCTCGGACCCGGTGTCCCCTCGGCCACGGACCTGGCATCCCCTTAGCCTCGGATCTAGGGTCCCCTCGGCCTCGGGCCTGGGGTCCCCCGGCTTCGGACCTCATGTTCCACCACCTCGAACCACCTGACACACCCACTTGGCCCACCAACCGTCTGTGGTGGCCACGTGGCCCACTACTCGTCTGCAACAGTGCGTGGCCACAATCCGTAATGGCGCACGCCTGACACGACTGGACTCATCTGCCATCAGTGGCACCGCACCTGGCAGGCGGCTGGCGGAGCAAGACACCTCTGACATGCTCAGTGTCGGTTGCGACCTATCCCTGTCGGCTTGGCCATCCGTCCGCTATCGGACAATGGCACCTCAAAATCGGCCATCTTCTGGAAGCAAAAAAAGGGACCCTCGAACAGGTATAAAAGCCCACACTCACAACGAGGAAAGAGATCTAAACTCAAAAAACTCTCTAGCTATCTTTCTGCTAGGGTTTTATTTGCTATTCCTAAGTCGCTTACTTGAGCGTCGAAGGGTCCCCACCGGTGCAACCGATCTCCAAGGATTTCTTACAGGAGCTCTTTGGTGGGAAGGATCTTCGTTTTCCGACGTTGGAGGAAGGTGACTTGGCGTCAACAGTATGCATAGATTCCAGATTCGCCATATTTATTAAAAAGCTAACTTGATGATCGATTAAGTGGCGGCATCGATGGCCTATCATTCCGGGTTCTGATTTTAAAAACAGATATTCCTATTAAGTAAATTATATTTTTTGACTTATCGAAGTTGACTTGCATCATATTGATGTGATCAACCATCTGCATAAAAAAAATTGCCAATGGCATCGGCACAAGGATGCAAGTTTTTTTTAATATACAGTATTTATAAAATATATTTATTTATAATTATAATTCAAACTTTTGACTGTAAATATAATATATATATTAATATTAGATTATTATAATAAATAATAATATAACTATTAAATCACTATTAGAAATAGTTCTTTAAGTGCAATTAAACTTTCATCTCAAAAAATTGAAAATTTAAATAAAAAAAAAATCATATCGCGTGCGCGACCCCATACTTTAAGATGTGTGATCGGATGCAACCACATACTCTGAGATGCGTCATCATTCCTGCTGACGGTAATCACGTGCGACCCCGCCTAACCATGATGATCACAGACGGCTTTGCGTCCCAAAGCCGTTTCGAGGCTCCATCAGGACCGCCCATCGAAATCCCGGTTACGTCAGCTGGAGTCGTTACGTTGGATCACCAGCCTTGGTCCACCGCAGTTCAAATACCACGGCAGGCGAGGCGGCTCCGCGGACGGAAGAGATGGAGACGGAGGCAGAGATCTTGGAGCCCTTGGAGCTCCCTTTCTCCGACCTCCTCCTCCTCTCTTCCGCCGCTTCTGCCCCCTCTGGGGTTCCTTCCTCCCCTCAAGATCTGGCGAGGCTCGAGATCCTCTCCGCCGCCGTGATGCAGGCCCTAGGGCCGTCGGGGCCCGGCCTCCTCTCGATCACCGGAGTCCCCAAGCCCCCGCCCTCCGCCGCGCCCTTCTCCCTCTCGCTCGGAAGCTTGCGCTTCTTGATAACAAGGAGCGCACTCGAATCCTCAAGGTAGAACTCTCTTATGCTTCTCCGTTCTACCTTTTGATTCATTATGGTTATGTTATGGTCTTATCATCATTCTAGGGTTCTGAAATTGATCTCAGTGTGTTAAAGAAAAGTTTTTGTTAATTTTTTTATTGTGGAGTTCACTGAAAAATGCTTTGGTTTATGATCATTTTATCTTTATGAAATTCTATAAGATGAAGAAACTGTTCGAATCCTGTGATAGAATCATAGAAATGCTGTCCTTGTAATTCATGATTATAGGTGGGGATTTGTGTGGGTGTTTGGCGTTTACTGGTTAGGAAGAGACAAGGATTGAAGGGAAGGGGAAAGGAAGGGAGAATAAGGAGAAGGGATCGTAACTTTTAGAGAATGCCCAGCTCTGTTATATTTAGCGCTTTAGCTGGGCTATAAATTGAAAAATCGTTCATTTCATATTACATTATATTGTCGTCTTTTTTTGCATCTAAATGGGGCTGGCTATGGAGTATAGCACTAAGTAAGGAAAGCTCCATATGAGTGGATTTTTGCAACCGAGTGCCATGCGAAGATCTATCTTCCAAGGTCTATTGTTGAATGCCTGCCCACAAAATGTTTTGCATTAAGAGGCGCCTACCATTAAATATTGCAGGTCAACTGGCATGGAGGAAGTTGTACTTTATTGGTTACAGTCTGTGTTCATGCAGCCTGGGAGAAATTGCCAGAAATTTATTTTCAACATTGAGAGAATGTTGAAAAGGGATGATGAGAGTATTTAATATAGAAAATTGCATGCATATGTGAAAGACAAATTATAAATGGATGAGTTCTCTGATATCATAATCCCAAAGTAGTACATGAACATCATATGTTATATGATTTTATCCATGAACTTGATGCATAATCCTCCAGAGAGGCTTGACTTATAGTGATATTGATGGTCTCAATCTCTTCCAATGTGCTACTCCTTGGGGAGAAAGTAAAACAGAGGTGCATCTAATATTCTAACTAGATTTTGAATTTTTATCCGTGAGGAATGGAGGTGGCACTAAACATTTCTCTGTGTTTATAACTGAATCTAAATTAAAGGTTATTTATGTTGTCCTGTTCATTGGTTTATGGAATCAGGGTCAAATGTATATTGCAAAGCATTTTTTTGTATTTCCATATAAGAGATATCCAATATGTATTGCTACTTTCTATTGAAAAAGACTGGCTTCTAGGGTCCCATTAGTGACCAATGTTGGCTTTAGTGAAAAGCGTGTCTTCATTAGGGTTGCTCTTGTATTATTTTGAAACATGAAAGTATTATTGAATAAAATCCATAAATTAATAAAGTTTAACCTGTTCATATCATGTAGAAATAACTTTTTTTTGAAGAGACATTAGCAACCTGAATTCATGATCGTGGAAGTCAAATCCATTAAAACCATGGTATGTCATACCGATGTGTATCTATATGGCCCTATACTAAGCATACCGTACCATGTCGATACTGAATCGAGACTTAGTATGGTGCGTATCAAGTCTCGATATGCTGAATAGACTCACGTACTAGGTGTACCAATATTGTATCAATGCAATACTGGTATAAGGTTTGGTATTGATATTTAGGCGAATCTTGAGTAAAAGCTTTGACGTCCTTGATATTTAGGCGAATCTTGATTAAAAGCCTTGACGTTCTAGATCTTTAGGACTTGATCATTGTTTTCATGATCATGGAACTCAAATCCATTAGAACCTGTGAAATTTTGAATCTTTAGAGCTTAATCATTGTTTTAACTATCCCTTGCTCCTTGCTCATATCAAATTGCTCTATCTGCTAATCAATTCAGAAGGTAATTCTAGTGTTTAGAATTTAAGAATTCAGAACCTAAGCTCATAATTTAGTTTTTGTCCCTCCTACATTAGAAGTTCTTATAGATACTACAAAAATAATAATTTCTGATTTAACAACTCTTCTTTGTTTAACAAATCAGAACTATTACTGGGTTTAAACCATGACTCCAATGTAAACATTTAACTGAAAAGGTAAAATAAATTCTTTTCTTTGGTATGTTATCATTCTTAACTTCTTTAGTTTTGTATAGTAATTTATAGCATTTCTTATTGACATCAATCTTCTTGAAGCAAGAATGATTTAGGCTTGAAATTGTTTGGTCAGTACAGCCTTACCTGCAAACAACCATTTTATTTGAGTTCTTAGAATACAAGGACCCATGTTTGGGTAAGCCAATATTTGACTTATTTTTACATTTCTTTTAAATTTTTTTCTCTAGCAGTACTTGATACTTGTTTCACTGTTAATGACAACAGTTCATGTGCTGTAAATATGGAACATGACATAAACAAACATGGTGATATTTTCAAGAAAATAAAGACTACAGATATATTACATATATTTAATTTTGATAAAAGGAAAAAAAGCTGGCAACAATAACATAGAATTGGTTTAAATAAATTTTCCTTTCAACAAATGAAAAAAGAAGAAGAAAGAGTATATAATTCAAGCTTAAAGCTTAAAATCTTTTTTCAATTGACTGATATGTTTAAATAACAGTAAGCATGTGATCCAAACCTACCCATCTTCATAAAGAGAAAACAACATATTGCATATGTAATATTTTGTAACATAATTTTCACCAAAACTATTTATAGCTAACTTGATTTTGAACACCATTGATAAAAACGGTTGATGCATTACCATTTGTTCATGATCAAGCACTAAAGTCAACTATTTTCTGGAGATGTATTTTGACATAAAAAATTGGGTAGATATAATGAATCAATACTATATGTGGGATATTAGTTTTATAAATATTTTTATGAAGTCAGCATTTTCTTGTCTGCATAGTCAATGTCTTTTGGATGGAATGAAGTTTCTCTGAAAACATTATTTTATATGTAACCATCAAAAGATAACTTATGCATGATGCTTGTTTCAGGAGCATGGTTTGGGCAGTGATGTTCCATTGAAGAATCTAGATAGGGCAGTCTCCTCATTTGCCTTGCAGTTAAAATATGGACAAGATTCGAGTAGCATTTCAGAGCAAGGCAGACACTATGAAGAAGATAATTTATTTGTTGATAGGTTCCATGAGTTTGATCATTGTGGGTTTGCGCAGCTCGGCAAAACTTTTAAGGAACTAGGTCTTTGCATGATGGAACTTGGACTTCGTGTAGCACAGTTCTGTGATAAGGCCATTGGTGGCAGGGAACTGGAGCAGAGCATTATTAACTTGGGTAGTGCAAAGGGCCGTCTTATTCATTATCATTCAATGTTGGATAATGTTATTCTTAAAGAGAACAGTAGGAGAATGAAAGGATCTAAAAAGAAAGTGCATTTAGTTAAACTTTGCCCTTCAAATTTTCATGAATCTACAATATCAGGAAGCCATTTTCCTAGATCAGGAAGGGAGCCTCTGGATGAGTTTCATGCAAAAAATTGTTTGATTAAAGATGGATTTTGCAAAATTTCTTTGTCCAGTTTATGGCAGCAATGGCATTATGACTATGGAATCTTTACTGTTCTAACAACACCATTATTTATGGTGCCTTGCCAAACAGAAGATTGTTCATCCGTATCAAACAGTCAAGAGTGCTCTTCCCCAGGTGGGCATACCTATTTACAACTATTTGACACTAAAAGGAATAAACTTTTTGTGGTGAAATCCCCACCTGAGAGCTTCATCATTCAGGTAGGGGAAGCAGCTGACATCTTGTCAAGAGGTCAGCTTTGCTCTACACTTCATTCTGTTGGCAGACCTGTTGAAATAGAGAACCTAAGCCGGGAGACATTTGTTGTCTTCCTGCAGCCATCTTGGGACAAAACTCTCTCTTATCCTGCACACCTTTTGGATTCTGAAGCAAGTAGCAAATGGCTGTCAAGCAAGGAGATATCTGGATCCTGTGACAATGACAATGCTTTGCCAAGTTCCATGGTTGCTAGAAATCAGGAACCACTCGAGCTAATGCAAGAAATACTCAGAAGAATTCCACCACTATCCTCTCGATTGAGAGATGGGATGACGTTTGCAGAATTCTCACGTGAAACTACAAAGCAGTACTATAGTGGCAGTGGAACCCAGTCTATGAGATAGCAAATTTGTTCAATGGGTATTTTCTGCATCTTATCAACATCTGATCAATTGCAAGTTTATTGTTTAATCCAAACATTAAAGAGGAGTTATGATTTGCAGCGGTTGCAATGCATGCAAAATTTTACTTATAAGCAATCTGTAGTTGTTCGGTTTTTACAATGAAATATGAAAAATAAGCTGAAATAGCCCAAACTAGAACAAGGTATTAGAAAGCTTGAGATCATGGCCTACGTGTAGAGGGTAAAAAATTGCATTCCTAGGTTTCAACAAATTCTGTATGCATGCAGATCTGCAAATTCTCTTCCTTCGGAAGCTTGACATGGGCTGTCCTTTTACCCTACCATCAGCTGTGTTACTTGTTCCAAAATTGCACTAGTCAAAACAGTTGAGATACGAGTCAGCACTTATTTTGTGAACCTGGAATCATAGAGAGGTGGCATTTTCAGTCAGCAACTCCTTGAAAAGGTAGTCAAGTAATCAGTACACATAAAAAAGAGTGCATTTAAGGATTTACAAACTTGTACCTCAAATCCTACCAAAGATCTGCAATAGTTGGTATTGGTAAGTGTGGTGCTTGTTGAACCACATTCACTTTCTTTGAGGGACATGCTGGACCTATCAAGCTTGATAGACCATGGATGCTGATAACCATTTGTCGTTAAACCCACATGGGAAGAAGATCGTTGCATCTTAACACCTCTTGGAATGTTCCTTCCTTCGACTGATGGCCTCCGCTTGCTTGTTTGCCTTTCAAATGAATCAGTTCGTTGCCTTGGTGCACTCTGTGACCGTGCCTTTGCCCTTGAAGACTCTGTGTTGGCCATGTAACTGGGGTAAAAGGGGTAGTTGAGAGACGTTGGTGTTGCATCGGCTACAGACACAGCTGATAAGTATTGGGGACTGCTTTGTGCTGTGGTGAATGAGAACCCTTCAAAATGCCCACTGTAAGCCCTTGGGCTCATATAAGCTATTGCTGATGGAGCTGGTGAGAATTGTTGGTACTGGTCTGCTCTCGAGTGCGGATGAACATTACCATAATAGGCAGAGGGTCTGTGATCCTTTATTTCAGTGAGTGTGATGGGATGACTGTTTCTGCTCTTTGTGCTTCCCCTTAATTCACCAAGATCCATTTCCACAATTTTTATGTTCTCCTGTGCACTTCTATCCATCTCCTACATTCATGAAGCATGTTTGATAAGAATGGTAAATCTGAGGACGACTTGTTTAAAATTTATGCTAAAAGCCAAGGCTTTTGTATTTCTTGTTCATGTATAAACTAGATTCAATAGTTTCCATAGATCCAAGTGTGTGTTTTCTCTGTCATTTCAGAAGATGCAGTCAGTGATATTTTTTACTGGAAAGTGGACTTACATATGACCGTCGGGATCTGGGATGCTGTGGCGATCTCCTGTATATGGACTGCCATTGTGATATCGCTGTGGAGTCTTCAACCATTTGGATCCTCTGGGCACGTGCTCGGGCTTGAGCAGTCACCAGTGCCTGCATGCAGTGGAGAGTGGCAGTGGCTTGCTTCCTCACCAGGTGGCCTCTCACCAATGCTTGCAGTTTCACTAGACCTTTCAGTGCACGTAAAGCTTTCCTTGCCTGCAGATGTAGAGTACATTTATATTCTCTACATATAACTATATTAGTATCTCATCAGATTTATTTTCACATTATTTCTTTCTCTCATTTATAATTGCTTCTCCCAAATAGAATTTTGCACACCCAAATCCTACTTTGATCATTTGCTACGCCTTTTCCTTTTCTCTTTTATTTCTTTGCAATTCATTGTTAGCCCCATTTAATTTAGCTGGTACTTGGATTATTATTAAGATATTAAAAAGTCAACAAATTGCAGAATGAGAAGTATTTATGGTTCAGATAAACATAAAAACGTGCTCTATCTTTCTTTGCTCTGTTTATAAACGGTTCCATATGTCTGATATTACAATTTGATGTATCTAAACAAATTGCAGTGTCATCTTTCCTATGCCACTCTAGATGTTATGTATATCTTCATATACTTCTCATGATGAATCTTTTCAAATTTTAATGCTCTTGATTCTCTGAACCAAGAAAACAGACCAGCAACATGTTAAAGAGATGAGAGGGGAAGAGGAAGTACCAGATAAGATCTAAAGGCCGCCTGAATCTTTATGGCAGCACTGGATGTTTTACCAGTGGTGGAGGTTAGACTAATCACATCTGCTGCAGCCTGTGCAGCAGCAATGGCAGCACCTGCTGCTGCAGCTGCTGTCGCTACTACAGCCATTGCATGCCTCTTCTGATCAATCTCGGCCTCTGACAGCACATTAGTAGGTGCACGTAGTTGGGTCTGGAGAACTCCGGCCCTTCCCCGCTGCTGCTGGTCTCCGGAAGCTCCATCTCTTCTTCTCCGTTGGAGTGGGCACTGGGATTGGAGCTGATCCAGCCTCTGTCGGCAATGGAGATGCTAAGGTCTCACGTTTCTGCTGCTTCTCCTCCCTCTTGCCCGTCAAGAAGCTTTTAAGCCATCTTCCTGCCTTTGCCATTGCCATTGCTCCTCTAAAGCTTTTCTACGGCAAGGCCATTCGTGTAGAACCTACATGAGTCAAGGAAACAAGCTTTCATGTGGCTGATATAGAGAGTGATTTATATCTGTTTTTAATCTCCAGTAGTTATGAATCGGTCTTCTTCCATCTATTTGACTCCCTTTTCCTGCTCTTGTATCGATCACTTCATCTCTTTTAGTGGGTTGATCTGGGGCTCTTGTTTGTTAATTGAGACCAGGTCTGCAGGAAGAGATTAAAATATGAAGGGAATTCCCTGGCAAGCCACTTGCAAGCCTCTGTGAGATTGATCCAATGACCTCTGTTATCTTAAACTTCCTATCTTTCTTTATAGAGAACAGCCTGCCAGCCTTGTCTTGTCCTGAAGGTATTGAAGGAATGGGCAGGGTTAGCAGGGTAGTATTGTTTTTGGATTAATGAATGGGCCAGAGGGCCATGTGAAGGAAAGGGTCAAGAACGTGCTGGCGATCCGTAGACAACACTTTCTGGTTGTCAGCATCTCATGCAAAGTCGGGCCCTTCATTAGATCATGGTGGACCCCTGCTGCTAATTTCCAGCACCCAATGTAGCAGTTTCTAGCGCCCGATCCTAAAACCAAAGATTGTCCAACTTCAACCTTTCTTCCAGAAAGGTAGGAAAAGCACTCGGCATAACTAGAAAGCTACTGCTATCTTTGAATTGATGGCTAGAAATTTAGAATTGTTCAATGAGCACATCAATTAGTTTGTTTTGATGTGTGCTTAGTTGCATGTGTTGTTAGTTGGACAGTGTTCTGGTAGTGATTTGCTGTACCGACCCTTGCCTGATGGATCTTGAATGATTGCTTTGTGACTGTACAACATCAAACTGTGTGGCCAACAGGGAGGGTTAGCCTGCCAGCTAACTTTTTGTTTGGTTGTGTGGATGTCCAAGTTGAGAGTTAATCGATTGCTGACAAGTCTCCTGTCAGTTTAATGGATTTTAATTTACTATCATATATGGATAGACTTCACTGTGAAAGCTCTTAGCAGTATTTATGGGTTACAGCATATGACATTTATGTTGTTTTATTACAGTTACATCAAAGTAGGAAGCAGAGCCTCGTGCTGTGATGAATCAAAGGTCAGAAGTGGATCTGTTGTTAAAGTGGAGAACAAGGCCTATTTAAGTTGCGGAAAGATCTCTTTTGGTGATTCCCATCTACAGATTTGAGCATTAAACATTCGCATGGGGTCAAATCAAAATGATTATAGAAAGAAGTTTTGCATTATTGAGTGATGAATCGTGGTTTGGTTGGCAATCACATGCCGTCGCATACCCTGGCTTCTGCGTGCTCCTAATGCATGCCCAAACTCTAATCATGCTTATTGGATTTGAGGTTCGGTGGTGCATGTACTTGTATATTTTACAAGTTTGGATTCCCCCCAATGGTGACATCGCTGAAGGCCCAATGAAGGTTCAAGGCGGCTCCTTTGCAAAAGATGCCACATTTTGTAATCCCTGATGATTGCCACATGATGACTTAGAAAATAACTATCCCACATGAGCACCTCTCATCATGTGTCTTTATCCCCTCCCTTGTATGTGAAGGTGCTTTTCGCCCAAGGCTGATGAGAAGAAGCCAAACAGAAGAAAAGGTAGAAAGGTGAACCACATGACATGTATATTTTTTTGAAAAAGTCTTTGTGCATAGGAGGCCAAAGCCGATGCATGTTCTTTTTTGGAAAAATCTTTGTATACCGCTTTCAGTGCATAAAGCTGTGCATTGAACGTATGGCACCACGCATTGGGCGCGCATGTTGGCCGTGCGCCCATGTGCGTGTGGGTGCAGGGCATGCCGCGACCCAATGAGTCATGACACGCGCATGAGTGCGCCGCCAATGGCCGTGCTCGATGCACGGCTTTGTGCATCCCTTCAGTGCACAAAGTCTTTTCCGTTCTTTCTTATCGGAAGAGATGTAATATAGATGGCAAAAGAAACACTTCATGGAGTGCATGTGTGACGGCCTTAAATTATGATGGTGTGACATATTATAAGAACTAGGACATAATAAATGAGGGCAAGGAGTAGGGAGGTGGAAGAAATTCCTTTTTCTAATATCATGCTGTAATTTTATAAGTTTTTAAAAGTTTTTATCATCTTCTCTCAAATCTAATTAAATCTATATTTGATTTCTGACATCCTATATTGATTTTCAAAACTATTTTGATTTGCTCTATTATTTCTAAAATGCTTAAAAGTCCAAATTCATATTATGCATCAAGTTTAAGTTATGTTTTTAGGATTGTCATGTCATATGATTTTTTTATTTTAAAATATTTTAAAAATAATAGATTACATTCAATAATTTAAATCATCGATAGTAGAATCCTATTTTTCGATCTAGATATAACAAGCTTAAAGTATAAATTCAGTCAAGTGTAGTCAATTCAACTTTTCTCTCTTTTTATGTGTATGTGTATTCGTATTCATAATAATTGTCTATCTTTGTAGGGCCAATAATCTAAATTTTTTTTAGTTAATTAATGATAGAAATTAGGTGAGCTCTTTCATGCCAAAGATCATTTGGATTTTTTTTTATTTGGCATATCAATGACAAGTTACGTAGCTTTAATATAAAGATGTACGTAGCTATTTTGTAAAGATGCTTATTTAATAGCACTAGGATACAACTTTCTAAAAAATATGTTAAAATATACATTAATTATATAAAACTTTTTTAACTTTTATTTTATAACTAAACTTATTTTTGAGTTGCAACTTCTCCACAATGCTCAAGTTGTATTAGTTGTATAAAGTTATCCATAAAAATTAATACAAAGAACTTGTCATGCAAATGTTTAATATACATTGTGTTAAGATGCATATTTGTAGGGCATTTTACACCGCTCTCCAAGCTTAAAGGGTTGCCTTCTTGTAATATAATGCCTTAACTTTAACTTTAGATAGCATTGCATTGTTAGGATTATATGATCACTATCCAATTGTTGATTGCTCATATGTCTCTTTGGTTGTTCATAATAAATATAATCATAGGTTCCTTCTCTCTAAATTATATTCAACTCAAGAATCATCATGGGGATAACTATGAAAAAAGGGAGATTAGAAATCATTTCATATGAGTACAACAAGATGATTAATGGGTGTGGAACATACTCATACTATCACAAATCAATAAGTTTAAGAGGCAATAGTAGAGGAGGAGGATATGAAACACTCCTCTACATAATAAAAGGCAGCTAAATGAAATATTAAGAAATATGGATGCCTAAGTTTGATTCATGCATAAGAGGCTAGCTGAAATAATAATTAAAAAGGAAGAGACTAGGGGCGAGAGAAATGAACTTAAGAAGCTTGTTTTAACCAAAGGATGTTAATGATAATAAACAATTTCTATAATGTCCTTCCTCTTTGCGTGATAGCATAGCTTTCTTAAAGCATCCTATCAATCAAAATTTTGAAGTGGAGTCGCATACGAGCTGACTGACCGATTTTATTGGTTTTGAAGGCAAAGAGTGAGATATTTATAGAGGGTATCCCTAAGGATCAAATTGAGCCATCTAGAGTTTGAATTTGAAAAGTTGGTTCACATAAGATTGGTTACAAGGGCAATAAGATGTCAGTCATCTACTATTTAAACAATTTAATAATGCAAATTTGTGATTAAACATTCAGAATGCCTTTGACTACCATATAAATAACAATAAGAAATTATCCAACTCTAGACTATTAATAAAGGATCCAAATTTAAATTTTGATAGCAGGAGTCTATCATCAAAAAGATGCAATGGTGATAGCTTTCTTTTGGGATTCAAAATATGTACAAGGTGCGTGATTGAAATATGATATGATAAGGTTTTACCTTTAGAAGACTTAGATGACAAAATCTTATTGTTAAAGTGGTAAGGCTTGTACATGTAAAGACCATATAGCTTTGAATTGTTAAGAATAGCATGAGAATCAATTTTGAAATCTAAAATTGAAATACTATTATCTAAAGGATAGGACAACATCAAAAATATTAAGAAACTTGAAAAATTAAATTTTGAATTTTGAAGGTGAGAACCTACTATTAGAAAATCCAAACAATAAATTCTTTCCATTGGAATGCCAAAGGCTTAGAAATGCATGAAGAGTACTGCACTTTATAGTTTTAATGGTTTCATGCCTTAGAAGTGGCATCGTATGGATAAATTGTTGAAGTACCATAGAATGCCAAAAGTAACATCAATTTAGTTTATTTATAGATACTAAAAATATTAATCTTCATGATTGCTTAATTTTTTATGATAGTTAAATTACAAAATTAAAGCGTAAAAAGTGCATGATAGATAGCATTGGAGGATTAAAATATATAACTACATAATCTTATATATTTTCTACTTTTTTTGCATGTATATCATCTAAAATTATGTGTATAGTCTAGAATATTTTGTATTTTTGTATATATCTTTTTTTACGTGTATATCTTTATAAATATCTAAAATTACATGTATATTCTTGCAAATTTATTATTTGCATGTACACCCTTATAGATTATTTTTTTAAAATATATACCTTTATAGATTTTTGCTATTTATATGTATGCACTTAAGTAAAAAAAGGTAAACATGCATGAAAATTAATTTATAAGATAAACATGTTAAAATAAATAATTTATAAGGTTATATATGTAAATAGAAAATTTATAAGGGCACTGGGCACACATTTACTGTTAAATATTTATAATGGTATACACATAAAAGCCCTTCTTTTTATATTGCATATTCGATCATTATTTACACACTTTATGTGTTAGCTCTGCACCTTAAATTCTGTTGATATTATGTGCAACTTGATAGTAGAGGATACACATTTTATACAAAGTGTACACAAATAGTGAAATTAATCTAATTTTGTTGATATTATGTGCAACTTGATAGTAGAGGATATACATTCGATCATTATATACACACTTTGTGTTAGCTCTGCATCTTAAATTTTGTTGATATTATGTGCAACTTGATAGTAGAGGATACACATTTTATACAAAGTGTACACAAATAGTGAAATTATTCTAATTTTGTACTAATAACTAGAATTGCATAAATTATATATATTATTGCACATCTTAGCAATGTTTTTTATTATGCACTTTTATAGGTCATTTATGTGCATCAGCCTTCATAATGACTTACATGGCATAAGTCGCATGACTTTGTATTTTTTTTTCAAATTACAATGGGTAGGGTTAGCTTAAATAATCCTGACTTAATGTAGTTGTATATCCCAATGTTAACTTAATTCAATCGAAGCTAACCTTAGTTGAGAGTTGTCTAATCAAACCTAATCTTTTTATTCATATTATGTTGGTTCAAGTAATATCAGATTAATCTAGATTAAATTGAATTAATAATATTAAGTTGTATAGATAGTCTAAAAAGGTTTTTTTCATTTATATCTTTATAAATATTTAAAATTATATGTACCACTTCACAAATTTATTATCAGCATGTTTCTTATAAATTATCTTTTTTCATATATACTTTTGTAGATTTATTATTTATGTATATACCCTTATATTTTTTCATGTGCATCCTTATAATTATCTAAAATTGTGTATATTATAAGTAGTGCCAGGGTTTATAATTAACTAGTAAGTTCGCAAGGGCATATACATAATATTAGATATTTATAAATTATACATTGAAAACAAATAATTTATAAAGATATAATACAAATAGTAATTTTATAAGAGTATTGTTGCCCAGATGTAGCAACCCAAAAGGGGGATGAATTGGGTAATTAAAATTAATTACTAGCGCAGATATGTCTTTATCACTAATTAAAATTTAAATGGCAGCGGTGTAGTGAAGTGCACAGAACAATATCATAGAAATCAAGCAAATCACAAACACAAGAGAGTTTATAGTGGTTCGGTGCCAAACTCAGCACCTACATCCACTCCCCAAAAACCTTTTGGGAATTTTACTTCAATCGTATCACAATGATTACAATCTCTAGCCTTCCTCGGCTAGCCCTCTTGTTTATACGGCACAAGACAGCCAAACCCTTAGCCTTACCCGGTTAGTCCTCTTGTATAACGGCACAAGGAAGCCAACAATAACCAAGGGTTAAATCTAACCCTTTTACACGAATGTTTAGAATAGATAAGAACAAATAGCTCCTAAAATGAGTAAATATTCAAAGGAATACTTTACAACTTTTGTAGCAAATCTTTAGCAATAAATGAATATCTTCGAGGTAGCTGAAGCTTTGAATGTTTGAGGGCTTTAGTGGATCTGGATGACTTGAGCAATGAATGATCTTTTCAACTTCAATGCACAGGAACTTGCTTTTCAATCTCTCAGAAAATATGCAATAAAAGCTCTTTTTTTGGATTTCTTTCTCTTCTTTTCTCTTTCAGATTTATCATTTTGTTTTTCTAATCTCAGCTATTTAAAGCATTTCAACATCAAAGATATCCGTTATACACATTGAAATAAATGAAAAGTAAAACGGGAAGAAAATATAACCGTTGAGATTATTTCCCTTGAGCATTGAATGCACTGAATCCAATTGAGAAAGGAAGATCTCTGCCATAATCCAAGAGATCAAAAGTTAGTATAGCTGAAAATAGAAATTAAAGAAGAGAGAAAGAGTGAGAGAGAGAGAGAGCACACCAAGCTTCAAAGAGGTAGCTGGCTGGAATTAATTCCAGTTAGCCGAAACACTCGCCAAGAAGAAGCTAAAAGGAGATCTCAGTTAGCTAAATTTGAAAACTCCGCGGCATAAGGGAAAGGTTCAGCCAAGAAAATAAAGTAGTTAGCTTTTTAGCTAACTAGAGCAAGGAATCATATGGCTTTGAATTTCATCCCAAGAAAAGTAGTTAGCTCCTTAGCTAACTAATGTAAGGAATCACACAGCCACGTGAGAGGAAAAATCCACAAAGTAGTTAGCTCTTTAGCTAACTAAAGCTAGCATCCACATCGCTTGAAGAGAGGGGTAGTTACCTCCTTAGCTAACTAAATTCAAACTTTCATGGCATGAGGAATCCACCGCTCAAGTGTAGCTAACTCATTAGCTAACTCAAGCAAGCAACCATACGCCCAAGAGAGAGGTAGCTAGCTCCTTAGCTAGCTAAGCTTTGAGTCCACATGGCTTGGGGAGGAGATAGTTAGCTTCTCAGTTAACTAAAATAGGCAACCTCACGGCTTGGAGAAGTGCACACGGCCTGGAGAAGTGGTAGTTAGCTCCTCAGCTAACTAGAATACTCATCCACACGGCTTGGAGAAGTCCTACAAAAAAATAGTTAGCTAACAAAGAATAATAGTTAGCTCCCAAGGTAAAGCAATTAACTAATAAGGCATTCTAGCTAGCTAAGAGAGACAACCAGCTAGCTCGCCAGTTAGCTAAATCTAAGCATGGTTCGGCCAATCACTGTAACAGGGAAAAATAGTTAACTAAAGAATGAAACCAGCTAGCTAAGAAGGAGGATAAGTTAACTAGTCAGCCAAAAATCCAACATGCATTCGGCTAGCATATAAACAGGCAAAAGGTAGTTAACTAAGGAAGCAACTCAGCTAGTTGAGAAGGAGGCCAAGCTAGCTAACCAGCTAGCTAGGAATGAGCATGGTTCGGCTAGCATAGAAATCAGGAAGAAGTAGTTAGCTAAGATAGAATTCCAGCTAGCTAAGAAAGGAACCAGCTAGCTATCCAGCTAACTAAAATAAGCAACCATTCGGCTAGGTCACATGCAAGACAAAGTTAGTTAGCTAACAAATGCATCAGCTAGCTAGAAGGAAGGATAAGCTAGCTAACTAGCTAGCTCATTTAAGCATGCAATTGGCTAGGGAAGAATTGATCAACTAGCTAGCTTCAACACAAGAGAAACTAGCTTTCAGGTAACAAATAATAAGTAGAAAAACGTCTGGGGTATACTCCCATAAAATTTTTGCTTGATCCCTGCATTAAACTTGGTTTTCACAATAAATAGAATTAGTCTTTACTTAATTATTTTGTAATCATTAAAATCAATTTAGGGTTAACAAGTATAAACATAGTTTTGGATATTTATATACATGTAAACAATCCAATACAGGGTCAAGGAGAGGTTTTAGGTATTATTGTTGGTCAATTTTGCACCGGTTGGAATTTTATTCGAATGTACTTATACAATTGTATGATTTAACAGGCCTAAGCATGTGTAAATATGTGACTATTTTCTCTCAGACATAAATTTAAACTTGTTTATTTATTTATCAAGTTAAGATCAGTTGACCTAGAGTGTGACAAGTTTGGATTGGGTTAGTGAGCACAACTTAAATTGGGATTTTTAAGTCCAAGCATAACCCAAGTTTAAAACACCAACAAACTGCACTTAGAAGTGGGTTGGGACAGTTTAGGCCAAATCTAAATTGTACCACTAATTCCATTTTAGCCACATATATTAACCTTTTAGATGACTTGAATGATTTAATAGTTTGGGTCATGCATAATTGTATAGAATTTGCACATCTTCATATAGAATTGCTTGTGCAACTAAATTGTTTAGTGCATCGTGACCTTGAAACTAGTTGTCCATCAACTTTTGTGTATAATGGTAAAAGTCCTAATGTAAGGTACAAGGATAGTGGCTTAGATAACTCCTAAGTGGAATTCAGTTCATATGAAGGTTGGCGTTACTTTCATTCAACTTCGAGGGAGCCTATTGATGGGACCAATAAGCCCCATGGGCAACGGTAATCTCATCGAACTCGGACCAGTCGTTTCTAAAGTCAGCCCCAGGAAGACAACCCCTCGGCCTCGGAAAGATATCCCCTCAGCCTTGGCATGAACAATGCTCAACCTCGTAATGAGCAGCGCTCGGCCTTGGCATGAACAATGCTCGACCTCTTCCCCTCGGCCTCAGCCACTTGGCCCCCTCGGCCTCGACATGAACAGTGCTCGACCTCGGCCATGAACAGTGCTCGGCCTCTTCCCCTCGGCCTCAGCCACTCGGCCCCCTTGGCCTATGCATGAACAGTGCTCGGCCTCGGCATGAACAGTGCTCGGCCTCTTTTCCTCAGCCTCAGCCACTTGGTCCCCTCGGCCTCGGCATGAACAGTGCTTGGCCTCTTCCCCTCGGCCTCGCCACTCGGCCCCTTCGGCCTCGGCATGAACAGTGCTCGGCCTCTTCCCCTTGGCCTCAGCCACTCGGCTCCCTCGGCCTCGGTATGAATAGTGCTCAACCTCGACATGAACAGTGCTCGGCCCCCTCAGCCTCGGCCTTAGTCATGAACAGTGCTCGGTCCCCTCAGCCTCGGCCTCTGCTATGAACAGTGCTCAGCCATGAACAGTGCTCGGCTATGAACAGTGCCATGCAAGTGTTCACCCATGGCCTTCTTTGGAGCTCATCCAAGGGCATGAACAGTGCCATGCACGTACTCTATAATCAATGCTCTACGAGGGACAAAGCCAGCTTCAACTCCAAGCTTCATCTTCTGCTTCAGCGGCTACACTGTGGGGCCTACATGCCTGACTTTATCGCCCATCACTGTCCACACAGGACAGTGGAAGGGTATCGTGGGGGACACGTCTGGCAAATGTCGTAACGATCGGCCATGCCCTACAGCAGTCTACAACAACTATCCAAACCAAGCAGTACCTGCTAACTATGCAACCACCCATATTTGATGGGACATGGCCTACACTTCTAACATACCATTAAGAAGCAAGCCCTGTCATTGCTACTACCATTATAAACGCTCTGACAAGTGATCATGCCCCAAGTTTCACAAACTCTAAGCATCAATAAAATGGGTAAGAGGAACCCACAACGAGGTAACTGAACCCACTACACTCCCAAACGCTCATTCTTGCTCACAGAGAGCTCTAAGCCTCTCTCTTCTTCTCTCTTTCGAGCTTCCTCAAGCTCATGACTGTTGTCCATAGCACTGACTTGAGCGTCGAAGGATCTCCGCTGGAATCTCCAGTCCTCGGGACTTGTTTGCAGGCTCCCATATGCAAGAAGCTCGCCGAAGGATCCCAGGCTCGCTAGAGGAGATGACCGGACGCTCGCAGACGTTCGAGATGGTGATTTGGCGTCAACAGATTGGCGCGCCAGGTAGGAAGGAGAGAACATAGCTCTGTCACACTAATCTACAAGCCCTCGCTCCCTCTATGATAATAATGATGGATAAAAAGATGGTGATGACAAGAACCCATGAAGCTTTCACCAATCATGCTGAAGGGGCACCCTCAACGAGCTGAGCAACAGAGCCAACTACTCCATTCCACCATCGCCACTATCTCAGGCCACTCAAGCAAAACAATATGCCACCCTCGTCCTATAAATTCATACATTGATGGCAGCTGTCCAAAAGTTTCAGAAGTAATATCTCACGGCCACACAGTAGCCAGCAAGAGCTTTCGCTCCCTCTTTAGTTGCTGCTCAGGCCAGCCATCATCCATCCCGCAGGAGATCTCCCCAGCAAAAAGCTCACCACCATCAAGCTCATCAGAATAAGCATCTTCAAGCTCAAAAGCAAGAGCTCACTGGCAAGAGCCCCATCGCTCGCCATCCAAATGACCTTCTCCCCTACGGACGGCGACACGGGGGAAGGCCCAAGCAAGGGCGCCAGCATCTCCACTCCAATCAACTTGCTTCTCGGGGGACAAACCACCAGCAGGCTGATGTATCCAAATCAACAGAAGAAGACAAATTTCTCCAAAGACACTTCACAATGAGAGCCTCTTCTACTCTGACAGTCGTAGTCCACAAGAGGCGAGCGATCCCGGAGCTATCTTCGGCCAACAGAGAGCTGATCAGCACTCCTCCCTGGCAACTTTTTCTTCCTTCGAACCATTTGCATCAAGTCCCGCATCATCATCATCACCTGGTACATCTTTCCGGCCGGGTTCCCTCTAAGAAGCAAGGTCCTAGCCTGGTTGTACGTAGGGAGGATCGAGGACGTGGTCTAAGTCCCAGCCTAGTGCCATGCAATGCAAACTTAAATGAACAAGATTTAATATATGAAGCGAAGGAAGCTTGGTGCCAGCAAGAGGACAAAGAGAGAACGTTGGGTGGAGGGATCATTATGGCCTTCCTTGTACTTTGATGTTAGGGCTCCATTAATGCCAAAAGAGACCAACAATGCAGGTTCTCCTTCACTCTCGAATAGTCTTCTTCGCCTCCACAAATACCCCGATCCGACACTAGGAAAAGCCGGGGAAAGCTCTCTGTCCCGACTCCATGCCGACCCCCAACATCATTGAACATGATGCAAAGGCCAAAAAGCTACAAAAGCTAAGTAAACTACACTGTGAGAAAAGCTTCTTTTCATTAATACTTGAATGCACTGCAGAAAGACCAATAGCAGCGTCGGCAATAAAGACCAACTCTAGCGCCGGCGTCAACTTAGCCTCAACAGCTTCGTCACAGCCTTAACAGCATCGTCAAAGTCTCAATGGCTTCATCTCAGCCTCGGCGCCTTCAACTCTGTCTCAGCGGACAACGGCTAACCGAGCAGTCGTTCCCAGACTTCACATCAAAAGGCACTTAAGCCTGGTCCAAGCACCCTCAGGTCACCCTATGTGGTTAAAGGCTCTTGAGCATGGTTCCATCATAGCGACTCTCGGGTCATCCTTCGAGGTTCAAAAGGCACCTGAGCCTGGTCCAAGCACCCTTAGGTCACCCTTCAGGGTTAAAGGCTCCCGAGCATGGTCCCATCACAGCGACTCTCGAGTCACCTTTCAGGTTTCAAAAGGCACCTAAGCCTAATCCAAGCACCCTCAAGTCACCCTTCGGGGTTAAAGGCTCCCAAGCATGGTCCCAACATAACGACTCTCGGGTCATCCTTCAGGATTCAAAAGGCACCTGAGCCTTGTCCAAGCACCCTTAGGTCACCCTTTGGGGTTAAAGGTTTTCGAGCATGGTCCCAATGCAGCGACTCTCGAATCACCCTTTGAGGTTCAAAAGGCACCTGAGCCTGGTCCAAGCACCCTCAAGTCACCCTTCGAGGTTAAAGGCTCTCGAGTATGGTTCCATCACAGTGACTCTCGAGTCACCCTTCGAGGTTCAAAAGGCATATGAGCATGGTCCAAGCACCCTATGGGATTAAAGGCTCCCGAGCATGGTCCCATCACAACGACTCTTGGGTTACCCTTCGGGGTTCAAAAGGCACCTAAGCCTAGTCCAAGTACCCTCAAGTCACCCTTCGGGGTTAAAGGCTCCCGAGTATGGTTCCATCACAGCGACTCTCGGGTCACCCTTCGAAATTCAAAAGGCACCTGAGTCTGCCCTCAGGTTATCCTCCAGGGTTAAAGGCTTCCAAGCATGGTTCCATCACAGCGACTCTTGGGTCATCCTTTGGGGTTCAAAAGGCACCTGAGCCTGGTCCAAATACCCTCAGGTCACCTTCCGGGGTTAAAGGCTCCCGAGCATGGTCCCATCACAGTGACTCTCGGGTCACCCTTCGGAGTTCAAAAGGCACCTGACAACTTCAGCAACTCTCAGGTCATCCTTCGGGGTTAAAAGACACCTAACGACTTTGGCAACTCTCAGGCCACCCTTCGAGGTTCAAAAGGCTCTTAACGGCCTCAACTTTGCCTCAGCGACTCTATCAGCTTCAGCGGTGGTATCTCTTTGCCTTCACGGCTTCATTACAACATCAACGATTTCATCTCAGCCCCAACTGCCTTATATCTGCCTTAGCGGTGTTATTGCAGCCTCAACGGCTTCATCTCAGCCTCAGCGATTTTAACCTTGCCTCAGCGGTCAATAGCCAACCGAGTAAGACCTTTGTTTAAATTATACACTTGCAACATATTGCTGGTCACTTTCAGCCATCCAAAAAGAAGCTTCAAGACAACTCACAGTTGGAAAAAGCCAACTCCCCAGCTCACAGTTGACGGGAACCCACCTCCAAACTTCATATCAAAATTAGTAGACCCAAGTTAACTCACAGTTGGGAGAGGCCAACTCCCCAACTCACAGTTGACGGGCATCCACTTCCAGACTCTGCGTCGAAAGAGGATTGCTGGCCGCCCTCTGGCTAGCCAACGGTAATCAACTTACCTCCAACATTGCTTAAAGACTTTGAGCAGACAAAAGCACAAGAGAGCATGCAGACGTGGTCACAAGTATACACAAAGCAGACGAAAAATATGCAAAGCTGGCATGCAAAGATAAGTGTAAAAGAAAGATATTACAATTTCTACACTCCTTTCGCTTGGCGGATGCAAGGCATGCAGTCGCACAAACTCAGGAGTGTGGGGGGCATCTGATGGGGCTAATAAGCCCATGGACAACGGTAATCTCACCGAGGTCGAACCAGTCGTTTCTGAAGTCGGCCCCAGGAAGATAGCCCCTCGGCCCCGGTATTGACCCATTTATTAATTTTGATGATTAACAAAAGCCATGAGTATATTTCCTATGATACTAATGAGATTGACAAGTGTTTCAGGAATTTAGAAAATTAAGTATTTATAATTCATGCAAAAATGGGCTTGAATCAATTTTTAGTGGTACGTGTCAAAGTTCAGAGTTTAGAGCCGACTCCAGAAGCATTAGAGTCGACTTCGGAGCGTATCAGAACTGTTTGGCACATTCGGCACGCTTTAGAGTCGCCACCCAGAAAATTAGAGCCGATTCTAACCTGAGTTATAGTGATATGTCTTTCTGCTTCAGATTTTAGAGCCACACCAAGAAAATTAGAGCCGACTCTAACTTAAGAACAGAGACTGCATTTTTCGGGACACTGTTAGAGTTAACCCCAAGAAAATTAGAGTCGACTCCAGCTCGCGATGTGTCGACCCCACAGAATTCTAGAGCCGACTCCACGACGAACATTTTCTTTCTATTTTGGGAAACCTGACTTAGAGCCGACACCTGGTCAGATTAGAGCCGACTCTAATCTGTCAGAGGCAACTTTCAGATTTGTCAGAAAAAGCTCCAACGGTAATATTTCTCCAATTACTCTCTAATAGCTCTTTGCCTTGCGTGTTAAACTCATCCACAAGTACTCTCAACGGCTACTTTGCATAAAAAACATGGATTAAGAGAGATTATAAAAGGGCATTCCGACTGTTCAAAAAACAAGAGAAGAAAAAAAGAGGAAAATGGAGAATTTTCAAAGAGGAAAAACTATGATTCAAAGCCTTGCTGTTCAAAAGAGATAGAAGAGAAATCCAAAAGCTTTCAATAGTCAAATCCGAAGGATTTCAATTAATTAGAAAAAGAAAAGCAAGAGCTCTAGTTCTTCATCCATCTCTTCACCAACATTTCTTCAAAAGCCCAAGTTCAATCTTGAGAAAGATCATTCAGAAAAAAGGAGAAAAAGAAGAAAAGCTCAACATCAAACAGCTTCCAATCAGGCTTGTCTATTCTCATTTTTATTTATATTGTTTATCTGCTCATTTGAGGAGCTTTAATATTATTGTAATCATTTACTTGATTTGTTTGCTTTCTGATTCAATCAGGGGATTGAATCAATTGAAGTAGTTGACCTCGGGCAAGCTAAGATTAACTTGTGTTAGGTTGTGTGCTGGTGAACCTGTGAAAACCGGCTAGGTTCATTGTGATCCCATTGTAAAACAACAAGTTCGGGTTGTGATCTTGCAAAATAACTCTGCTGTAATCAGAGAGATTATAGTGTGGACCCGTGAGTCTTGGGAGTGGACGTAGGTGTTGGTTGCACCGAACCACTATAAAAATCTTGTGTTTGCCGTGCCTTGTCTCTTCTCTATCTCTCATATACTTGTTTGTGCTTTGCTTATTAGTTAATCCTTCACTTGCACATCTCATTTAAATTGCTTAAAAGTCTTAAATTTTTTAAGAACCCAATTCACCCCCCCTCTTGGGTTGCCATCTGGGCCAACAATTGGTATCAGAGCATAGTGCTCATTTAGAGTTTGATCTCACGATCAAGAGCTAAAGGTCATTATGGCAACACAAAGTGGTTCTAGTTTTGCTGAAGGTCATTCACGAATAGACCTCCACTTTTTTAATGGCTCAAACTATTCTTATTGGAAAGCTAGAATGAGGATATTCATTCAAGCTTCTGATTATGAGCTTTGGGTGTTATATTAAATGGACCTAGTACACCCACACACCTTATAGATGGCACTATTGTTCCAAAGCCCGAAAGGGATTGGAATGATAATGATAGGAGAATGGCTCAACTTAATGCCAAAGCCATTAATATCTTATATTGTTCCTTAGATTCAAATGAATTCAACCGCATCTCTACTTGTAATTCCGCTAAAGAAATATGGGATAGGTTGGAAGTTACACATGAAGGAACAAACCAAGTAAAGAATCAAAGATAAATATTTGGTTCATAAATATGAATTGTTCACAATGGAACAAACTGAAACCATCACATGCATGTTCACTAGATTCACCGATATGTGAATGGTTTGAAAAGTTTAGGAAAGTTTATACTAATGCTGATCTTGTTCGCAAAAAATTCTCAGGTCATTGCCAAGATCGTGGGAAGCAAAAGTCACAGCAATCCAAGAAGCCAAAGACCTCAAATGCACTACCCTTAGAGGAGCTTCTAGGATCTCTCATGACCCACGATTGACAATGAGGCAGCATATTGAGGAGGAAAGAAGAAAACATTGCTCTAAAGGCTGCAAAAGATGGAAGAGAGCAGCAGTGATGATAGTGATGAAGATGATGATGAGACTGCTCTCTTGGCCAAGAAGTTCAGAAGATTTTTGAGGAAAAAGAAACCCTTCCAAAACGAAAATTTGGAAATAAAATGGAAGGAGAAAAAAAGAAAAGGACAAGGACAAAGAGAAAGACCCCTTGATCTGTTATGAGTGTAAGAAACCGGGGCATTATCGATATGATTGTCCACAATTAAAAGACCTTCAAGAAAAAGAAAAAGGCATATGTTGCAACATGGTCTGACAGCGAGTAATCTTCATCCGAAGAAGATCAACAAGAAGTTGCAAATATGTTTCATGGCAAACGACGAAAATGAGATAAATTCGAAACCCCGAAATGATTTACATTTGATGAAATGTTTGAGCTTTAATGAATATGATGATTTTAAATTTTGAAAAAAAATAAAACTTTGAAAACTGAAAATTAGTTAAAAAAAATGAAGAATTTAGAAAATAAAATCTAAAAAGGAAGCTAAAGAAAAAGAATCAATTTCTACTGAAAACCTCTTAAAGAAAGATGTTAAAAAATATAAGGACATTGTTGAGAAATTTACTTAAGCTCAACTAAATTAACTGATTCTAGATAGTCAAAAGCTGTTTTTGATAAAGCTGGGCTAGGATATAACACACTAAGAAAACAGAAATCTAAAGAATTTTTGTAAAAAGCCAACCAAGGTAATATAATTGTTTTAATGTAAAAAAGGTCACAAATCCTTTGAATGCAAAATTAAAACAACAAGAAATAATTAAAGCTAAGAAAATATGGGTTCCGAAAGGAATTTTTTGTGCTACTAACCATGAAGGACCCAAGAAAGCTTGGGTACCTAAACATAAAGTTTGATGATATTGCAGGAATGTCTTGTGGCCAAAAGATCAAAAAAAAGTGGTATCTTGATAGCGGCTGCTCAAGACATATGACGGGTGACAAAGAGGAATTCATCACCCTAGAAGAAAAGGAGTGTGACATTTGGCGATAACGGTAAAGGTCAAATTTTGGGCCTTGGTAAAGTTCGCATAACTCCATCCATAGTATTGAAAATGTACTTTATGTTAATGGTTTGAAGCATAATCTAATTAGCATAAGTCAATTATGTGATAAAACTTTAATGTTTCTTTTAAATCTTCTTTATGCACTGTAACTAATTCTATTGATGATAGCATTGTTTTTACTGGTTATAGATTTGGCAATATATACTTAGTTGACACAGAAAACGTCTAAGAGTAGTCATTGCCTAATTACTGATAATGCTAACATTAATGATATTAGTTGGTTGTGGCATCGTAGATTAGGTCATGCAAGCACACACCTTATTTCAAAACTAATTAAAATGGATTTAGTTAAAGGTTTACCTAAATTGGATTTTGAAAATAATAAAATCTGTGATGCATGTCAATTTGGAAAACAAACTAGAAGTTCATTTAAATCTAAAAATATTGTTTCAACTTCTAGGGGACTAGAGCTACTTCACATGGACCTATTTGGACCAACTAGAACTACAAGTCTAGGAGGAAAGAAATATGGTCTAGTGATTGTAGATGATTACTCTAGATATACTTGGGTAATGTTTTTAGCTCACAAAGATGAGACTTTCTCGATGTTCCTGAAATTTTTCAAGAAAGTCACAAATGAGAAAAACACTACTAGTGATCATGGAACAGAATTTGAAAACCATTATTTGAAAATTTCTGCACTGAAAATGGAATTAATCATAATTTTTCAGCCCCTAGGACTCCACAACAAAACGGTGTAGTTGAAAGAAAGAACAGAACTTTAGAAGACATGGCCCGTACCATGCTATGTGAAAGCAACTTACCAAAATATTTTTGGGCGGAAGCTATTAACACAGCATGTTACATCTTAAACAGAGCCTTAATAAGACCAATATTAAAGAAAACACCTTATGAATTATGGAATGAAAGAAAACCCAATATAAAATACTTTCATGCATTTGGATGTAAATGTTTCATTCATAATAATGGTAAAAACAACTTAGGAAAATTTGATGCTAAATCAGATGAAGGAATTTTCTAGGTTATTCAACAACTAGTAAGGCATATAGAATCTTTAACAAGAAACCTTAGTAGTTGAAGAATCCATTCATGTAGTTTTTGATGAATCTTTAGCAACTAGATCTGAAAAGATTAATGATGAGGAAGATACAAACATAATTGAAAAAGATCTTGAAAAACTTAATATTGAAGTATCTTCTGATCATGAACAAAGCTAAAGATGATGATTCACATAAGGATGATAATTGATCATCATAATGATGTAGATCTTCCAAGAGATTGGAGATATGCTTATAGTCATCCTAAGGAATTGATTATAGGTGATCCATCTCAAGGAATAAGGACTAGATCATACATGAGAAATATTAGTAATCATCTTGCATTTGTATCACAAATAGAACCTAAAACTATAGAAGAAGCTGAAAAAGATAATAATTGGATGTTAGCTATGCAAGAAGAACTTAATCAATTCACTAGAAATAATGTTTGGACTTTAGTTGAAAGACCTAAAAACCATTCATCATAGGAACTAAATGGGTTTTTAGAAATAAATTAGATGAAAATGGCATAGTAATTAGAAACAAAGCTAGATTGGTTGCTAAAGGATATAGTCAAGAAGAAGGTATTGATTTTGATGAAACCTTTGCACCTGTAGCTAGACTAGAAGCCATTAGACTTTTACTTGCATTTGCATGTCATATGAACATTAACCTATTTCAAATGGATGTAAAAAGCGCATTTTTAAATGGACTTATTAATGAAGAAGTCTAGAACAACCACCAGGTTTTGAAGACCACGAGTTTTCAAATCACGTTTTTAAATTGCACAAAGCTTTATATGGTTTGAAACAAGCACCTAGAGCTTGGTATGATAGGTTAAGTAAATTTCTAATAGAAAATGATTTTACAAGAGGAAATGTTGATAAAACCTTGTTTTTAAAAAGAAAAAGTAAAGATTTACTAGTAGTACAAATATACGTAGATGACATTATTTTTGGTGCTACTAACGAATCTCTCTGTCAAGAATTTGCAAAGTTAATGCAGGGAGAATTCGAGATGAGCATGATGGGAGAACTCAACTTCTTCCTTGGACTCCAGATCAAACAATGCAAGGAGGGAATTTTTATCAACCAAACCAAGTACACAAGAGAACTACTCAAAAAGTTTGGTATGGAAACAATGAAACCCCTTGGAACACCAATGAGTCCTTCATGCAAGCTAGACAAAGATGAAGAAGGTAAGAAGTGAGAAGTTGATTATCGAGGTATTATCGGATCCCTTCTCTATTTAACAGCAAGTAGACCTGATATAATGTTTGCAGTATGTTTGTGTGCTAGATTTCAAGCTGAACCTAAAGAATCACACTTAATAGCTGTTAAGAGAATATT
Source organism: Calamus simplicifolius (assembly GCA_900491605.1). Taxonomy (NCBI): domain Eukaryota; kingdom Viridiplantae; phylum Streptophyta; class Magnoliopsida; order Arecales; family Arecaceae; genus Calamus; species Calamus simplicifolius. The sequence continues at coordinate 49,796 of UESW01004529.1, forward strand.
AAGATATCTAAATGGAACAAAAATGTAGGTTTATGGTATTCTAGAGACTCCACATTAAACCTAATTGCATATTCAGATTCTGATTATGCCGGATGTAAAATTGATAGAAAAAGCACAAGTGGTGCATGCCATTTCTTAGGCAGTAACTTAATCACATGGTTTAGCAAAAAGCAAAATTCAGTTGCATTATCAACTACTGAAGCTGAATATGTAGCAGCTGGAAGTTGCTGTGCGCAAATCCTATGGATTAAGCGACAACTTGAGGACTATGGTATCAAACCTAATAAGACACCCATAAAATGTGATAATACTAGTGCAATCAATTTAACAAAAAATCCAATTCAACACTCAAGAACAAAACACATAGAAATTAGATATCATTTTATAAGAGAACATGTAGCTAATAATGAAATTTGTTTGATTATGTAAACACTGAAGAACAATTAGCTGACATATTTACAAAACCCCTAAGTGAAGAAAGATTTTGAATATCTTAGAGGAGAATTAGGAATTTATGATCCATCAGAATGATTTTAAATCTCCTAGGAATGACTATCTAGAATTCAATCATTTTCTTGAAGATCCTACTATGATTCTAAGGAAAATTTCTCTAGATATTTGAACTTCTTAATTTACCACATTTTAAGGAATATTTATCCAAAGTTTTATGATTATTTTGATAAGTTTCAGATTCTTTGAAACTCAATTTTCACTAAAACTGTCTTGGAACCGACACCATTTATGTTGGAGTCGACTCTAATTTTATGTGCTCTCTGTCTGTGTTTTTAGAGCCGACACCTACTACTGCAGAGCCGACTCTATTTTGAGCGCTGACTGTGTTAGCAATTTAGAGCCGATACCTAGCTTTGAGGAAGCCGACTCTAAGTGGTCCCCTTTCGATTTATCTATGGCAGAGTTGACACCTTATTTCAATCCGACTCCAATCCACTCCAAATCCCTCTCCACTTGTCCCAAACCCTAAAATCCTTCGAATCCATCCTCTCTTGACATCTAATGACACCCAAGCGTCATGCATCCGCCATTGGAATCACTGTTACCACCGGGAGGAGGACTGCTCAGCGTCCGGCGAGGCAACCCTCTCTGAACTTGTCTTTCACTTCTTCTTCCTCGACTCCTAGCTTGATTCTCACTCCACCTTCACCCCAGATTGACCTCTTAGCCGGGAAAGCCATCACCACTGGAAGGAAGGTCGACTTCAACTTCTTTGATTCAGAAGGCTTTGCTCTAGGAAAGCAATTAAAGAAAATGGGTTGGGAAAAGGTATGCTCACTCGACGTCCCTACCTACCCTGGTTTAGTGAAGGAATTCTATCACAATTTGAGTAGAGAAGATGGTGGAATTGTTAGCTTTGTTAGGGGAACTCAGATTCACCTAACTTCTGAAATTTTAGAAAATTTGTTGAAGATTACTATAATTGGAATGATTGCTACTTTACACAGTGAAAAAGGAGAAGCTCTATCAAGGATATTAGGAAAAGAGATGTCAGATTTTGAGGAAATAAGTGCAAATCAATTACCTTTGGAATTAAGACCGTTACATAACATTTGCAATAAGATTTTATTTCCAAAGACTGGAAGATTTGAATATGTTTTTGAAAGGGACGTAGTTGTTATGGACTGTGTAGTTACGGGACGGCCTATCAATTTAGCTAGAATGATGATTGGATATATGGTTGAGGCCAGTAGCAAGAACAGATCCACTTTGCCATATAGAATGATTTTGACTTTAGCTTTTCAAAGTCAAGGAGTAAATTTTTGAAAAATGAGCCAATGAAGAAATTGAGACATACGGATTACTATAACATTGCTACACTTCACCGTATGGAATTCAAGAAAGTGAATGGTCAATGGCAAAGGAAAGAACATGGAGAAGAAAGGGCGACTGAAGCTGATACTGCAATCCCTGGTCCTTCGAAAGCTGGACCATCTGTGAGGCATTCATCACCTGGACCAAGTAGTTCGGCACCCCTAACAGCACCAACAGTTTCAACCACTTTTGTCCAAAATTCATCTGAATTTTCTGATAGACAGATTGAGCAGCTCAAAGCTCTGTTGGAAGAGCATGAAGCTAAAATTAAAGAAGATGTCAGAATTCAACTTTTGGGGATGAGGCAGCTATGTTACTCTTTGGAAGAAAAAGTCAATGAGATTGAGTTGTCATTTAGCACCTCTTCTGATGCCCTAAAGACTGATCTGAAATTGATATTTGACATAATTAAGGATATTGGAGGTGACTCTAACACTTATTCCAAAAGTAATGCAGAGCTTCAAGAGAAAGTTACGGCAGTTGCTTCACTAGTTAAGAGAATGCTTAATGACTTTATAAAAATTTAAGAAAAAAGAATGGGACAGATTTTGGCAGAACATAAGAAGATTCTGAGATGATACTTTCTCCAAGCCAAGCTAAGTCAGTTCTACTTCAATTCAATCAACTTTAATCTATCTCAAGCTATCTTTAGATTTTAAGTTTAGCATATGAAAACTAGTTTGTATTTAGGATAAATGGTATCATTTTGTTGTGATTAGAATCAATGTATCTTGTGATTATCTTGTCTTGACATGTTATATGTTTGATACTTTATACTCAATGGTATTTTATATGAAATCAATCTTGATACTTGCATTTCAAATTCTAAATTATTCAATTCCTGTATTGATTGATTTTGATTTAAGCAATGTCTACCCTATAACTTCTTAACCTTTTTGTTGATAACAAAAAAGGGGGAGAAAGAGTGTATATACATATGGACTTAAAAGGATATAAATGGATATATTGTATGCACATGCATAGGGGGAGCTTAATTAAGTTGTTCTCACTCATGGGGAGCTTAATTATGTTGCTAAAATCCTATTTAAAGATTCTAGATTCTATTTGTATGATACATAAGAAAATTATTTGAATTACTTTTGGTTAAAGTTATTAAAACTCAAGTATAACCATGAATTTGCTTATTTTGATAATTATGCATTAATTGATTGTGTATATGCTCAATATTTTTGTCATCAGGGAGAGATTATTGACCCATTTATTGATTTGATGATTAACAAAAGCCATGAGTATATTTTCTATTATACTAATGAGATTGACAAGTGTTTCAGGAATTTAGAAAGATTAAGTATTTATAATTGATGCAAAAATGAGCCTGAATCAATTTTTAGTGGTATGTGTCAAAGTTCAGAGTTTAGAGCTGACTCCATAAGCATTAGAGCCGACTCCGAAGCGTATCGGAACTGTTTCGCACATTCGACACGATTTAGAGTTGACACCTAAAAAATTAGAGCCGACTCTAATCTGAGTTAAAGTGAACTGTTTTTCTGCTTTAGATTTTAGAGCCGACACTAAAAAAATTAGAGCCGACTCTAACATGTGAACAGAGACTGCATTTTTTGGGACACTGTTAGAGTCGACCCCAAAAAAATTAGAGCCGACTCCAGCTCGCGATGTATCGACCCCATAGAATTTCAGAGCCGACTCTACGATGAACATTTTATTTCTATTTTGGGAAACCCAACTTAGAGCCGATACCTGGTCAGATTAGAGCTGACTCTAATTTGTTAGAGCCGACTTTCAGATTTATCAGAAAAAGCTCCAATGGTAATATTTCTCCAAATACTCTCCAACGGCTCTTTGCCTTTGCGTGTTAAACTCATCCACAAGTACTCTCAACGGCTACTTTGCATCAAAAACATGGATTAAGAGAGATTATAAAAGGGCATTCCGACCGTTCAAAAAATAAGAGAAGAAAATAGAGGAAAATAGAGAAATTTCAAAGAGGGAAAACTCTGATTCAAAGCCTTACTGTTCAAAAGAAATAGAAGAGAAATCCAAAAGCTTTCAATAGTCAAATCCAAAGGATTTCCATCAACTAGAAGAAGAAAAGCAAGAGCCCTAGTTCTTCATCCTTCTCTTCACCAACATTTCTTCAAAAGCCCAAGTTCAATCTTGAGAAAGATCATTCAGAAGAAAGGAGGAAAAGAAGAAAAGCTCAACATCAAACAGCTTCCAATCAGGCTTTTCTATTCTCATTTTTATTTATATTGTTTATCTGCTCATTTGAGGAGCTTTAATATTGTTGTAATCATTTACTTGATTTGTTTGCTTTCTGATTCAATCAGGGGATTGAATCAGTTGAGATAGTTGACCTCGGGCAAGCTAAGATTAGCTTGTATTAGGTTGTGTGCTGGTGAACCTGTGAAAACCGCTGAGTTCGTTGTGATCCCGTTGTAAAGCAATAAGTTTGGGTTATGATCTTGCAAAACAACTCTGCTGTAATTAGGGTAATTATAGTACGTACCCAAGAGTTACTTGGGAGTGGATATAGGTGTAGCTAACACCGAACCACTATAAATCCTTTGTATTTGTCGTGCTTATCTCTTCTCTCTTTCTCTCTATTTTATATTGTGCTCAACATTCATAGCATCACACTCTCTATACTTTACTTGTACACATTCATTTTGGAAAATTAATTTTAATTGTAAATTTTTTAAGAACCCAATTCACCCCTCCTCTTGGGTTGCCATCTGGGCCAACACCCGGAAAGACATCCCATCGCCTCAGCTTGAGCAGTGCTCGGCCTCGGCATAAACAGTGCTTGGCCTCTTCCCCTAGGCCTCAGCCATTCGGTCCCCTCGGCCTCGGCATGAACAGTGCTCGACCTCTTTTTCTCGGCCTTGACATGAGCAGTGCTCAGCCTCTTCCCCTCGGCCTCAGCATGAACAGTGCTTGGCCTCGCCATGAACAGTGCTTGGCCTCTTTCCCTTGGCTTCAACCACTCGGCCCCCTCGGCCTCGGCATGAACAGTGCTCGGCCCCTTCAGCTTCGGCCTCGGCCATGAACAGTGCTCGGCCCCCTCAGCCTCAGCCTCGGCCATGAACAGTGCTCGGTCATGAACAGTGTCATGCAAGTGTTCACCCATGGCCTTCTCTGGAGCTCATCCAACGGCATGAACAGTGCCATGCACGTACTCTATACTCAATGCTTGACGAGGGATAGAGCTGGCTTCAACTCCAAGCTTCATCTTCTGCCTCAGCGGCTACATTGTGGGACCTACGTGCCTGACTTTATCGTCCATCACTGTTCACACAGGACAGCGTAAGGGTAGCATGGGAGACACATCTGGTAAATGCCGTAACGGTCGGCCATGCCCTGCAGCAGTCTGCAACAGCTATCCAAACTAAGCAGTACCTGCCAACTATGCAGCCACCCATATTTGACGGGACATAGCCTGCACTTCTGATATGCCATTAAGAAGCAAGCATTGTCATTGTTGCCACAATCATAAATGCTCTGACAAGTGATCATGCCCCAAGTCTCACAGATTCCAAGCATCAATGAAATGGGTAAGAGGGACCCACAACGAGGTAACTGAACCCACTACACTCCCAAACGCTCATTCTTGCTCAGAGAGAGCTCTAAGCCTCTCTCTTCTTCTCTCTTTCAAGCTTCCTTAAGTTCGCGGCTATTGCTCAGAGCATTGACTTGAGTATCGGAGGGTTCTCGTCGGAATCTTTAGTCTCCGGGATTTGTTTGCAAGCTCACAGGTGTAAGAAGCTTGCCGAAGAATTTTGGGCTTGCTGAAGGAGGCAATCGAACGCTTGCGGACGTTTGAGAATGATGATTTGGCATCAACACCTAGCATGGACTTTAACAAGTAGTTGGGGACCAAAAGAGGTAATGTTTGGTCGGTTGAATGGCCAGTGTAATGGGGAATGAACGACCTCCATTCTGAAACCTATCTATCTAAAGATGGACTTATAATACTTCAATTACTTTTGGACACGTGTAGATGGTTTTTTTTTTCTTTCTTTTCTTGTATGTTTTGGAGATCTGCTTCAATCCTCCAGAAGGCAAAAACCTTATGTAATCCAGTATCCAGGTGCCCCACTCCCATAAATTCTTCTCATCCACAAGACTCTCTCTCTCTCTCTCTCTCTCTCTCTCTCTCTCAAGTTGAGATAATTGTCATTCTTATTTGCTAATTGTGATAGCTGGTTCTCGAGCTATCTACAAGTTGCCTCAAGCTAATTCCCCATCAATCTTGAAGGTCTAATTCCTCATACCTCAAAGTTAGAGGTGCAACCACAATGGGATCGATGCAGTGGGACATACAAGGAGTTCCAAGGTTGGGGGTATGTGGGACATAGAGAGTGGATATGAATGGGATTCGGGCCACGTACAGACAAGAAACACCAATGGGTAAAGCTGTTGCGGAAACTATTGGATTTCTCTCTAAATTTATCTCACCACTAGATTAGTTGCCTGGTTTTGAGTAATGATTTGATGGACCAATGGAAAGGCTTTGCAGGATATTGGTCTGATACGTAACAACATTTTGTTTGATGAATTAAATATGACGGTATAAAAAAGTTTAGTATCAAGAGTGTCCTTTTCCTTGAATGCATTACCATTTCCTTTTGTCAAACACTTATCTGAAACGTTTCCATTCGAAAAGCTTGATTCATCCTTTGTATCTTACAAGCAGCGGTCCATCCGGAAGCCATTCACTTCCTCCACTCCTCACATTTCCCCTGCGGCCATGATGACTTCTTGGTTGGCAGACAAGTTCAATTTCCAGGCTAAACACAATTCTCACATTTGCACTCTCACCTACCTCCTTGTGAAGACATAACAAGCAAGCAAGAGCCAAACTCTCTCTCTCTCTCTCTCTCTCTCTCTCTCTCTCTCTCTCTGTAGAATTCTCATATTTGTACCATCAAGATTTCTATTATTTCATAGGACTTGGAGAAGTACAAGTGATCTCATTTTCTTTCAATTTTTTTATTGGTGAGAGCGTTGATTTTCAAGCAGTGAAATGTACAAAAAGGATGGAGACTTTTCGCTCTAGAAACTTCAGGGAAAGGACTATTATCTTGATTAGATGTGGAAATGAAGTCTATCATGGACTTTTCAATCATGGCCAGCCTTGAATTTTGGCCAAACCGGAGTACTCCATGTTTCCCTTTGGATTGAAACGGAGAGCGCCAGTTGCCCATCATCAATGCTCTTGGTATTATAAAATTATTGATGATTGAAATGGACGTCCAGCATGAGAAAATTTGTCCCCTTTTCCTACCGGTGGTGACGACGCTACCATTTACTTATGCCATGTGGCTTCGCTGCAGTAGGAAGGAAGCTTCTTCTGTTTTTTTTTTTTTTTTTTTTTTTTTTTTCCCACTGGAATCCAGCACAAAAATCTCCTAACGGTTGCTTGGAGTCGTTTGAGAAGCTTCTCTCCTACCAAATATTTTTTTTTTGGGTCCCATAAAAATAAATTGTTTTCTGACTCCTGCTGGTCATCTAAAACGACTGCTAAAAAAATTAAAAATATAACAATCAAAAGTTATTTTAAATTTTATTTTAATTTTTAAACTTTAATAGCTATAATTTATTTTTTATATATTTTAAAATTTTTAAAATTTTATTATATAAAATCAATAAAAATTAATCAAATAGTTGATATACCATTTTAATGCAAATAATATATGCTGCCATTTATCCTACATGATAAGTTAAGTTACTAGAAGCTCAAATATCAATCCATACATTTACAATAAAGTAATATATGAATTATTTCATCAATTTTATCTGATTTTATTTAATGATAGATTAGAAATATAATATTCTTAAAACATAAAAGATTAACATATAACAACTAAAAGTTAAAGGATCAAAAGTATATATATATATATATATATTTTTCATCATCATCATTAGCAATTTTGAATAAATGACGGATTTAGGCTGGTTATATACATGGCGGCTCAGCTAGTTGAAAATGAGCTAGACCATCAAGCTTGCTTGATATAAGCCTTATAAATTAAAGCAAATTAGTGTTTCAATGAAACCACAAGTTGTTAAAAAAAAATTAGCCTAAAAAGATCTTTTCGGACTTGGTTAGATTATAAAATTTTAATTTAAACTTTAGCTAGCACTAAATCATACCATACATATAAGTTGGATGAACGAGGGAACTACAATGCTTTGGTTCTATCAAGGATGCTCATCATCCTATACCAAGGTGGATTTGCCTCATTTCTCCGACCTTTAACCATGGATATATATTCCATAAGTACTCTTGCTGCCCATAAGATTAGAAAATAATGGTAATCTTGTTTAATATGTGAAAGGTGTTTGCCTACTTGATATTATCTCTACTAATGTTACCCCACTATAAAAATCTTTTTATATAAAGAGAATCTTAAGATCTATAGTTATGTATGATACAAAACCATTAATTAAGTGAAGTTCCACCTCCATGCCCTCATTTCTTTATGATGCCTCTCTCCCTCTGTTGTTTAAATTATAGTTCTATTGATGCATTGCATTTTATACATATCCAGTTCTAAATTTAGATAAAGAAGAAGAGCTGCTATATATAATCGATTCGTCTAAAACTATAGTTATATCTCTATTTCAATTTAGAACCAGTTTGAATTAACTAGTAAACTTAATTGTTGGCCAATAGCTATCATAGTCGCCAAGCAAGAGCCACTTAAAGATATTTCAACAGCAAATCAAGTATGAGCAGGATCTGTTTAGATTAGCTGCTGGTCTCTACCTTCATCGATAGTTGTCTCAAATAACTGCATCTAATAAGATACCTATTGGACAATAGCCACTTAAAAATACAGTAATAATTAATTCAAATAGGGCTTTAGGCTGTTAGCTAATAGCCACTTAAATGGCATCCAGTAGCCAATCTAAACATATTTTAAGGAGGAGGAGGAGGAGAAGAAGAGAGAAAGAAATGGACCGAAGAATGTGGTGCAGATATAGTTGTTAAAATCAGATCGGATGGACCGGTTGAATCGGAATTCAAAGATCAAATCGGTCCGTTTTTAACATAAAATCAGATATGTAAGAGATCCAGAATAATTTGATCAACCGTCGGTTTATCTATGAATCGATCAATCCGTCTGAACCGAGTCATGAGTTTATCAATGCCGTTTCAAATTTTATTACATTTATCATTTCAAATTCTAAGAGTTTATGATAAGGGATACTCGTAAGTTTTATAGAGAAAGAAAAGGAGATGAGAGAGGAGAATAAAAAAAGAAAAAAAGATGAAAATATAAAATTTTTATGGGAATCAAGATGGAAAGCAGAGATATAAAAAGAAAATAAAAAAACTTGGATAAAAAATTTCTTTAATTTTTTTAAAAAAATTAAATCAGACTAAATGGTATGCAAATGAAAGTAAGCAAATTTTAAGATTAAATAAGAAAGCAGAGACATAAAGAGAAAATAAAGGAAACTCAGAAAAATTTTTTTAAGAACAAATTAAATCAGGCTAAATAGGTATCAATGAAAGTAAGCAAATTTTAAGGTTAAATAAGATATCAAAAAAAATTAAAAAAATTATAAAAATTAATATTTATATTTATTTTATTAAAAATTAATTTTTATTAATAAATATATTTTATATTAAAATAATTAAATAATAATTCAATGGATGATCAAATGGTTGAACCATGATTCAATGACTCGAATCCTTGGCCGGATGAATGTTCAAGTCGATAATTATGACAGATACCACCACCCGTCAACAGTGTGAATGGATGCTCCTTAAATGAAAATCTTGGCCTTAAATTCGTGAATAAGGGTCCCATGAGAAGAATAAAAGCTCTGGCGGCCGTCATCCCATCTCCTCAACCAACGCTCGCTTTAACTCCCGTTGAAATCGTTCATGGCCTGGAATCAGATGAGTGCTTCCCAGCTCTAATCCTTTTCTTGCTCATCCAAAAAAAAACAAAACCAAAAGTGAAACCAAAGAATTACTATATATATATATATATATATATATCATAAGTGTGGAAGGTGGAGGCAATTCTAAGATGCATGGAAAGTGGATATAAAGAAGCAAGGAGTTCATTATTTGGCAAAGCAATTTGTGTTAAAATAATAGACCAAGTTGCAAGCTAGATTTTAAGTGCAACAGTTATATGTTACATTACTTCCACTTGATTATTATGATGGGAAAAAAAAATAGTTATGATTTTTTTTTAAAAAAAAACATAAACTCTTGAAGATTGAAATAAAAGGTAAGAGCTAGGTTTTCTTTTAATATTTTAGTAAAAAAATCATAAAAAGAGTATAATCATAGGTGTTATAAGGCAAAATATTACCTAATTTAGAACCTAAATATAAAAATATTGTTTTTTTCTTGAGTGCTTAGTCAATTTTCAGCGAGTATTAAATAAATTGACGTCATATCAATCGAAATCTATCTAATAAAAAAAGTCAAAATCTATCTAAATAAATAAAATAAAGTTTCATGATTTTCTTTTCTAATAATTTGGTTCCACATATACTTGATTAATATTAATAATAATAATACCAAATAAATTTCTTTATATATCTCTATGTTTTTCTTATTTTATCATGCTAGCAATTATTCATTTGCCCATCTATATACCCTTATGATGGCAACTTAATTTTACAACATATGCATAACTTCTGCTCTTTTTTTATTTCAAAAATTATCCTTTAATTTGTGTTCATGGATTCATAAATCTGATCATACTCATTCATTTAGGAAGAGAAGAGTAAACCTACAATTCTGGCTTTGTTAAATTACCTTTTACCACTTCCATACATGTGATCTAAAGTTTCTATCCCTTAATTTTGGCTAGTCTTCTTGAGCAAAGGAGCTTGTGAAAATTATTGAGCAATATCTATGAAAAAAATTTCATTATTTGATAACCTTGTTATCCCTCAAACTTCTTGCAAAGACTAGTAGGAGATTCGTTGGGTTCGACAGATTCTCGATGCTCATATACCTAGTAATCATTTGCTCCATGATATCTGATCTGATTGTTGGAAGGTTCATACAGTTCAGATACTACAGAAAAGCTAATGCTGCGGCGGATTGGATGGTGGCTTCAGTGGTTTATCATTTCGATTTTGGATATGAAAACAGGATGATCCCTGTTCTATTATATTAAAGTAAATTTTATTTTTTAATATATTAGGATTGATTCGCATCAAACTTAGTATGATCATTCAATTTTTAAAAAAAAATTAGTAAAAAATAATATTTAAAACTTTTTTTAAGGGTCTTTGGTCATACTAATGACATAATAAGAAATTATTATATCTATGTTTTTAGATTGAACAATTTATTGATGATTATTTTTTATGAAAAATATTTGATGGCATATTCTTTTTTTTTTTTTTTTACTTAAAAAAATAATATGCTATGCCTATGCATGGCATGGAGAGCCATGCTATTCCTTCCTTGGAGCACTGCTCTTTCTGGCAGCATTAAATATATCACTTAATCGGTAGGCCGCGTATATTAATTATCCCACCGGTCCGTCGGCGGGGCCTCCACGGCGGTGAAGTGAATGATTCCTCCCCGACCAAAACCGGCGAACGGGACCTACAAAACTCCCCGGAGCTTCGGCAGTTCCGATGAACGGTCCCATCCCATGCCGTGGACGTCACGCTGTGCACAGAGATGGGCTGAAAAGAAGAAAGGGCAAAATAAGATAAATAACATACGATAAAACTTAAATAAATTATAAATTACTCTTCTACGGTACAAGCACTAATGAATCATATTTAAAATATCACACTTAATTGTTATCATTTATTTTAAGTTTAATGCTTGCACTCAACAATTATACATTTCTAAATGCTGCCAAATTACATTCATTTCAAACTTTAGACACATTAAATAAATTTAAATCAATTAAAATCTATCCAAATATGATATTTTAAATGTTATTTTAGAATTAAATATAATAATATATATATATATAATATATATATATATATATATATATATATATATAATTAAATATAATTTAATAGAATTTGAAATAATAAGTAATTAATTATAATATTTTAAATTATATGATAGTAATATTTTTTTATATTTTTAAAATAGTAATTAATAAAGTAAAATAAAAGTATTCTATATAATGAAAAAATTATTTGCAATGGAATTGATTAGACGTTTTAGGATAAAAATTTATTTTATATTTATAAAAAATAAGCGTAAAGTAATATTAAAATTTTTTTCCTTCTCTTTTATGCTTTGTTTGGATGAAGAAAAAAAAAAAAAAAAAAAAAATGAAAAAAAAAAATTAGAGAAAATATTTTTTTTTCTTCATTTGAAGTGGAAAGAAAATAGAGAAAAAAAAAGTTGATAATTTATAATAATATATCTTATTTTTTAAAAGATTAATATTGAAATAAAAAAAAAAAAAAAAAAAAAACTTTTAAGTTTTCTCTTCAAAATTTCTTCGATTTAAAAAAAAAAATGTACATGAGACCCATTGCTTTTTTTTCTATTTTTCTCTTTAATTTTTTTATTTTTCTCTTCATTTAAACAAAATAAATTTTATTTTTTTATTTTCTTTTTAATTTTTTTTTTCTATTTTTCTTTGGAGGCTTAAGGAACGACGCCGCTGCCGTGATGGCCAAAGTCCACCGGTCATGAAGAGGCCATTAAAAAAAAAAAAAAAGCAATATTTGGCCACAGTCTCTCTGAATCCACGCCCCCGTGGCCAACGTCTTCCGTTACTGCTATTATATATTATAGATCTCTATCCAAAGCTCAAACAACCGCAGTCGACTCCAATAAATTCTCCATCAAGCCACCACCACCAACTCGCTCCCATCTCTCACCTCTCTCTCTCTCTCTTCACTCTGGATCACGTCCCAACTCAAAGAACAGGGGAAGATACGGCATGGACTGGACCAAAGTAATACTTGCTTTGGTGGCCCTCCAAGCCACCACCCTTCTTTTGCCGCAGAGAGCAGCAGGGGACTTTCTGGCTCCTCTAATAGCCCCTATTATGAGTACTGCTCTCGTCTTCCTCCCTCTGTGCTCCCTTGTTTTGATTTCTAATTGTATTGATTGTTGCTGATCGATGTTTTATGCTTGTAGTTGGTATTCTATTCAATCATGTTGTTTTGTGCCTCTCCTCATATGGTTTTTTTTTCCTCGCAATTTCCATTGAGTCGTCCACCTTTGTGACCGATTCCATTGGGGGTTTTCTTACTTATATCTTGGGATTTTGGTAAAGTAGGTCTCGTTCTGGCTTTCAGAAACTCTTCGCTTCATCAATCAAGGAAGGTTGAATGGATTTCCCAAAGTTTTCTTCGGATTCTTTCTAGTTCTGAGGCTTGATGATTTCATTTTTCAGGCATGGGTGTTTCTTTCTGAAGTTTTTGAGTTCTTTCTAAAATTGCGATCTTTAGTCTACATGGATACCTTAGAAAAATTTCTCCATGTAAAAATTTCTGATTCCTCTCTACAAAGTAAAGTTCAGCTGGGTTCTTCATGCTTTTTTTTTTTTTCTCTGTAGGATAAGTGGAACTTTATGCTGCTGCTTTTGCAATATGGTTTTGTCTAGAAGCCATTCTTGCAATTCCTCCCATCTAAAGAATCCTGTTACTAGTCTCCCTTCTTCCACTATCTTGAAGTTTCTTTCAACTTATCTATGTTAAAGTTTGGTTCACATGATTTAACTTTTAAAATCTTTTCTTTCCTGTGTTTTGTCCCTATATCATGGACTTCCAACAACTGGAGCCCTCTAACATGTGCTTTTGTTTTGTTTGTATTGGTGATTCGCTAGATGCCACCTGTGAACATGTGGAGTGTGGGAAGGGAACTTGCAAGGCATCACTTGACAATATCTTTGGGTTCATCTGTGAGTGCAACCAAGGCTGGTCTCAGTTCCACGTTGGAGACAGTTTCCGTTTCTCTCCCTGCATCCTCCCCAACTGTGAGACCTCTCTCTCTCTCTCACTGTTATCTTGTTTGAAACTATGTTTGTCGGGCTGTCACTTTTTTTACAGGAACAGAGATTCTATTCTGACGACAGAAATATGTTGGGTTGTAGCTATTAGATTTTTTTGTATTTTTACAATTCAACATGTTTGGTGGCTATAAGTATTTTTTAATTTTTGAGATATTTTAACAAGCTACTTTTCCAAAGTTGTTTCGATTTTTAAAAAGTTACTTTTTAAAAGAAGTGGTAGTGGAAAAAAAAAATCACTTTCACTTTTTCCATAGATAATGAAAGTTGCTTTTTAAAATAAAAAATAAAAACAATGTAATCAGATATCTTTTTTACATTGGTTTTTATATTTCTACTTTTAAAAATAAAAAAAAAACAAAAGTGATACCAAATAGTCCCTAAGGCGAGACCATATAATATAGCAAGGACTTTAGTTTAGAGCCATTTGTGAGGTGGGACTCGGGTAAAAAGTCAGTTGAGAGATAGGAAAAAAACCAAGTTAGCCTTTGTCTGACCATTATGATCATGGAGTTAAGACTTAATTTGGTCAGGATTTTTTCCCATATGGGGGTAGCCATAGATTCTTCTTCGTTTAGGTGTGGTCATAACTGGGTTTAGATCTGACCAAAATGATGCCTGCCCATGTATTGGTTCTCTGGTCTCAGGGTTGCAGACTGGTGCTTAATTAGAGTTGCAAAGTTTGAAAAGTTGCTTCTAGGCTTGATAAGCATAGCATAAAAAGTCATGGGTTAATGACATAATGAAAAGTTGAGTTATTAGATAAACATTGAAGGCCACACAAAATCAGCACCTTGTTTCCATGTTAAATCATGAACTTGTTTGGATGCACTTGTAATATACTAAACTGAATAGTTTATCTGCAATTCTATATCTTGTGTTCATGTTTCAATGGTTTGCTTATTTATTTGTTTATTTAATTATTAGTTTTTATTGGGAGTAGGAGGAGGGATGGAAGCCCCATCTATTGTTGTTGGATGAGGATGGGAGTCCAACTTGGATCTCTTGTATCAACACATGAGACTTTACCAACCAAGTCAGTTGGCACTCTCCAATCAATGGTCTGTTTAAACATGTTTTCTGGCCCTCTGCCAAAAGCCAAATCTGATTTGGTGGAGCGCTTTCATTCACCAAAGTAATTAGTATTTTTCCATCCAGCCTCCCCTCAGGTTTGTGATTGATACCAATTTCACACTACAAAGTGAGGTAATAAGGAATAAAAAAGAATAGTAAAGTTGAGAGATGTATTTTCTTGCTAAATGGTTGAGTGTAAGGTGACTTTCTTTTGATTTCATTGACTGGTTTATGGGCTCTTGCTCATTGCCAATTCATCATTTAATTGCATTTAGTCGATATGTGTATGCTTGTTATGTATTCATGATTAAGATCCAATCAATTCGTCGTTCCACAAGCTGACTTCTTTAGTAGTGGAGCAGTTCCCTTGGCTAATGGGGTAAATTTCCAACTCCAATTTAGCCTGCTGGAAAGAATTTCTAATGTTCATTCCTATGAACTGTCTGATATATAAGCAGCATGTGCTGCAGAAGAAGTATTTCCCAGAATAACTTCTGGATCAAAATTATATAATTTCCCACTTCATATGGCTCAAGACTACTTTGCTTGTGAGCAACTGGGCCAAATTTTCTTCAACATTAGTAACAAACCACAAGCAAACAATGAGCCTATACAATTCGTCATCACTAATATTTAGAAGGAAATATTTCCTCCAAAGATATTTAGAAGGAAAAACATTTCTCTTTAATGATTTTTTCTTATTGCAAATTGTCTAATTGTTTCTCAACTTCACAACCCTTCACGCAGTGTATGGAAGTAGGAGGAAATCTGTTCATGGGAGACAGATGGAAGAGCTTGGACAGGCTTTGGAAGACAGATCATTAATGCAAGCTCTTACATCCTAAGGGGAGAGAATTAAGCTACAAACTAAATGATGGGAGAGACATCCCTTTCCTTGTTAAAATTAAACAGATGACAATTTTCTCTTAGAACTCTTCAGCCTTGTAGTTGAATACCTGTTGGATATGTGTCTGATTAACTAGAGTTTTGCTTTTGTCGAAAACATTACTAATTGAAGCAGTTGAGAGATACAAATGTCTTGATTTAGTGAGAACATAGACTTAAATCAGTTGGCTGCAGAACTTGAGGGATAAGGGAATAAAAAAAAAAATGATGCACTACAATTGTTTCATGCATGTCAAAAGGTTAAATAATTACTTTAGATTTCTGAGTGTAGTTCTTATTTCTGGTTTTAGTTAGGATTTAAAGTTTTCTACTTCCAGGTAGCATCAATTATTCTTGCAACAACCAATCTGAAGCTCCAGCACCCTTACCACAACCTCCAAAAAATAACTCCATCTTTGATGGTAAGCATCACCATCATGCTCATTTTTTTTTTTTTTTTCCACGTGAATAAAATCTTGGTATCACTTCAATATTGAGGATAATAGAGTCATTGTTTTCTCTTTTTTCCCTTCATGGTTTCCAACAGCATGCTTCTTGTCCTATTGTGGAGGGGGCACATGTGTAAAGACTTCAACTTTCGGCCATCATTGTGAGTGCAAGGAGGGTTTCAGCAACCTTCTCAACGTAACCAGCTTCCCGTGCTACAGAGACTGTAAGAACATCATCATCAATGCCATAAAAGAGAACGACAGATTAAAAAATAATGAAATGGGAGACAAACTCAGCTTTAGTTTTTAATAACCCTGTGTTCTTAAATAATATGGGGGTTACTGCAGGTTCCCTTGGGGCAGATTGTGCAAGTTTAGGGATCTCATTGTCAAACACTACCTCCTCAGCTTCTCCACCTAGTCTTTCCGACAACGGTAGCTCATTTGCTGGAGGTAAACTAATGGCGGAGTTAAGCTTATATGGTTTAATTTTTTTAGGGATTATGCAAGTTTAGGGATCTCATTGTCAAACACTACCTCCTCAGCTTCTCCACCTAGTCTTTCCGGCAACGGTAGCTCATTTGCTGGAGGTAAACTAATGGTGGAGTTAAGCTTATATGGTTTAATATTTTTAGTTGCTAGTCTAACAGTTTAAACTGAAGCAGCACACTAAGCAGAACATTTTGTTGTGTTTATTAAACAGATTCCTTTGCTCCTAACAACTTGCTATGGTTGGCCATGTTGATGATTTCTCTCATCATGGTTCGAGCGACATAGATAGAATTCAGGGCAGAATTCAGAGCAGCAGAGATGAGATTCTTCCACTGATACATAGTATTCAGGAGATGTTCGTCTACAGATGAGATTTGCACCATTTCAGTTTTCATTTGATTTACTTATTTGAGATTTTGTGTAAATAACAGCTACAATAAACCATACTTGGTTGAATTTGGAGGCCTACTGTGATCCAAATTCTTAGTTAGGAATCATGATGTGTATTGGATATCCGCACCTATAATAGAATATGGAGATTGCCTTGTAGCCTTTTATAGTTGATACTGGGTTTGTCTTCAGCATTAGTAGGTGATTCTGTTGATGCTAACCATGGCAAAAGCTGCCCTTTTCTTTTTCTTTTCTTTTCTGGGTAGCATGGAAAGCTTAAATTTTTGAAGCCAAGAAAAGAACCTAGAGGCAAATGAGTATCATGAAGCATGAACAGCAATTTTCAACTTGATTTTCAGGCAGAACTGTAATGTTTCCTGAGGCCTTAATGATGATGCAAGCAGCTGTTATGGATGCTTCTCATTAAGATCAGTGTCTAAGAGCACCATTGGACTAATCTCTTCATGTTCCTTGGAAGACATTGCAATCCATTAGACCCCCTACTATCCTCCAAAACTCAAAATCTTGAAGCTTCTCAATGTAGAGAACTCTGTCTAACGTCTAATGCCACTAAACCCATGATACCTACTTGCACCCACCACATGGTCACTTGTTCGAAGGTAGGAACCCTTGAGCCACTTGAATGGCTTAATTAAGCACCACCAGACATCCCCCCTACCAAATTTTTGCAAAACCCCCATGCTTTACTTAAGCTGTTAAGCATCTTGAATGGCATGATGCGATGCAGGATGAATATAATTCTTTTGTTTGGAATGGCACATAGTTCCATCTCCGCTATCTCCCATGCAAAATGTTAGAGAAAGCTTTAGAATCATAATGATATTAGGCTTGTTTGGTTGCTAATGGTTTCATTGATCTATCAGCGTGTGGTTTGATTGTGCATGCTTCATCTCCATCTTCTCGATCTCACATTGCAAGTTCATCAGGCATCAGGTGATGGTGTAACAACTCGGGCTCCGGGTTCACAGCACCCATGAACCTGTTTCGTTACAAGAAAGCAAAACGGACAAGATCCACACCAACCGTTTCGTTACAAGAAAGCAAAACGGACAAGATCCACACCAACTTGCCATTACAGCCCAAAAGGAATCCAATTGGTACTTGTCCATCTTCCTTAACCGATTATAAAACATACAACCAACTTCCAATTTTTTGATATGGGACTATTGGGAGGGGCATCACAATCTATTCTCCTTATAGAGGCGACGTCCTCGTCGCCAGGGGCACATGATCATAACCACCAGGCAGGCTCCTATCAATGTAGCACTTTGCCATGCGGCTTTCACAGGTTCAAGAGGTGGCTTCCATCGATGTAGCACTTTGCCATGCACTTTTGGCTGGTGCATGGCTCTAATACCATATTGTAACAATTCGAACCCATTTCGTTACAAGAAAGTAAGACAGACAAGGTCCACACCAACTTGGGCCACCACAGCCCAAGTTGGTGTGGACCTTGTCCAGCCCAAGTTGGTGTGGACCTTATCCATTTTGCTTTCTTATAACAAAACGGGTTCGTGAATGCTACGGGCCGGGGCCCGGGATGGCAAGGATAATTCAACTAGATTACAGCCAATATCTCATATCAAGTGACGGTGAACAATTGAACATTTTTTGGATTCTGGCAGCAGATTCCTTCACTCCAGGAAGCTTCCTATGTTTGTTCACTTCTATGTTATGCTCTTTATGATCGGAGCAGCATAGGTGGAACTCAGATCATCGTAGATGAGATTCTTTCCGCAACATTGGGCAAATAAACAGGCGATCGTTGTCTCTTTTGTTTTTTTTTTTTTTTTTCAATATTTAAAAAACCCTGTACTTGTTGAAGTTGGCCGATCTTTTTCTTCGTTTCGAATGCAAATTTTTGTCTGACAGTGAAGTGATATCTAGCAATGCATTTAAATATATATCCAGTTAATCATCTTGCCTATTGGATTTGGCTTCTCTTGGACAATAATCAATCCTAACAAGGAGTTATTTACAATGAACTTTTTATTTAGTTTTCATGTTCATGCTAGTACCATTAAAAGCTTCATCCTAGTGACCAAAAAAGAATGGAGGCAAAATCCCATAAACAAACATGAACACAAGGCCCTCGTTTATTGAAATTCCCAAGGTTTCAATGTTGGAGCACAGAGTCTTGCATTCAGAACCAGGAAAATACAAGAATGCTCTTGATAGCTAAAACAAATTTGAATAATGGTCTCTTTTTTTTTTCTTTTCTTTTTTTCCTTTTTTTTTTTTTTGACTTATGGTGCAGTAAACACAAATAAGCAGGAAGTTTATGCCTCTTTAACATGGAGCGGTGGCTATTGGAATCAAATAGATCTCATTAATGGTCATGACAATTGGATGTGTTTGCTCCTTCCACAAATCTCTGTAGGCTGTTCTTTAAGAATGAAGAAAAATATTGCAATCATTCTTCTTTCATCCTTGTAAACAATGGACGGAAGACTCCATAAGCATGGATCACATTCCCTTATCCATGGAATACAAATGGGTTAGTTCATGGATTAGCCTCGGTTATTGAAATCAAATCAACTGTACTCCTGGAGCACATAAAAACAACTGACCGCATACAAGCATAAATAGAGCAATTAGTTTCTTGAGATTATTGATCTTTCAGAGATGTAATGAAGATGGCCAGATAATTTTTAGTTTTCGTTTACCTACTGGAATAAGAAGAAGAAGAAGCCAGAAAAATTAGAAAAGACAGTTAATAGGTGGTCATAAGAAAAAGGATGGGGAAGATAACCCAAGCATACAACATCCATCTCCATGCAGTGGCATCAGTGGCGACCATGCTGCCATCGCTACATCCATGCCCATGAAGGATGAAAGCATTATTCTCATCAAGTAAAGAGAACAACTTTGCCTTGTAGATTGAAGCCAAATTTGCAGGCACTGTGCTCTGCATGTAGAACAGAGGCACGGAGGACAGTGGAATCACATAAGCGAGAATTCGAGCACAAGATATGAAATGAGTACAAGATGCACGTGGAGGAATGTCGCACCTAACCATCCTCAGCTGCGAGATAGAAGCTCAGAATCAATGCGGTATTGGAAATGAAATTTGTTATTCGAGTTCAATTTCCTGGACAAAAAGGAACGTAAAAGGAGGACAGAACTACAAGTAAAAGGGCCCTTCCCTGAATTATTTGTTTGTCTTGGTGGCCCTTCTATCTTATTGGGTTTGAAGTTACAAAATATTTGGATCCATGCACATATTAGCGTCGACTTACCGTTTCACAACTTCTCATTTTTATATATAGGAATCTTCACAAAGAGAGTGACATGGGGGACACATTCTGTAGAAATAGGACAGCAACGAAAGCTTTCCATAACTCCAGAGAGAGAGAGAGAGGCCATGACTGCAAAATTCTGTACAACTATTACCCACCCATAGGCCATAGCTTTCCTGATTCAAGCAGCAATCTGGCACATGCAAACAAAGAGCAACTGGGTCACAGTAAAGGCCACTTTGAAACAACTTGCATTTCCAAAGCTAAGAAGCAATCAAATTAACAGAATTACACCCAGATGGGTAATTGCAGTATATCAGCAAAAATGTAGTTCCAGGGTCTGAAATTTTGTGACAACTAGATGACTAAGGGTCCAGTTTGCTTTTACATATGGGCCCATGAAAGTAGATAGCTACCAGGAAGACATGCCGAGGGGTTGATCATTTAACAGCAGCAGACAATGTTAGCATAGACATGAAGAGATTGATCACGTCAAGATACAAGGAGATGGCAGCACAGATGTATTGATCATAGGTGTGACGCTTGATTAGGTTGTTGGTGTCGTAAACAATGAACGCGGAGAAGATGACCGATGCCACACACCCGTAGATAGCCATTGCAATCTTTGTTAGTGGAAAGCAAAGCTGCAGACCATCACATATAACATCAAGTTAAAAGAGAGTGACTTGCATGTGAGAATGGAGAGGCAAAAAAATGATGAATGGTCTAATTACCTGAATGACCAAAAACACTAGCAGAACCCAAAGGCAGGAAAACAGGAAAGGAAAAAGAAAGGCAAAATCATGACCCCTGCGGACTGCCCAGAATGTGTAGATGGTGAGAGCAACAAGGACTGTGGCTGTCAGAACTACAGCTTGCAGGAGAGCTCTACCTGTAAACGATTGAAACCAACTGAGATATCAAAACTCTCTATTCAGGCCTCAAAAGATTATCAGGTCCAAAATTTCCCGGCTTAGCACCAAAACCGGCTGTCAATAGATCTTTTGACAAGTCAATACTTAAAATTATGCAGCAAGATTTGATAGCTTTTCCTTATCATACTAACATGAAGAAACCAACAAAAGCAGATCAAGATAATCTAGAGATACAAATTAACAAGCCTTGCCCCATCTTTTAAGCATCTTTTATTCATTTCCTTCTGGTAGAGCCCTACAACATTGTACTAAAGACAGATACAAGGATTTTTTTTTTAAAAAAAAAAACTAAATTTTTATTAAGTTACACGGCTCCAATTTGACAATCTAACCTGTCAATTTGGAGCTGCTTTCATGAGATTTGTTCTTGCTAGTGAATTTAACCTTTCTGAACAATTGCGTAAGAGTGTCAAAAACATGCAGCATGGTTAACATCCAACAAAAGAACAGGCAAACAAGACCAGCTAATACTTGACCTTTTAGATTATTGTCAGCCATAATAGATGGATCAAATATAAAGCCTCCAATGCCTGTTCTAATCATATGACCAAAATGTTCAAATATCTCTTTGGTCATACATCTCAGATCTCATAACTTACCAAGAGCAACATGCCATCAAAGGAATAACTTTTTAGTAGATATCCTAGAACTTTTATGAATGATTCACATGTCTGATATAAGAGGAAGGAACATGCAATTGATTACCGTAAAACAATGTGAGGACAAGGGAGCAAAAGAGTGTACAGAATGATCAAATAATGCTTTGTTAAAATGTCAAATATTTTTTGAGACAAATGGAAACAGATTTGCTGACTTTACATTATATGATTTGTTAACAAAAGCCCTTGGTATACCAGCTTAAGCAACAACAGCTTGGCAGCAATTAATATGCAGCTCAGTCCCCTTGTGTGCAACTGTAATGGCTGCCAAGACTGAGGCATCCCACATTACTTGATTGTTGGCTTTTGGGACAGACCAAGATATTATGTGACATAAAAGCATGAGCGTAACACTCTTATTGGTTCCCTTGCATCTTATTTTATTACAGGTTCAGTAATCTTGGTTAACTATTTATTTAAATTAATATTGACTATTTATCATCCTATAGGGTTGCTAACTGTTGAAGCATTTTTTTTCTCTTTTTCATCTCATTTATCAAATAACTTCTGCATATTTGTCCAGAAAAATTACATATTCCACGAAAATTAGTCCTCAAATAAATGAAAAAAAATCAACCATTGAATATTTTTCTTTAATTCCTGCTTTACAATCTTCTAGATATTCTAGCATATTTCTGCATTTTAATAGTTTCTTAATATTTTCTGTAATGACACCCATCAAGGAACCTGCCTAAGCACTTGCTAATTTTAGGCACCATGCAGTTCCCTGTTACCATCTTGGCAGCTGTCTCCACATTCTTGCCCTAACAACATGTGTGAAAACATTTACCCCTCCTATTTTTGAAATGTGTTTACACTCAATTTATTTCTTATCACAACATCAAGCTTACAGATCATATGCTCCATTAGCTGCAATGATACATTCAAAGTTTCTTGTGTTATTCATTTATTAAAAAGAACTGAACCTTTTTCTAACCGGTGAACTGGGCTGCCAAAACAAAGTTAACCCACTTTTAGATGTAACTGAACTTGATAAAATACTTTTAGATGTAATATTCAGCTTTTCTTAAACTCCGTCAAGGCCGGGTAAAGGAGGAGTGTTGCGTTAGGTAGCTGACAGCCAGCATAAAACTATGTCAGATTTCCTAAAACATGAATCTATTAAATCAAACTATGCCAAGGACTAGAATGTCCCCGGTAATTTGAGTGTCGACTTAGTTCTGAATAGAGAAGAGTGGTTGGGAAAAGGCTTAGATGAGTTGAGTATTCAGCTTTTCTACAAACCTTTCTTCCATCAATTTTTAATAAATGGATAACGTTGTCTGCATTATATCTTTGAAACATTGAAAAGTTATAGAAAAAGTTTTACATAATTAAAGTAGCTCGTAGAAACCTATAATTTTTCAGTTTGTTAAATTATTAAAAAGAGATTTAGTGTCTCTGCAGGTTCTGTTCAAGGTTAAAACTAAATAACATCCTAGGTTATGTTAGTATTGAAAATGTTAAAATCATCAGGATTTTGTCCCAGGATAGTTGTTCAATCCTTATTTATGTATGTCTATCAAAGATAAATAAATTAAGAATCTACCCTCATCTTGTTTGCTCCCTGGCCTCCTCCCTCCTTTTCTTCTCTCCACTTGTTCTTGTCCTACTTTCTTCATGTAGCATCTTCATCTTTGCCATCATTCTCTCATAAGTGTAGTTCAAGGACTTATTTATTAATCAAAGATGTGGCTAAATTGAGACTCAAATTAACAAACTCAAAGAAAACTTGATCAAGTTTCAAATGGTCACAAGTGAATCCACAAGTTTTGTGATCTAGACATCATCATAAAAACTTTGATACTTTAAATTTAAAAATGCATTCACAGACATAATCAAAACAAAGCAAGACAATGTTTTAAACTATCATTGTGATTTTAAATTTGTGATTTCCCCTGGTAACCTACTAAGCTAGCAGCGAAAATTCATTCATTTCATTAAGCAAATAGACTGATAAGCATAGGCCTTACAATTCTCTTAAAGCATCAATTTTGTCCACTAATGAGAGCAAGTACAAAGGCACAAAGCATTTTGTGCAAATTTTCCCCTTTCTTTGTTTGATATCTTCTCCTTTCCTAGTTTATTCAAACACAACCCCTTCACCACAGTGCCCTTATGAGGCAAGGCATTGGATATAGAAAATAGCAGTTCACAACATCAATCTTGCTGTCTCAAAAGAGTGCACAAATGTTGCTTCATTGGGTTATTTTGGGATAGAAATTTTAGTTCTAATTCCTTGTGTAATTTGCATGCAATCATTATATAAGCATAAAATTTAGTGGATTCTTTCACACTACAAGCTAGGTTAGAATTAGAATCCATGAGGAACTTCAGTTAGTAACATGTTGCCTCACTGAGTTATTTGGGGATGCAAATTTCAGCAATAATTCATTATATGATTTGCTTATACTGTTTGCATGACTAAAAAATTTAGTTGAATCATTCATACTGCAAGCCAGAATAAAATTAGAGTCCATGACCTTGAATTGGCAACTTATGAACAGAACTACAAGCCTGTTACCAGGCACCACTAGTACACCTAAAATTTTTCTAAAATAACTAAAACCTACATGATCCAAGAAATTAGGATATGTTATTGAGTAGTTCAAATTTAGAAATCTTTGCAACACATACCGAAGATGCATTAAATCTTCAATACACATCAAAATATCTACCTACACATTTTTGACAGAAGATAGTAGTTTGATCAAATATACACATGAATCTTGAGACAGAATAACCTAAATCCACCATCATTATCTCCCCACCATAATTTCATTTTTTGGCATGTTTAGAATGAATAGACAATGCTGCTGATTTCTTAGTTTATGCTCTATTCTTCAAATCTTAAATTCATTTTATCCATGTCCACCAAATACTGGAACTAAACTGTTGTCAAATCATGATAGTCATAATTCTTACTTTAGTCATATTTGATATAACATTAGATTATTATTTTTATCATCATCATCATCATCATCAATTTTTCTCCTTTCTAGAATAACCTTTTTTCTTGCTCATGAATTCTGAATTTATAAGATATTTACAGGAGGATTCTGAATCCAAAAGTAAAAAGTTCATTCCTTAGGGTTTGGTAGATCAAGTCAAAGTCTCAAGTCTTTGTTGACTGTAAGTCAATGTCTCACATAAGTAGTCTATATTTGCATCTTCCAACCACTTTCCTACTACCAACTTGCATCATAAATTTAACTATCATTATGTAAAGAAACAACTAATAAAACTTCAGCCAGGTCAAATTATCGTATCAGAGCTGAGTCATCCTTCAACTTCTTTCTTTCCATGAAGTATAGCTATGCTTTAGCCTTGTAAGCTCTCTTTAATTTTGTTACAACTACTTGAAGCTTGATCTTGATGGGGGATGAGCAGATACCGAAACTCAGTCCAAATATAGGTATTTAACTGCAAGCTTAATATATCTTCCTCATCATCAAGATTACAACATGTGCGAAGCTATCTATCCATTCATCTCAGTGCTAGTCACAGTCAACCCATCAATCAGAAACTCAGGCTACTGCCTTGTTGAACAATAACTGATTAAGGTTTACACAAAGTAGTTTAAACAGCATGATCGCTCGCGAACATTCGCAAGCATTGCAAGAGCAAGCAGCATTCCTGAACATTGAGCGAGAGCGTTCCACAAACACTCGCACAGCAACGTTCGTGAACTGTCAAAATGGTTCAAATAATTTGATTTTCAAGCCATTTCTGATGTGACTAGGGGTAACATTTAGCAGGCCTTTTAAGGCCATTATAGGTTGAGCCGCTGGGAGTTACTTGGACCAAGCCTATAAATAGGCTAAAAAATCTTTGTGAGAAAAAAAGCATCCCTATCTTAGAAGTGAGTAAAAAAAAATCTCTCATTTTTTTAATATTTTTTTTTCTTTGGGCATATAAAGGAATCGACTTGGATCATTCTACCTTGAGGACAGATTGTTTACAACCTACATGTAGGGCCAAAATTAATTCTTAAAGCAATGTCTGCCACATCTCAATCCAGACATAATTCTCAACTTTTTTATTTAATTCTCAACTTTTTTATTTAAATTTCTGCATTTAAATTTTTATATTTAAATTTCTAGCAATTTCTAGATAATTATCCAAAATTCATTATCTCCAACACAACCAAAATTCATTATCTCCAACACAACCAACCGTCGTTTATGTTCCTAACCAAAACTCAGTAACATTATGACACTAAAATTGGATCTTTCTTGTTCAACCCATGCTGAAAACTATCACTCCACCAAAACCAATATCACAGCAAATATTTCTAATATGTGAATTCTCTTCTCCATTCTTTTTCTTTTCTCCTTTACGGTTTCATCCATAATACAATACATAACGAAAATACAGGGTTCTTTTCTTACCGCCGACGGTCGCACACGCCACCCCGATGGACAAGCTGACGCAGAGCGTGAACAGCGCGAGCAAGAACACGTTGACCGGATGGCGCTCTCGGTAGTGCAACATCGGCCACATCACTGTTCCATTGCCCCCAAGAAAACCATCAGAAAAAGAAAAAGATCATAAAAATCACTAATTTAGCCAAAATCCAAGAAAACAAGAAAAAATCGCGCATAAAAAATCCAGATTTTCTGCAGCATTATTAAGAAGCATCACCGATTAACGGCAAGAAGAGAAGCCCAAGATAGGCCACCCACGAGCCCGGGGTGTTGGAGTGGAAGAAGGCCGGGATCGGGCGGACGAAGGTGATCGCGGCAGCGACGCCGGCGGTGAAGAGGAACTGGGTGGCGAGGATCAAGTACACCTTCCGGATGAAGGCCCACCGGAGGCTGGGGTCCTCTGTCATCTTGGGGTACAGGGATCCGCTGCCGGTGCCGGACTCGAGGTCCCCTTCCATTCCCTTGGTCTCCGGCTCCTGGGGCTTCGACATCTCAGCCATCCTGGCACTTCGGAGAGGGAAAATTAGGATCCCGGGTAGAGCAGACCAGGGTTTTGCGATGGGTTTATAGGAGGAGATGGGAGATCAGAAGCGACAAAGACGGGGGGAGAACGGAGTCAAGGGTTAAAGTTTCGGAGTAGAAGGGAGGGGGCCGGAAGAGAGGCGGAAGGGGCGAGGTAGCGCCCGGGGGTGGCGTGGGTTTCGCCTTTCGGTTGGCGTCAACTCAGGCGTGAGTAGTTTTTTAAACGTTTTTTATTTGAGTAGCGATTTCTATCGATTTTCTCCTTATCCGATGATCCGAGCGCGATTTTTTTTTAAACGCTATAAGGATTTTAATCTTTTATTATCTATTATCTTATTATATCTATTATTTTATTATAAAAGATAATAAATATAATAAAATAATTTAGATATAACAAGATAATTTTGATTAACAAAATAATAGATATAACAAGATAATTCTAATTGATACTGAATCATTAACCATCCTCTAATCTCTCTTTTGATTTGCTAGAAGATTATACGAAGAAAGGGAGGCAAACGAAGATCTCGTAGAAAATTAAGTTCACGAGAAAATCCATTTTTGGATAGAAATCGTCAATTAAAGTCGCGACTTCAACTCAAATAAAATCGCCACTTGAAGTACGATTTCATTTCTATTGATAAAGCTAAGCCGAAGGATTATGATGTACAAATAAAAAATGTCACTTAAAATGACGTTTTTTATTTTAACATCATTTTAATAAAATCTTTGGTTTTCATCCCTTATTTTAAAACCAGCGCCAAAAGGTATCGATTTGAAAAATTGCTCCTTAGGTATCGCCCATCTTGGAAAGAGGGCAAATAGCTTACTGAAATTAAAATTTAATAAAAATATTAACAAATCAATATCCATTAACATGATTCGAGATCAATGCAAAATTAGCTTTGTACGCATAAATAAATTTAAATTAAAAATAATCGATCCATTAAATATAATTAATAAATAAATTAAATGATATATTAATTATAATTAATTCATAATTAATTTACTTATTAAATAAATTAATTCATATAATTCAATCCATTGAATTTATTTATCTAAGTTAATACTATCTTTTAATTAATTATTATTTTATAATAATACTTATCTACTTTTTAATAAAAAATTATTATATTTTAATTATAAAATTTTAATATATAATTATTTATAATTAAATTGATATTAACTATATATATAAGTTATATGAGTTAAACAGATTTTACACAGGTTATAAGGATTGCATAGGTTATATAAGTTATACAAATCACATGATTTATATAGCTTATATAAGTTAAACAAATTATATGTATCGTATAATGTAATTCATGAGGGTTAGGTTTAGGTTACTCATCTAATTAATAAATAAATTAGGTTCAGATTGAGCCATTTATACTCTAAAATTGATTTGACTTATTTACGATCTATGGACATGATTTACCCTTATATTATTATTAGGTCATTATTATTATTAGGTCATTGTCTCAAACAACTTGATTATAATGCTATATTTGGATAAAAATAAAAGTAGGAAGGAAAGAAAATGAAGGAAAAAAAAAATTGAAGAGAAGAGAAAAGCGAAGAGAAAATATTTTCTTTTCTTCTGTTTGAATCAGTAAAAGGAAAATGAAGAGGAAGAAAAATTGATAATTTATATGATAATAGTATTCTTATTAAATTAATTAAAATATGTATTAGTTTTTTTTGAAAGAGTCAATATCGGAATGAAAAAAAAAAAAAAATTAAAGAGCACTTTGAGTTTTTCTTCAAAATCTTTTCAATTTCAGAGAGAAAATTTTTTAGTGGGGCTCACCATTTTTTTTTTCTATTTTTCTTCTATTTTTTTTCTCCCAAGTTTTTTCTCCATTCAAACAAGGTAAATTTTATTTTTTCTCATGCTCTCCCCTTTAGTTTTCTCTCCATCTAACATGAGCTTAGTCAAAGGGACAAAAGATCCCAAAAACAAAAGGAGAGGATGGAGCTCGGCTGAAAAGAAGTTAAAAAATAAGATTTATTAAAAAAATAAATATAATTGGATGTTCCAAGCAACTTCTTGTCAAAATATTATAAATAATTTTATTTTGATCAATGATTTAGGTGATTTAAAATAATAACAGAGTACCATAGCAAACTCTTTATAAAATTATTAAATCTTAGGAACATATTTATAAATATTTTTAAAATTTTATTTTAAATTTAAATGTATTAAAATTATTAGAAAGTTGGAACAAAAGTGGAAAGTATGTTACCTTTTAAATCCGTTAGAATATAATTCCCTTCTTCCAAACTTCTTTGTAATTAAAATTAAAAACTAATAGCCAACAAAAAAAAAATTGGAAATCCCGATCCAAAGGCATTAAAATGCTTTTGGACTTATTTGGATTAGCTGCTGGTCCAGCTATTGACCAACAACTATGTTATATAAGTGTTAGCTAACAGCTGTCAACAGCCATCTAAAGATGAACAACAGTTAATTCAAAAAAAAAAAAAAATCTTTCTTTTTGTTAATCTTTTGAACAAAAAAATCCCTAAAGAAGAAATAAAGCATGAATGATCATAACCATGTTTGTAGGTTGAGTTGAAGGGATTCCAATAGCACCTAACGTTAATCTTTTTTTTTTTTAATCCTTTCTTTTTGAAGTCTAACTCAGTTGAAATTATTTTATCTTGTGAATTTTCTTTGTATTTTCATTGCGCTTTATGTTGATTCTAGTTTCTTAATTCTCTCTACATAAATTATCGGATGAGATCCAAATTGAAGGAAATAACTTTTGTTCTTAAATCGTGTTCGGTGGAGAGAATAAGTATGAGATCATCTCCAAAGCAAATGGTTATCTAGCCTCCTAAACTCTAGTAGTATTGATAAATGATTATTCAATATTTTTATTCTATTAAAATAATAAAATAAAATCATTTTTTATGGAATATAAAAACTTGTTCTCATGGATGATAGTCTTGTCGCTTCAATTATTTAAAAGCGAAAAACAATTTAATTTATTCTTGTGATAAAATTCAAATAAAGATGAAAACTAACATTCTTTTATTTATTTATTTATTCATTTATTAAATATTAAAAATAAGATAAATTTTATTATATGTTTGATTATATATGGATGATGTTCTAAATAATATAAAGTTTAGAGGTATAAAATCATTGGATAGGGATAGAAAGGCATTGAAGATGCCTTAAACGAATGAATTGAAGCCCCATAAAAATATTTAAAAATGGGGTAGCTGTACTCAAAAAATAAACTTGTTATATGAAATATAATATCCCATGCATCTAGCATGAAGGGATGATACTCCAAAATTATCCCATTTGCTAAATATCTTTGCATTTTTAGATTCTAAATTTATATTATCTAAAAATTTTGAATAAAAAGTTAATCGAAACCGTTGGTATTATAAGGATGGCTCCATGTTAGGTAATCCTAACTTTAATGTCTGATCGCATGTCGATCTTTTTTTTTTTTTTTCGTTCTATAAGCAAGAATCTATTATAAAATGACTTCATGCCTATAAATAACTTTTTTTTATCAACTAATTTTTTATTTAATAATAAAAATTTATTATAAGAATGATGCCACATTATGTGGAAATTGTATCATCATTTCATGGCAAGCGTTTTTTTTTTATGTCGATCAACTTCGGCATATTTGAGCGCGCACTCCCCTTTTCATTGACTCCACACCCCAGTTTACGCTTAATTTTGAGTAAAGAAATTTAAACAGCAATGAAAAAAAACAAGTAATCCACCGAATAAAAGTTTTTAATATTCTTTTCGTTGTATATAAAAATGATCATATAAACAGTGGATTGTTTATGGTATATTTTCTGATATTTATTGTATAAAGCTTTCAAATTATTTTGAGTTGATATACTTTTCTGATAGCATGATAAATACATTTGAAATTGAAAGTTTATGAAATTATAACTTGATGATATCTTGATAAGATATGATGATATATAACTATTTTATATTAATATAGGCTTACTTATTGAGTGCGAGCTCATATAAATCTTATAATGTTTTTCAGAGCCTCAGGATTGAAGAAGGAACTATAGGTTCGTTGGAGCTTCTATTTAAAATAAAGTGGATTCATATGTTGATGTAACCCCAGTAATGTTTGAGTGTAGGGCTTGTAGCCCAAATCTTTAGTTATGGATTGTATTAAAGTTATGGACTTGAATGATATATAGGTTGTTGCCTTTCTTGAATTCAGTGTTATGATTCGGAATGTCTTGCATGTCTGACATACGACGGATTGTCACTCTAGCTCAAAAATTTTAAATTCTTTTTTCTTAAAAAAAAGTTGAAATAAGAATGTTTTAACTATTTTATCGTGTTTCTTCTTCTCGAACAAAGATCCCTCCCTCTCAATTCTCTCTCTCTCTTTTCTCTCTTCATTTTTTTTTTTTTTCCTTTCCTCCTCGGATCCAACCAAACCCCAAGGAAAGGGGGTGCTCATCAAAGGTTTTATATATATAATATATAAACAAGAGTTGGCGAGTGGTTGTTGCACTGAATTAGGTATATATAATTCGAGAGAGATGATCAAATCCTCAAGCAACACGGGATCGATCAAAGTAGCTTTTTAAAAATTTCTGCTCTGGCTTTCACTCCAAAGTTTTCTTTTAAAGATTTAATATTTATAGTGCCGTCAATGACGTGACCTCCACTCAATAATAATAATAATAATAATAATATTCCAGAGCCCCTCTCGCGTTCAAGCAACCTCGATCGTTACTTCGCTATGTTGCAGTAGACGCCTTCGGATCCTTCCTTCCTCTTCTTCCATTCTCTTCGTCGAGGAACCAAAGCATCTTCCAAAGCTGAGTTCCCACCTGGCTTCGGATTCCACTCCATTTCCGACGTTCCTTCTATAGCTTTGTCTTTGGTTGGTATTTTTGATAACTTCCACTCGCTTTTGGTGGTGGCCCTTCTTCCTGCAGGTTTAAGCCAGCTTTTGCTAGCAGCTTCACCTCAAATTCTAAGTTATGTTTAGTAGCCAATAATTTATATAAATTATTAGTAATTTAAATTCAGTATATATTTATAATGATAATCTATTTTATAGTGAATTTAAGCTAGTTTTTTTGCCAGCAACTTCACCTCAAATTCTAGGTTGCATTTAGTAACCGATAATTTATCCAGATAATTCGTAAGATAATCCGTAATTTAAATTGAATCCCATCAGATAACTATGTTTGATATATTTTTATAATGATAATATCTTATGGTAATCTGGATTATCTCATGAAAGATAATCCACCTTATCCACGTTACCAAAGATATTGTAATCTATTTTTTTTTTATAAAATTACCTCTATCTCCTTCTCTTTTATAAAAATAAAATCATCTCTTTCTTTTTCTCTCTTTTCTTCGGTCTTACCACCATTCTTTCCTTCAAATAGAAAAATAAAAAAAAATAAAAACAAAATATATCAATTATTCTGTTAATCTTAATTAATTTTATATAATAAAATATTAAAAATAAATTATTTTAAAATATAATAAATAAATTATGGTAATTAAAAGTTTAAGATAAAAAATAATTAAGTAAATGTTTGAAGATTAAAAATATATTTTAATCTTAAAAAAGTTTAAACCTAGTATCTTTTGGTTATATATAAATATTTTTTATATTTTTATAATGATATAATTTATCTAATATATATATATATATATCTTTTAAATTGATAAACTAAAGAACATGAAATATTTTAAAGATAATTACTCTGAACATCGATCTATCTTCTCCAACTAGCATTCTTTTAATTCATTTTTTTGTTATTAATTATTTTCTTTTGTAAACAATTGAATTTTTTTTATGACATTCATATGTTTAATCTAAACTATTTATATATCTCATATAAGATATTAAAATATATTATGAATATTTTTTCTTGGCATCAACTCATTAATTTGTATTTAATAAATTTCTTCTATGGCCCTTGAATGATATTCTTGGTGTAATTTATACTTGCAATTTTTTTCAAACTAAATATATAATAGTATATAAATTTTAATATATTTAATTTAAGGGTATTTTAAAAATTTGATGTTATATGGCTGATAATCTGTTTGTCATAC
The DNA here is from genome assembly GCA_900491605.1 of Calamus simplicifolius. Taxonomy (NCBI): domain Eukaryota; kingdom Viridiplantae; phylum Streptophyta; class Magnoliopsida; order Arecales; family Arecaceae; genus Calamus; species Calamus simplicifolius. The sequence continues at coordinate 82,770 of UESW01004529.1, forward strand.
CAAATACAATAATCAATATTACTATAACATATCTATGTATACCAAACACAATAATCAATATTACTAGCAAATTATTATTGTGGTAATCTATCTTGTAAGCAATCAACGTTGCCATTTAGGATTGCCTATCGATCCACCAAATACAACCTTTACCAGCTTTAGTTTTTACTGCATATTAATCATTCCCTCAAAACAATAAGACACTATTCATGCAACAAAAAGAAATGAAGTCATTTTTAATATTTTAGCAATAAATATTATGCTAAAGATCTATTGATCAAGAAGAAAAAAATATAAAACTTTTACTTCGCTTTGTTGCTGTGAATGTCCTCAAACATCAACCGATACAATATCAATTTGTTGGCTAACGTTTTTACTGATGCATCGGATGGTACCAATATCCAGTTAAATATCTTCATTCATGTTGGTATAGTCATTTATTCAGTATATGTTAATAGATTTTATACAAAAATTATACTTGAATAAACAACATATTTCCCTGCTGGGCATTCGGTTTATATTTCCTGGAAGCCCCTCCGTCTAGAGTTTGTTAAAATCAACTTTGATGGAAGTGTCCATGGCAGATGTGCCTATCAACTTTTGTTATTCGTGATGCGGATGGCATGTTGCTGGCGGTAGGAGGACTTAGTTTGCTTGATGTTACGGTGCCTCTCGCCGAACTATATGCGGCATGGGCAGGCATTCTCTATGCTGTTCGGATCCTGGGTGCCTGTGGTCTTATTATTAAAGGCGATTCTATTACTGTCATTCGCTGGATTCGATGGAAGCCCAGCTCCCTCATGCTGACTATTCCCTTACTATGCGACATCCGCTCTATAGTTTTGGAAGCTCTTAATGTTCAAATTCGTCATGTCTATCGCGAAACTAATGCAGTGGCTGATTGGATTGTTGCCAGAGTGGCCTCTTATTCGGGCAGCTGGAGCTGAAACAGGGCGACCCTTGCCCCTCAATCCTTTCTCAGTTATTGTACTTTGATATATCGGGTATGACCCATCCTAAAATGGTGTAATTACCCATCTGTACAAAAAAAAAAAAAAAATGTTTATCATCTGAATTTAAATTTGATTTAAAATTTGACTCAAGTTCAACGTTCAATTGGAAAAGAGCTAGACTAAAACTAGGATTCTCTTGCTAAAGCACATATATTCGGTTTATAGATTTTATGTTATAGTTGTTAACGAGCGATATAGTTTGCAAAACATATAATAAATTTAATTATAACTATATGAGATGTGACATATAAATAAATTCAAATTATATATATTTGTGAGCTTTGAGAGGCAGGCTCTCACTAAAGCTCCTGTAGTTTAGCTTGAAATTCAATTTCCTAGCTAAACCTCATCCTATTTAAACCCCTACAAATATCGAGTAGAGAAGATAAATAAATATATTGTAAAACGATAATGATATTATAATGATACGGAGTTATTAGTATGAAATGGAAAGTTTTTTTTCTATGAACTTTGAAAAATTATTAGAAGGTTTCAAAAATATAAAATCTATTAAATTAATCCAATATTAATAGTAAAGCCTTATTTCAAGCTAGTTGAAGTTAATTATATGATTTTTTTTATTTTCTCGATTTAAAATTATATTTTTATAAATATAAAGGTATTAAGCCTTTTTTTTACTGCAACTTCTTATGTAATTTTAAATTTATTTTTATACTTTTTTCTTTGTATATTAAATTATTCTTTCGTATTAGTATACTTCTCTTATGTTGTACATAACCAAATCATCTAAATTATCATTCTCGCAATGTTTTTTTTTGTTTATGCTATCTCTATTTTTTATAAATTACTTTATTTTTTATTTTATCTTTTATTATTTCCATTTATATTTTTATCTTTTTATAACCTCTTTTATCTCATATATCCAAATTCTAGGAGTATAATTAATATTTCTATTCTTAATTAAAAATAGTAAAGTATCTTAAATTATATTCCTAATTTTTATTTAATAATTTATTGAAATTACCTATTCATATTTTATAGATCACATCTTTTTATCTAAAATTGTTTAAACTTCATCTTTGATGCATTTAAAATGAGTTATATTTTAATTTTTTTGTTTTCTAAGTCTTATAATTTTTATAGATTTTTCTCTTCATCAATAGAAATAATTTGAGACATCTTTAATATTGGAGTATAAGACCAAGAATCTTAGAACCCATCTATTGTAGTATGATGTTGTGATTCTCAAACTTAACATGCATCGTGATATAGGTGAACTGCTCTCATTTATGATTAATTTGTCAAAGGGTACAATCCAAAACATGAACCCAATACTTTTTTGAATGCAATGCTTCTCAATTCAAAAGTTCAACTTGACCTTTCAATTTTGAACCAAAGTTTTTTTTTTAAAAAAGAAAACAAAGAAAATCCACTTGACCCATCCTATCCAACGTGTTTTTAATCATAAACTTGAACCCATCGGAGGTCAAAATTAGGGTAACCTAGACCTTGGTTCGATACAACCATGAGTCCATGTTTGGTTGAGGGCTCTTGTAAAATAAATTTGTATATCATTTATTTTTTAATTAGATTTCATCAAAGAATTTTTGTTATTGATCCACCAAACAGTTTTTATGTTATCTAAACCATACAAAACAAAAGAGAAAAAGGTACAATGTTAAAATTACGGTGGAAAAATAGCAAAGAAGTTATTTTTTTAAAGGTAAAACTACATAATTAGTCCTTGTACTCAGAGGATTGTGTTACTTTGATTCTTAAATTTTAAAAAATTATAAAATAATTTTAAACTTTCTATTTTTATATCACTTTGATTCTTACCATTAAATAGGGAAGATGTCGTTTATTTTTATATTGTATGATAGTCGTAGCGGCACACATGGCATCCAGATGATAAAATAAATTCGAAATCGATAACTAACTCGTTAATCCATTATTTAATAATTTTAAAATATATATATATATAATAAAAATAATCTTCTTTCGTCTTGATTTATCTTAAGGAAAGTATAATGGTACGTAACGACTCAAGGAGTTAGGACAAATCCGATTTTTATCATTTGGATGCTACATGTGCTGCTACGTATGCTACCACATAGGATAAAAATAAATGATGTTTCTATATTTAATGGTAAGGATCAAAGTGATACAAAACAGAAAGTTTATGATTATTTTTATAAATTTTTAAAATTCAAAGACCAAAGTGATATAACCCTTAACTACAGAGGTTAATTCTGTATTTTAATCTTTTTTTTTTTAATTTATATTTCTTGATATCATAAAGGTTAAAATAGTTGAATAATTTTCTAAATGAAATGAGTTTTTCTACTTACCTTCGAGTCGAGTTAGTAGTCCTCTTAGGAGAGAGGAAATAAGAAAGAATGGAAAGAGCAAAGGGAAAGAAGAGAGAAAATAAGGAATGCTCCTTCTCCAATCCATGTTATAAGAGAGGGCTCTTCTTTGTTATCCATAATTCATCTAATTTGAAAGAGAGAACAGCGCATAGTTTACCGTTAGTTATCGCAAAACAATGGTAGCGAGTAGCGACTCAATCACTCTGGCTGTATAACAATGAGAGCTTTTTTTTTTTTTTTTTTTTTCAAGTAACAATACAAGGAGGATTAATGCTTAAAAGTTTAAACACTAGCTCCCTCATCCTTTTCATGATGCAGCTTAATTAGCTAAGTAATTAGCTATTCGGTCCACTTCTCTGTTTATATAGACTCAATTATCCTAGAAACAGGGCGGTGACAAATTATAACGTGTTACAATCACAAAGCGGTAGCCCATACTACTCTTCCTTGCGATTGGCGCAGGTTCAAAGAATAATTTCAGGGATGACTGATTAAATTATAGTTAAACTGTAAGCCCATAAAAATTATGCGTTAATGAAATATCAAGAGAGCCTTTCTTGTATCTATATTGCAGGATCTTCAAGCGTACTCTTCCTTGCGGTTGGTGCATGTTTAAAGAATAATTTCATGGATGACTCGATTAAATTATAGTTAAACTGTAAGCCCATAAAAATTATGAGTGAATGAAATATCAAGAGAGCCTTTCTTGTAGCTATATAGCAGGATCTCCAAGCGTACTCTTCCTTGCGGTTGATGCAGGTTCAAAGAATAATTTCATGTATGACTCGGTTAATTATAGTTAAACCGTAAGCCCATATCAAGAGAGCCTTTCTCGTAGCTATATCGCAGGATCTCCAAGCGTACTCTTCCTTGCGGTTGGTGTAGGTTCAAAGAATAATTTCAAGGATGACTCGATTAAATTATAGTTAAACCGTAAGCCCATATCAAGAGAGCCTTTCTCGTAGCTATATCTCCAAGCTTACTCTTCTTACAGTTGGTGTAGGTTCAAAGAATAATTTTATGGATGACTTGATTAAATTATAGTTAAACTATAAGTCCATAAAAATTATGAGTGAATGAAATGTCAAGAGCTATATGTCTGAATTTAATTTTTTAATCAAAAATAAAATTAAAAAAAAGTTTATTTATTTTTATTTATTTATTTTTTGGGGTTTAGGCGGCAGGGGCAGTGGCGGCCTGAACGCTCCAGAAGCCGCATGATCCCAGCCCTCAGATTTAAAATCTATGGGCACGTGCGTTTCCTTTCACGCGAAGCGTGTGCTTCTTAGCTGTTAAATCCTAGCTACAGTCCAAAAACTCTTCATAACGCGTGTCCACCAACGGTCCCACTTAATTATCGCAAATCTGGCAGAGGCGTACACGCCATGGACCGCTGTTCGCTGCTGTGTCAAATACAGCAGACCCGAAATAGCATTTCCGACGGCGCTAGAAGGTTGGATTGGATGCCCTGGACTGGAAGCTTCGTCAAGCCTCTCGCGCCCTCCTCATCCGAACCTAATTCTCCTCGCACTCCACGATAAAACCCCCTGTTCTCAGCAGCGAACGATCGAAGAAGAGTGAGATCCTAGCTTTCTCTGGTGTTTGTTTGCTTGCGTGTGGAGAGTTCGGTGATCGCCCGAGAGGAGGGGAGATGTGGAACCGGCCGGCGTACGCGAAGGGCGGGGACGTGGAGTCCGGCGCCCGGCCGCTGTACCCGATGATGCTGGAGAGCCCGGAGCTGAGGTGGGCGTTCATCCGGAAGATCTACGCCATCCTGACCGTCCAGATGCTGACCACCGTCGGCGTCGCCGCTGTTGTCGTCTCCGTCCGCCCCATCTCCGACTTCTTCGTCTCCTCCGGCGCCGGCCTCGGCCTTTATATCTTTCTCATCATCCTCCCCTTCATCGGTACTGCCCCTTTCTTGCCGCTTTCTTTCTTTCTTTCTTTCTTTCTTTTTTTCCTCTCCTTTTTCTTTTCCTCCCCTTCATTGGCCCCTTTCTTATCCCCTTCTTCCTTCCTTTTTTTTTTTTTTTTTCCATTTCGGCCTTTATTTTATTGAAGTTTTGAGGGAATTCCATGGGCGTTCATTCTTTTTCTTTGAAAAAAAATCTGCGACAAATCTTTAACTTATGTAGCTCATCCTGACTGCATGACCTCAAAAAGTTATTTTTGAAGGAATTTTTTCATTCTCCCCTTTAAGAAATTTCATTTTTCAGAAAGAAGTAAAGAACCAATTTTTCCAATGCTTTCTTGAAATTTGTCTTCTTTTTTTCGGAATTTCTTGTGCCATCAATATGTTGTTCTTGATATGTTGTCTTAAAGAACAAATTTTTTAGGGCTTCGAACTTCGCCAGTTCAAAGCGACTCTTTAGAGGTTTTTAATCCTCATCTTCTCTTCTTTTGTTTTTTTTCTTTTTTTAAATTTCTCATGTTTTGTTGTCTCTACCCTCAAGAGATATATCCCATACTCCCCTGTTTTCTTGAATTTTGATTTCTTGACTGCAAAATGGAATTTTTAGGGCTTCGAATTTCATCTTATATATTACGTTTTTTTTTTTTTTCCCTTTTGATTCAAGTCTTGTTATCTTATCTCTAATTTGTCTTGGTTTCTTGTTTTGGATTTTTTGTGGGTGAAATTTTTGGTTTATTTGAAGTATCTAAATGTCTGTTCTTTTTTGCTCTCCCTCCCAGTGCTGTGTCCTTTGTATTACTACCATCAGAAGCACCCGGTGAATTATCTACTCCTTGGAGTGTTTACAGTGTCTCTCAGCTTTGCAGTTGGATTGACGTGCGCTTTCACAAGCGGTAAGATTCTTTTTCTAGCCATTCTTTTCCCTCAGAAAATCTTAGAAGTAAAGAACTAATCCCTTTCTTTCCTGTATATATGTTTAACAAGAAACTGTTTCCTGATGCCATTCTCTAACACAATTAGTAGTTGATAACAAAGACAATGGAGGTGGACATAAGAAGTATTAATAACAGAAGCTTGCCTGGAATTTGAAATCATGGAATTATCCGGTAGAGAAGGACAATATTCTTAATTTTAATCGATCTGTCATTGTCTTACAAATGGAGGAGTCTTCGTGTGGAAGTAGCATTAATGACCTTTTCATTGCATCCTCGTTGCATTGTTTTATGCTCATGATCTCATTGAGAGACCGCAAGATATGGGCCTTGATGCTGGTGTTAGACAGAAAAGAACCTTAAATTTGAGACTCTGCTTTGTGGACTCGAGACATTCCAAATTTACCTGCTGATTCAATTAATCATTAACACATGGAAACCATGAGGCCAAAAAATTTGAGTAAAAATTAAGTAAAAGTAGGTAAATTTGAGTTATGAGCACTTAAGTTTATTATTATAATATTTTTTTTTTTTTTCTGAGGTTCACAAGCTGGCTAGAGTCTATCTCGAATCAAGTCGGTGTTGTAAGATGACTTCATGTCATAATGAAACTCTATTTTTGTTTATGGATAGTCTTTTTAAGTTTACTTGCTGAGCCAATTACTTTGTTAGTGGATCAAAATTATGTGGTCAAAAAATTTGAGCGAAAGTTAATTGGTAATCAGGGAACTTTCACTATGAGTTATGACATTTAAATATTTTCTTTCGCGATTTAGACAAGATTCTGGACAGTTTTTGAGTTTTTAAAGTGGATTCTGTGCTTGACAACTTCTAGTCTGATGCAAACCATACAAGATGTCCCAAATTAAGCATTTGGTCCTAACTTGAAAAGTTGTCTTGTAGATGGTTATATTAAACAATGTGGGGTCCTGTAATGGCTAGATTGCGTGATTCTATTACCGTTGCGCTGTTCTTGCTGCAGCTGATTTATTTATTGATCCCAAAAAAAATTGTTGCTTTCTTGTTCAACTAATTGATGCTAAGAATATCTTTAAATTTGCACGGCAGGAAAGGTTATTCTGGAGTCTGCCATCCTACGGCGGTGGTGGTTGTGAGTCTCACTTTATACACCTTCTGGGCCGCGAGGAGAGGCCATGACTTCAACTTCCTTGGACCTTTCCTATTTGCTGCAGTGATTATCCTGATAATATTTTCCCTTATCCAGGTAATTACAGCACTCAGCATTTTTCAAAAATTTTGATTCTTTGGCTTTTAGTTCAGAGATCTAAACTTGATGCTTCATCTCCATTTTACTGCCTCAGATCCTATTTCCACTCGGGAAGATCTCAATCATGATCTATGGAGGCCTGGCTGCGATTATCTTCTGTGGATACATCATCTATGACACTGATAACTTGATAAAACGCTACTCTTATGATGAATATATTTGGGCTGCTGTTGCTCTGTACCTCGACATCATCAACCTTTTCCTTTCTTTGCTTACTCTTTTCAGAGCTGCTGAAAGCTGAAGTGTGGTTGTGATGGCAAGATTATTGGGTGGATGCACATGGTTTAAACACGAGCGTTCTGCCTTATAGTTGTATAACCAAGTAACACATTTGTAAAGCCTTGCATTTTTAATGCTGGACGCAATCATGTTGGACTTATGGCATCATGGTCCTGAGTTTTCTGACAGGGTTAAAAGAATGTCTACTTTCTCCATTGCAAACGAGTGTTCGGTGCTTCTTGCAAAAATTCATACAAAACGCTGAACAACAAAGTTTAGATATCAGACGAACACTCCCCCTTTCTCTGCAAGCTTATTTAAGGAAACTCAATGAATCGATCTTATCTTTTAAGAAGTCTTTTTATTTGAAAAAGTTGTAAAAGAATTTCACGTCCAGTGTAATAGCATAATCTTTGCCTCAATAGGGTGGGTTAAGATAGGCACTTAAAAAAAAAAAAAAACTTTGTCAATCTGAATTCAACTTATTTATTAAATAACTTAAAAATTTTAAAAGAAGCTCAATCTACTTATTTAACAGGTAATTCAACTGCCCTGCAGATTTAATATAGTTTTACGGGTCTTAAATAAGCTAAACAAATATTAAATGTGATGATATATTATACATAATAGATTGTAATAGTAGAAACACAACTGAATTATTAAACAGAACAAAATAAATTAGATCAGGCAACGCATGATCAAGTTGTATGTTAAATTTAAATCTGTCCATTTCCAATCAGTGGTGTCTAAAATTTCAATTTTCCTCTATGTGCTTCACCTTCGAAGAGTAGGGGTGCAACTTGGGCCGGGTGCAATCCAAACCTGACCCGTCGAACTTGATTTATAGCAGTCTTTAAACTCATGTTTGTCCAATCTGAATCCAAAAGATCCGGATTTAATCGGTCTGATTTGCAATTGATCCGAATTAGGATTGACCGCAATCCGAATCCGAAATAATCCGAACTCAAGGATTATCCGAACGAATGTAACTTATCGGCACTAGGTTTTTGGGGCATTGGGGCATTGAAGCCAACTTGAGATCGAGAAGGGAAAGACAGTTGATCAGAGGCAAAAAAAAGGATAAACATAAAGGCGGACCATTCGCATATTTTGTTTCACTTTCTGCCTTCTCTTTTTTGTTTATGGCACCTCCTTCTCTTTTTTTTTTTATGTAAGACTTTTTTTTAATACAATATTAAAGTCCTGAGTTTAACTTTTGCGTTCGGCAAGAAATTTTATTTTTCCATCTTTGGAATCCATAATTCGATATTTATTTACTTTTAAAAAAATATTTTATTTTTTTTCCCATCAATCCGAATTTCAATCCAAAACTCAATTCGAACCCGATTTTTAAAAATAGGATTAGAGTTGAGGTTTTACAAATAGAATTAGGATTAGGATTAGGATTAGAATTAATATTAGTGATACGGTTGGCCGTTTCCTCTGGGTGGTATATTATGTACGATTTCGAAAATAATGATGTGACAGCAAAACCCAGAAATAGAACTCCAGTGCCGGCCTTTGGCTCCGGCCTCCAGCATCGGCCTCCAGCGCCGGCCTCCAGCGCTGGCCTCCAGCGCCGGCCTCAGCTCGGCATCAGCGTCGGCTCCAGCCTCCAGCGCTGGCCTTTGGCTACGGCCTCCAGCGCCGGCCTTTGGTTCCGGCCTCCATCGCCGGCCTCCAGCGTCGGCCTCCAGCGTCGGTCTCCAGCAATGGCCTCCAGCGCTGGCCTTTGGCTTCGGCCTCCAGCACCGGTCTCCAGCGTCGGCCTCCAACAACAGCTTCGGTCCTAACTTGACACCTTTTTCGCATGCACAACGACCGTCTCATGCAAAAATCCCGTGATTCGAGGTCTATTGCCGTGTACCTCGCTCACTGAAATCACGGGCAAGTGTTAGCACGTTCAGCAGTTACCGCTACAAGCGGCCCTCATCCAGCAACGGCTTAACCACTTGCCGTTCGAAAAAACTTATCCCAACGAGGAAGATTCGACGGTTCCAACGGAACGAGGTAAACGGGACCCCCAGACAGGTATAAGAAGAGGACCCAAGCTCAATGCAAGGGGATCTTTCTCTCTCTCTCAAGTTCTACTCATATACAACATTCCTGTTCTACAAACCACTGACTTGGGCATCGGAGGGTCCCCACTGGAACCACCGGTCCGGGACTTTTTGCAGGCTCTAGAAGGAAGACGGTGACCTCTCTGCATTCTCGAAGGCCTGCGGAGATCTCAGCTCACCGGTGCTCATCGCAAGTGATTTGGCAGCAACAGATTGGCGCGCCAGGAAGGAGGGCCAGTTCATATGGGAGGAAGATGAAAGTTCTCCCTGTGACCCCACCAATTCTGCGAGGGAGACGATGGTGACTACACGAGCACAGGAGGCTTCCTCCAGTCAAGCCGCAGAGCACATTCCACGGGCTGAGCAATCGGAGGCCAACCTACATGCTCCGCCCCATGCACAGATAAGCCGGCCTGACCGGCTGAGGTTCTGGCCCACCAGGTCCAGGACCTGATGACAATGGTACGGGGATGCAAGAGCATTGTTTGGCTGCCACACCTCAACCCCCTGCGCCCGATGAAGGGGTGCGGGGCATAGTCCAGTCTCACCAAGGCGGGACCCCACATGAGGTCTCCCACCGCTCACCCCCTGAACCTCATCACCAAGGGGCCTCGAAGCGACGGCGGTCCCCCTCTCGCCACTCCGGTCGTTCCCACCACGGCCGAGGAGAGAGAGTCCAGACGGGTGCGTTCCTTACGCCGGCGATCTTCTTCGGCTTCTTCTTCCGATTCATCTCGAGATGGCACCCTCAGGAAAACTACCCATCGGGCCGAGCAAAGGCTCGATGAGTATCATCGGTTGGAGGAGCTTAGCCGCCGGATCGCTGACCCTCACGGGACGGACTATGAGCGTCACCCCCCACTGTCCCGCATATCATGAAGGAACCGGTCCCGCCCCGGTTCCGTCTCCCCTAACTGGATCCATACGATGGCACGACGGGCCCCTTAAACCACCTGGAAAGCTACAAGGTCCTCATGCAGGTCCAGGGAGCGACGAACTCCCTTTTATGCGTCGCCTTTCCGGCCACCCTTCGCAAGGCGGCGCGTGCATGGTACTCCCGCCTACCTCCACGCAGCATCAATTCGTTTTGGCAACTCGAGCGATCTTTCTGGCCCACTTTGATGCCTGCCGAAAGATCCCACGAGTGGCTGATAGCCTATTTGCTGTCTAACAGAGGAGCAACGAGACCTTGAAGGACTTTGTTGCTCGATTTAAGGAAGTAGCGTTGGAGGTATACAACCTGGAAGACTCCGTAGCCACTTTGGCGTTAAAACGAGGACTTTGCCCATCCAGGTTTGCCTATTCCCTGGACAAGAAGCCTCCGAGTTCTTATGCTGAGCTTCTGAGTCGAGCACAGAAGTATATCCGCGCCGACGAGGTGGATTCTTCCAGGAGGGAAGTTGACAAGAACACCAGTAAGAAACCACCGCCTACTGATCATGCCGGTGCACGTCCTCGGAAGCCTGAGCCTCCTCACCGCTCAGATCGCCGACCACAGATGCTTATTCCTAAGGAGCAATTTACTCCCCTCATGGCTCCTATATCTCACATCCTGATGGAGATCGAGGAGAACCTTATTTCAAGCGTTCGGCTCCGTTGAAATGGGCCCCCCGCAACAAGGAGTTTTACTGCCGGTACCATGGGACTATGGTCACGACACCGAGGACTGCCGCCACCTGAAGAAAGCCATTGAGGAGCTGGTTCAACAGGGTCACCTGGGCAAATTCGTCCGAAGGGGAAACCTTCCCACTTCGGGTCCATCGGTGCCTCCGATACTTCCGGCCGGCGGGGACAATGCTCCAACGGAGAAGACCATAGCTATAATTTCCTAGGGGGCAGGTGGCAGTTCAAAGAGGCAGCGAGAGGGAATAGATTATGTAATTCCTTTCTTTGGAAAGAATTTAGATGGGGTAGTTAATAAGCATGACGACAGCGTCGTCGTATCCATGACTATAGCCAAACATCCTGTAAAAAGAATTTTAATTGATAGTAGGAGTTTGGTGGATGTTTTGAGCTACGAGGCTTTTGTTTGGATGAATCTGTCGAAGTCTTCACTCCGACCCGTTGCCGCGCCTCTAATGCGCTTCACTGGAGACTCGTGAGCGTCGAGGGGGAGATTGCCCTCCTAGTCACGGCTGGAACCCCTTCATGTCAGAGCACCGTGGTTTAAATTTCTTGGTGGTCCGGGTCCCGCTGGCTTATAATGCAATCTTGGGAAGACCAGGGTTGAATCTGCTAGATCGTAATCTCCACTAAGAGATTATTGGTAAGGTTCCCCACCGACGAAGGAGTCGGAGAGATGAAAGGGGAGCAAAGCCCGCCACCGCTCTGCTATCATTTGTCTCCCAGCCCGCTAGAAGCGGCGTCGACAATAGCCTCTAAGCCGCTCGATCCCGAGAGCTGGGAAGGAGGGAAGAGCCAGCCGAGCACCTTCTGGCCCTCCCCTTGGGTGATGACTCGGCAAGGACTGTTCAGGTGGGGGCGTTGCTTCCAGAAGAGGCACATGATTGACTTCTTACTTTTCTGCGTGCCAACACCGACGTCTTTGCATGGTCATCCTCAGACATGCCGGCGTCCCCGAAGAAGTGATCACCCATCGGCTCAACCTCAGGCCAGAGTGTCAGTCGGTCCGACAGAAAAAAAGAAACTTCGCTCCAGATAGACAGAAAGCTATCAACGAAGAAGTCCGCAAGTTAACGGCTGCAGGCCATATTCGGGAGGTTCATTACCCCGAATGGTTGGCCAACGTGGTGCTAGTCCGTAAGACCAACGGGAGCTGGAGAATGTGCATGGATTTCACCAATCTCAACAAGGCATGCCCCAAAGATAGCTTTCCCCTGCCCCAGATCGATCAACTGGTGGATGCCACATCCGGTCATGAGGTCCTTAGCTTCATGGATGCTTTCTCTGGATACAACAGATCCGGATGAATCCAGCGAATGAAGAAGCTACCTCCTTCATAACTAAGAAGGGGTTATACTGCCACCTACCAAAGGCTGATGAACAAAGTCTTCGAAGGCCAGTATACTACACAAGCAAGGTGCTCCACGATGCAGAGACCAGGTACTCAAATATGGAAAAGATTATCTTCGCATTGATCGTGTCTGCCCAGCGTCTGCGACCATACTTCCAAGCCCACCCGATCGCGGTGATCACAGACCAACCTCTGAAGACAGTTCTCGCTCGCCCGGATACTTTCGGCCGGCTGGCAAGGTGGGCCCTTAAGTTGGGGGAATTCGATCTGTCTTTTCACCCCCGGTCGGCCATGAAGTCTCAAGTCTTGGCGGATTTTTTGGTCGAATGCACTTGGGGAGAGGAGCAACCTAAAGAACCTCCTACAGACACCAGCCCCTCGGAACCAGTGATGATGAATGGGTCCTTCATGTAGACGGGGCATCGAATTCTCAAGGGAGCGGAGCAGGCCTCATCCTGGCCAACTCGGATGGAGTTGTAATCGAGTGTGCACTTGCTTCCTCTTTTCAGCCACTAATAATCAGCAGAATATGAAGCTTTGCTGTCCGGGATGAGATTAGCTCAAGAGCTTGGGGTGAAACGCCTTAGGGCGTTCACCGACTCCCAATTGGTCGCTGGCCAAATCGCAAGGGAATATGAAGCAAGGGATCCCATCATGTCCCGTTACTTAAGTATGGTGCAATCGCTAGCTTCTCCCTTAGCTTACTTTAGCGTCAGCTACATCCCTCGACAGGAGAATGCTAGAGCCGACGCCTTATCCCATCTTGCCACCTCAGCTGATGGGATGCTGGGAAGAGCTTATGTGGAGCACTTAGAAGCCCCGAGTATTGACGTATCAAGAGAAACTCTACCAATGGAGCAGGAGCCTTCCTGGATGGACGCCTACGTCCAGTACTTTACCGAGGGTACCCTCCCAGAAGACCCTGCCGAAGCCAGGAAACTTAAAAGATGGGCCCCAAAGTTTTTCATAATGGAGGGAAAGCTCTATCGGAGGTCGTTTTCATACCCAGTCCTCAGGTGTGTGGTCCCACCGAAGCTAATTATATTCTGAGAGATACATGAAGGTATATATGGAAGCCATCTGGGGGGCAGAGCTCTTGCATACAAAGCCCTACGGCAGGGGTATTACTGGCTGACAATGAAGGAGAATGCATCCGAACTTGTTAAGAGGTGCGAAAGCTGCCAGCGCCATGCCAACATTCAACATCAACCGGCATCCCAGCTGACCCCCCTGGCTGCACCCTGGCCTTTCGCACAGTGGGGCATGGACATCCTGGGACCGTTCCCTCCAGCCTCCAGACAACGCAAGTTCCTAGTGGTGGCCGTCGACATTTCACCAAGTGGATCGAGGTGGAGGCTCTCACTAAGATCACGGAGGTCAAAATAAGGACTTTCTTCTGGAAGTCTGTGGTGTGCCGGTTTGGGCTACCGTACACCCTCGTTACTGACAACGGGCGACAGTTTGACAACACAGCCTTCGGAAATTCTGCGATGGCCTAGGCATCCATCATCAATTCACCTCTGTGGGCACCCCAAACCAATGGTGCAGCCGAGGTGACCAATCGCATCATCCTCCAAGGACTAGGGCTCGGCTAGATAGCTGCAAAGGATGCTGGATGGAGGAACTCCCCAGTGTACTGTGGGCCTACCACACGATGCCGGGAGCCCCTACTGGGGAAACTCCTTTCAGCCTGGTCTTTGGGACCGAAGCGGTCATTCCGGTGGAGATAGGAGTTCCAGTCCCCGGACGGAATTATACCACGAAGAAAGCAACTCAAACCAGCTGCGAGCCGATCTGGATTTTGTGGAAGAATTGCGAGACCAAGCACAGCTTCGCATGGTAGCATTCCGTCAGTGAGCGGCCAAGTACTACAATGCCCGAGTGCGATCCAAGACGTTCCGCTCGGAGATCTCGTTCTGCGAAGAGCTGAAGTATCAAAGCCAACGGAGGGGGGCAAGCTGGCACCAAAATGGGAAGGACCATACCGTGTCAAGGAGGTACTTCACCACGGGGTGTACAAAGTTGAAGAGCTAGACGGAAACCGCTTCCCCGCACCTGGAATGCCGACAATTTACGCCGGTATTACCAGTAAGGTGCTATCTTATTAATTTGAATCTATTTGATAGATTGATGTTCGAAATGTTTGCATTATTTTTGAATGAGTAAGCATCGGCTCCGCGTTCCGGCTCCGCGTCGGCATCAAAGACCGGTTCCGCACCGGCAATTAAAGACCAGCTCCGCGTCGGCACTAAAGATCGGCTCCGCGTCGGCATCGAAGATCGGTTCTGCACCGGCAATTAAAGACCGGCTCCACATCGGCATAAAAGACCGGTTCCGCACCGGCAATTAAAGACCGGCTCCGCGTCGGCACTAAAGACCGGCTCCCGTCGGCATAAAGACCGGTTCCGCACCGGCAATTAAAGACCGGCTCGCGTCGGCATAAAAGACCGGTTCCACACCGGCAATTAAAGACCGGCTCCACATCGGCATAAAAGACCGGTTCCGCCGGCAATTAAAGACCGGCTCCGCATCGGCATTAAAGATTGGCTCCGCGTCAACATAAAAGACCGGCTCTGCATCGGCAATTAAAGACTGGCTCTGCGTTGGCAATTAAAGACCGGCTCCGCATCGGCAATGAAAGACCGGCTCCGCGTCGGCATCGAAGACGGTTCCGCACCGACAATTAAAGACCGGCTCCACGTCGCAATTAAAGACCGGTTCCGCATCGGCAACTAAAGACCGGCTCCGCGTCGGCAATTAAAGATCGGCTCCGCGTCGGCAATTAAAGACCGGCTCCGCATCGGCATAAAAGACCGGCTCTGCATCGGCACTAAAGATCGGCTCCGCGTCGGCATCAAAGAACGGTTCTGCACCGGCAATTAAAGACCAGCTCCGCGTCGGCATAAAAGATCGGTTCCGCACCGGCAATTAAAGATCGGCTCCGCATCGGCATTAAAGACCGGCCCTGCGTCGGCACTAAAAACCGGCTTCGCGTCGGCATGAAAGACCGGCTCCGCGTTGGCACATTAAAGACCGACTCCGCATTGGCATAATAGACCGGTCCCGCGTTGGCACTAAAAACCGGCTCCGCGTCGGCATGAAAGACCGGCTCCGCATCGGCACACTAAAGACCGGCTCCGTGTTGACCGGCTCTGCGTCGGACCTAACGACCGGCTCTTTGCGTCGGACCTAAAGACCGGCTCCCGCGTCGGCACTAAAGACTGGCTTCTTGTGTCGGTAATTCGTGATAATGTTTTGGTGAACAATCACATTTCGCGTAACCTATCTGATGAGGCACCATTGGTTGGTGATTCACGACAGCTTACACAACTAAAGCTGATTATAACCAAAGGCACGCAATGAGGGTTAAAACATTCATTGATGGCTAAAAGGTTACAAAATTGCCGACCTGATTCGGGCTTAGAGCAATACAAAAAAAAAAAACTACTAAGGGTTATTTGGGGCCGGGTCATCATCTTCAGGGACATCATCTGGCTTCAGCCCTTCAATGTCCTCCAGGTCGTAGAGTTCTTGGATTTTTTCTTGCAGTCTTGGAAGCCAGCATTATAAGCAAACGCCGCCGACTCGGCTAGCTCCTTATCAAGGCTTTAGACTTTCTGAAATCCTCTACGGCCTCTGCAACTCTTTTCTCCGCCTCAAGGGCTCTCTGCTCGGACTCGATGGCATCCCTCTTGGCCTCAGTCACCGCCGCCTCCAAGTCGACAATCTTGGCGTCGGACTGGCGGGCAGCCTCTTTGGCTGCGTCTATTTTAATGGAGGGGAATCCAATCGAGTCTTCAAGATGCACATTTCTGATTCCACCACCTTCAGCCTCTCCTCGGCCATCCTTTGCTTTTCCTGGCCGCCTGAGCGTTATCCAGCTCATTGGCTGCACGATGCTGGGCAACTTCCAGCGCGTACTCGGCCTTCTCGGCTCTCAACCGGATGGTTTCGACTTGCCCTTTAGGGTGGCCCAGGTATCCTCCAAAGCCATTTCTGCCTTTTCTGCCCTGGCTTGGAGTGATAACATTTCCTCCCACGACTGGTCGAGAGCAGCATCACTCAGGGTCCAAAGTTTCCTCATGGCGATCAGAGAGTTCAGTGCCTAAAGGGAATGTCAATATTAAAAAGCAAAATAAAACATACAAAACAAAGAGGAAAAACGATAATGGAGCAGAGGATCACCCAGAGATGTGCCACAGATGCCTCGCGGAAGAAGGCAGCTCTCCCTTGATGCCGGAGAAACTCTTGCACCTCCACCACAGATGCTTCATCTAAGGCCCGCTCGGCCCAGCAGCTGTGGTTCGCCAACAGTGATTGGAAGGAAGGGTCGATGCCCCTCCTTTCCCTTGGCACGGGGTACGCGGAGGCGGATTCCGCCTCTGACTCTGCTGCCTCCGGCCCCGTGACTGGTGGAGGCGCTTCGGTTGTTGCCCCTACGGGGGGCAGGATAGCTGCGGGAGTTGGCCCTATTGCTGTAGGGACTTGCTCCGCCTCCACGGCTTCGGGCAGGGGTGACGGCGCTTTTGAGACCTACTCAGGAGAAGGATCGAGCAGGATGACAGGAGGAGCTGGAACTGAAGATCTCCCTTCTATTTGGCTCCGCCCGACTTCCTCGCCAGCCTCGGCCCTTACCGTATCTATCTTGGCGAGCTCGTCGGCTTGGGCTCTGGCTGCCTCGCACACGTGCGGAGATTCTACAATTTTGACCCTTTTAGCATCGGCCTCCCCAGCGTCGGCCCTTCTAGGGTCGCCCTTCTTCAAAACCTTAGTGCGCAGGGGCTTCACAACTCTAGCCCCTCCAGCGTGACCCCTCCAGGGTCGGCCCTCCCCGCGTCGGCCCTTCCCGCTTCGGTCCTCCTTGGGATTTTGGCAACGGCCCTTCTTCGGTAAGGGACTCATTCTCCGTAGCCTTCCTCTTCCTAGTGGCCGCCTGCCTAGCTCGTGAAGCGATGGCGCCATCCCTATAAAGGCAGAAGATGAATTAAAAAAAAGGGAAAAAAAGAAAAAAGAAGGTGAGTAATCAAGTGCTCACCACTCGAAGGAATTAAGCCGGCGAGACGAAGGTTTTCATCGGCTAGGAGCTTATTGCACCGAGGGACATCGGCAGTCAGAAGCTGCCCGAATGCCATCCGATCTCTTAGAAGGATGGAGGAATCCCTATTGGCATCAATGTTGGGTGTCCCCCAGCTTCCGCGCACCCCGTCGATATCAGCAAAATAGAATTTGTCCTTCCACCCTTTGACGGAGGTGGAAAGGTACAACTTAAGGATCCTATTGGACCTAGGGGTGAAGGACCACCAACCTGATTGCTTGCCAAGGGTATAAAAGCTACGGAATAAGGAGATGCTGGCCTCTATGCCTTGCAGGTGACAGAGAACTAGAAAGTCAGCGATTGTTCGGATCGAGTTAGGGACTAGCTGGGAAGGTGTTAGAGAATATCGGTCCAGAAGATTGAGAATGAAAGGGTGGATAGGTAGTCAAAGTCCGGCCTTAAAGAAGGCTTCGTACAAGGCAACTCTTCCGGAACGGGAAGAGGTTACCCTGTCATTAGGAGCAGGGTAGAACAAACGAAGGTCTGACGGAAAGCTATACTTGGCTTTCAGATTTACTATGTCTTGAGCAGACATAATGGAAGCAATCCCTTCGGGGGACTCCTTGACGACGCTAGAAGGACCGGCAACCATCGGACGGCTCCGGGCGGAATTCCGCCCGCCGGTCAGATGACTCCCGACTACGGGGCGACTGACCGGCCGCCGTTCCGGCAAGAAGTGATTAGAGGAGGGGGTAGACCACTGGCTTGGTAAGGAAGCGGAAGTTTGAGAAGGGGTGGGGGAATACCCCCAAGAATCGAAATGGAACAAGAAGGTGAGGAAGCCATGGAGACTAACCTGAAAACTTGAGCTAGGATCGAAGGAGCACGAGGAGAGAACAAACACGGGAGACAACGGACGCTTGCGGACTCGAGAGAAAGTAGTAGCGTAAGAGAAGGGAGGATGGGAGGATAAGGATGATTTTTCCTCTTATAACTCCATTTCAAATCATCCCACGACTGTCCGTTCTGGCTACGTGTCCACCTTCAAATGGAAGGCGCTTCAGCGGCCTACCAGCGCAAAAAGCACAAAAAGCTCCACCAATAAAGAGATGGCATTGGCCTTACCACAATGATAACGCTCGCCTTTTGTGACTCACTGCTCGAGGGAAATCCTCCCCAATCCCAACAGCCCGGACAAGCAAAATGATGGCGCAAAAATCGGCCGCCCAGAGGATATTAACACCCCTTTCGCGGGTGATTGTGCGCTCATCCATCTCAGGGGCGGGGGGGCATCTGATACGGCTGGCCGTTTCCTCTGGATGGTATTATCTTTTGCACGGTTTCCAAAAATAATGATGTGACAGCAAAACCCAGAAATAGAACTCCAGTGCCGACCTTTGGCTCCGGCCTCCAGCGTCGGCCTCCAGCGTCGGCCTCTAGCGTCGGCCTCCAGTGTCGGCCTCCAGCGCTAGCCTTTGGCTACGGCCTCCAGCGCTGGCCTTTGGCTCCGGCCTCCAGCGCCGGCCTCCAGCGTCGGCCTCCAGCGCTGGCCTTTGGCTTCGGCCTCCATCACCGGCCTCCAGCGTCAGCCTCCAGCGTCGGTCTCCAGCAATAGCCTCCAGCGCTGGCCTTTGGCTTCGGCCTCCAGCGTCGGCCTCCAGCACCGGTCTCCAGCATCGGCCTCCAGCGTCGGCCTCCAACAACTGCTTCGGTCCTAACTTGACGCCTTTTTTGCATGCACAATGACCCGTCTCATGCAACAGATTTCGTGATTCGAGGTCTATTGCCGTGTACCTCGCTCACTGAAATCACGGGCAAGTGTTAGCACGTTCAGCAGTTACTGTTACAAGCGGCCCTCATCCAGCAACGGCTTAACCACTTGCCGTTCGAAGAAACTTATCCCAACGAGGAAGATTCGATGGTTCCAACGGAACGATAAACGGGACCCCCAGACAGGTATAAGAAGAGAACCCGAGCTCAATGCAAGGGGATCTCTCTCAAGTTCTACTCATATACAACATTCATGTTCTACAAACCACTGACTTGGGCATCGGAGGGTTCCCATCGGAACCACCGGTCCGAAACTTTTTACAGGCTCTAGAAGGAAGACGATGACCTCTCTGCATTCTCGAAGGCCTGCGGAGATCTCAGCTCACCCGACGCTCATCGCAAGTGATTTGACAGCAACAATTAGAATTAATATTTTATAAATAAAATTAAAATTAAAATTAAAAAAAAACTTAAATTTCATGAGCACGAAGTACACCTTATCGAAGAGGACAGGTGAGAAAAAAAAAAAAAGGAACAAAAAAGTCCAAGTCGAGCCAAGGCCAGAAGGGGCCAACAAGGGCTCCTTTTGGCTTCTTTCACTCGCAAAATATCTCAGGATGCTAACAGCTTGCTTAATTTACACGGAAGAAAGCCAGAGCAATTATCTTCTTATATAAGCAAGTAGAGGACTACAGGATGTCAAAGAGACACGATCCCACGATCGCTCAAACAGCGGCCACTGAGATGGTTTTAAGATAACGCCGGCATGTTAGCCTGGAGCTAGAGCCGGGACGCGCCAACCATGTCCCACGCCGGCCATGTCTTCCTGCCCGGGAATCACGCCGTGAAGCTCATAAGCCACGACCCTGAGTCCACAGAGAGCCCTTCGCCTCCACCGAAGCCTCTCCTCATCGCCACTCCCTGCGAGGGAGGGAACTATCCTGTACTGGTGTTCCTCCATGGGTATCTCCTCTATAATTCCTTCTACTCTCAGCTCTTTCAGCTTGTCGCTTCCCATGGATTCATCGTTGTCGCCCCTCAGGTCAGTTCTTCCATCCATCCTATGGATCTCTCTGTTCTTAATTTTGTCTACTTTCTTATACAAAATAGTTCAGTTCAGATAGATTTTGTGAAGTAGCACATAGAATGATACTAAGTGCTATGCAAGTATCTCTTAGATATTGTGTTGGGACTTTTAGGGTAATAATGGTCAAATAAAATACTTTTATATCTTATTCCGATTTCTCTGTTCCATTGAGATATAAGCATTTCAAACTTTTCTATCCCATGCTATATTTAGAGTATTAAATAACATCTACTGAGTGTGAGAAAGAGAAAGAGAGATACTAATAAGAAGACATGTTTACCAATGCAAATTTTGTACTCCTTAGTGTAACCGAGAATTTTGTGGCTCATGTAGACCTGCTGACAGAGTAATCATATTTGTCTAGCATCCTTTGTAACCATAAGCTGCCTTCTGTGAATAACTTTCAGGATAGGGGAAGAATGTAGAATAACATCTGGATAGGGGAAGAAGATAGAATAACATTAGGATAGGGGAAGAATACAGAATAACATCAGCCTCCATTCTTTCATATAATAGCAAGCTCTAGAATCAGCAAAACTGCTAAGAAGGAAGCAGCCAGGGTTTTTCTGGATGAGAATGTTAGCAAGTTTAATAATTCTAAGAAACATAACATAGATGAATTGTGAAAATGAGCTAGTAATAGCAGATGAATAGGCATAATATTGGTGAGATCTTAAGAGTGAGCCAGCTTCTCCTCATAGCACTAACTGAAAATAAGTTAAGAATAGCATGCCACTTTTTGCTTTGGGAAAAGCTAGGTAGAAAAATGAAGAGAGTAAAGGTCCATATTTAAAATCTTAATCACAATTTGGTGATTTACCATCGGATTCCATGGTATCAAGCAAAGCAATATCAAATAAATTTTTGATCTATTAAAGAACCTAATCTTACACACCTAAAGTATATGGTATCTCATTTTTCCTTTTGATCAGGAAAGAGAACAATTACAGCTCAAGTTGTAGCTTCTTTGTATGAACTTGGTAATCTTTCTCTAGGCATAAGGTTGTCAACCTTTGATATTATTATTTCTTTATTAAGTGTAATTTTAGTGTTATTTTTGCATTCATATCTTTCTCATAATTACATGATGTGTCTTTTTTGTTCTGTTTTAGCAATAACAGTGGGAGCACCACATAATAGAATTATGCAGGTCAAATAATTTGGAGTTTCATAATCCATTCTACATTGGACCTATAATTTGTCTTAGATTTATCCACAACTCTTTATCATAAAGCAAGCCCTCTTATAGAGTTTGTTGATATTTTTTTAAATCCATCCAAATTGAAGTTTTGGGAATTGGTTTCATCTGAAACCTAAATTGCTGCCTATTAATGCACATAGAACAAGACTAGAAGACACACACAATTCTTTTTGTTAAAAAGAAAAAGAAAAATAAACAGCAAGGTCTCTCAATCAGTTAAAACCCTTGGGAAGAGTGAAGACTCCTCGTAAAACTAACATGCCAAATCAAAAATTGTTGCAAGTATGAATTCCTATTGTTTGAATTACAAGAAAATTTTATACTGGTTATGGTACTAACTGACATAAAATCAGTATGTCATCAACTAAAAGCTATATTCTCATTAAGACTTCATTCCTCCCATCATCTTTTGAGAAAAGTTACAAGTTTGCTCTTGCAAATGAAAATCCCCTTCTACCATGGTTACCTCACTCTTAAGTGCTTTATATTTTGACTTGGAGCATAAACATATGTTTCTAATATACTTGCTTCATCTCTAACAAGCCATTATGAAGCTTCACCTCTCAAAATCCATCATTTGAGATAAATGAAGGCATACATTATTCTGTGGGTTATCTCAAAAATCTTTTAGATGTCTCTACAAGCTATTCACTGCATGCTTGCATGAAATTTACTAAGCAATCTATACTTTGAGTAGCTAGTAATTGAACATCCATCTGCTGAATAAAAGATGGTGGTCATCTAATAAATACCGCAAATCTTGCTGCACCAAAATTTATCAGCACATGCAAAAATCCTACAGTATGGAGAGAAGATTTTGAAACCTGATATAGAAACACTTGAAAAATAAACAGGGGATATTAAAATTCCATTCATAGGAAAATTCTATAATCTGATGAATCAGACCATTGGGATAGGCCAATGTTATATTTATATTTGACATACAGAAGAAAACTCTTGGATTTTTGTAAAATTTCGCTAAATCATTATTTTTCAAATTTTGATGAGCCTGCACTATAGCAGTTGTTTTGAATTTTGATGTTGCCCTTTGTAGGTTTGTACTCCTTAGTTGATGACATTTGTTAATATGTCTGAATTGTCATTTCTCATGTGCTTAACCCTTTTTTATTTTACAATGTAGTTATATTGGGCAGCAGGACCAGATTCTGGTGATGAGATTAAAACAACAGCAGTTATAGTAGATTGGTTAACCGATGGGTTGCATCATTTGCTTCCTGTGCAAGTTCAACCAAATCTATGCAAACTAGGGCTCGCCGGGCATAGTCGTGGTGGCAAAGTAGCATTTGCTCTTGCACTTGGTTATGCAAAGACTACATTGAAGTTTTCAGCACTGATGGGCATAGACCCTGTTGATGGAATGGACAAAGGAAAGCAGACTCATCCTCCCATCCTAACTTATGTC
The DNA here is from genome assembly GCA_900491605.1 of Calamus simplicifolius. Classification (NCBI taxonomy): domain Eukaryota; kingdom Viridiplantae; phylum Streptophyta; class Magnoliopsida; order Arecales; family Arecaceae; genus Calamus; species Calamus simplicifolius. The sequence continues at coordinate 106,017 of UESW01004529.1, forward strand.
CCTCACTCTTTTAACCTTGATATGGCAGCTTTGGTGATTGGATCAGGTCTAGGTGGGTTGAAGAGGAACCCTCTTTTCCCTCCTTGTGCCCCAAAAGGAGTGAGCCACCAGGAATTCTTTGATGAATGTTGTCCTCCTGCCTATCATTTTGTTGCAAAGGATTATGGTCATTTGGACCTGTTAGATGATGAGACCAAGGGACTTAGGGGGAAAGCTACTTACTGTTTGTGTAAAAATGGAGAAGCAAGGAAGCCTATGAGGATGTTCGTCGGCGGGGTCATGGTTGCATTCATGAAAGCTTACTTGGAGAGTGAAACTCAATTTTTGGCAGCTCTAAAGGATAATCCAGGGATTTTACCTCTCGAGCTTTCGATTATTACTTATCTTGATGAAATTAAAGTAGAGGCTAATGATTAAACTTCTGCCTTTCAGACAGTATATGCCATCAACTTCTGACAATGTTGAGAGGGTCAAGAGTTGTTAGTGAAGGTGGCATTCAGGTCCAAGGTCATCTCATTGAAGTTTTAAGTTTCTGATTCAAGTGGTGGAGAGCTTCTTCTTGTGTATTTGAGAATAAACAAGATTCTCTCTCTGAAATTTCAGGGGAGCCATAATTGCCATATTGATTGTCAGATCTTTGATCTGAGATGTTGCATTTCATGATGCTATAAGTTAGTTCACTGTGATAGCAAGGGCTGAGTGCCTGGCATAGTTTGTTACATATGAGTAGTTTCTTTTGTGATTGCACCATTATAAGCTACCATCTATCTTCTGGTGTAAAACACTACAGGCTGTGACTCTACCACAGAGTGAGACCACCAAAATTTAGAGCAAGTTATATAAAAATTCCTTCATAGTGCTACTTCCACAGAGATGGTATATTTTGGGGGATCAATTTTTATTTGCATCCTGTATACTATCATATGAATAAATTTAACTCTCCAAGAAGAAATCAGAATAAGTGGCTTGTCTTGTGGGAACAGGAATCCCTAGTTGAGTTGAATCAAAATAAATAAATAAATCAAATAAATAAAAGAGTCCAATCTATTTAAAGAGTTATTTTAAGGAAAGCTTCAGAGAGAATGCATGCTTAGTGGCATAATTAACTTATTCAAGATAGGTAAAGGAGATATTTTTGATATAAAAATACCATAGGAATAAAAAAGAATATTTCATGATTTCAAAATTATCATTTTTATTTATATATTTTATATTATGAAATGAGATAAAAAATATTCTATATTTCATTTTGTATATCAATTGTGTCGATAATTTTTACTTGATGAATATCTGCAAAAAATAATATATATTTATAAGTTAGAATATAGCATATGAACCTTTATTCTTAATTTCTCACAAATATTTCAAACTAATTAGACTCTACCTCCACACACACACACACACACACACACACACATATATATATATATATATATTCCTATTCACATTACCCACTAATTGAATTCCTTGTAAGATTTAAAAGATAAAAAGAATTTTTATGCCTCAAATCCATATAGCTTTATCTTTCTTATCTCTAATTTTTAATATAAATTTTTCTTAATGCACACATCCATATTTATAGTAGTATAGATTATGAAAAATCTTGAATGACAATCATTGGTTCAATACATCATTATATAATATCTCATGCGGTTGCTAAGGAAGGGAAGAGAAGCAAAACATTTCAAGAAGTTTTTTTTTTAGAAAAACAACATACAGCTATCATTGAGACATCTTAAAAAGTTAATAAAAATAAAATAACTTAACTTTCGAATTTTGATAAGAGTTAGATTGGAATGGTAATAGAAAACCTAGAATTCTAATAGAAGCAACTTGATCCCAAAAAGAAAAAAAAAATCAAATTAGAATTAATCTTGTAATAAAGTTTTATAAAAAAATATCTTAACAATGCTAGAAACCACACACACACACATATATATATTGATCCTCTATAATGGAAACTCTTGAATGTTTGTCGTTGATTTACGCTAGAAATTCTTAAATTGTTATTTCAATGCATTATCATAAATGTAGAAGAAGAAGAAAAGATCAAGCATTTTAAAAAATTTAAATTATGGAACATTCATTTCACCTACCATTAATTGTAGGATTTCACAAGGCTAATGTCCGAATGTCAAGCATTTTATGAAATTCAAATTAGAGAAACATTTGTTTCACCTACTATTAATTTTAGAATTTTGACAGGACTGAGGTCGGAATGGTTATAGAGACCTTATGTATCTCATAAAAAATATCTTGATTCTTGAAAAAAAAAAACTACAATGTAGAGAGAGAGCTAAGATTTTCTTAAAAATAGAACAGACGATTTGAAAAGTCTAAATGCAAGGCTTGAAATAGATGACGATATATATATATATATATATATATATATATATAATCCCCTTTCATCCAATATTATGATTTAGATAAGAGAAAAAACAAATATTTTTACCTTATAAAAGTATATTGGCTTCCCAATTTTTTGTTTTTAAAATATGGATAAATATTCTTATAAGTATATATATATATATATATATTTTGGTGCAAGCGGGCGATTACACTGACTGCTCTAGTGCGAGTTAGCCCAGATAGATTAGAATACAGTATTTGTTTAAGTACAAAAGGACAGGGATCATCCTGTTTTCAAACCCAAAAACCCACATGATGAGCGACAGACGTCGTTACCCAGTCAGCCACAGAATTGACTTTACAGTAGACACGATGGATCTGAACGTTGTAAACATCCCGAAGGCTAGATCATATGTCGAGGAGCAGTTGATTGATAGGTGCTTGATAGCAACTATCCTTACAAAGCCAATGGATAACCGTAAGAGAATCCCTCTCAATAAGAAGGCTATGAACATGCAAATCCTAATAGCATAGGAAATATCGATCCAAGCTGCATAGAGTTTGACCGAAGGGACTAAGGAGTCAAGAATGCCAAAGCCACCCGCCGTCAGTAAAGCTCTGTCAGACCCACGAATAACAAAGCTGAGCCGACAAGCCTACCTTGAACACTCCCATCAAAGTTGATTTTAACAAACCTTGGAGGGGGGGCTCCCAAGAGATGAAAACCGTATGCCGGTCCACTGTCGAAGCAGCAGGGGATCCTCAGTGGCCAGAGCTATCAATCATAGAAGCATTTCGATGGAGAGAGAATTCGGCGATAAAAATCTAGCTATCCGCACAATCCTGAGGGAAGGTATGGACTCGTCGGTGAAGATAAAAAGATTCCGCGAGATCTAGATCTAGTAAGCTATCGCAGCCCAAAGGCCAGCCTTCTACTGACTGCCCCTCCGAAGAACATGCAGGAAAAGGGGTCTCGAAGAACCCACATCATCCGCTCTACAGCAGTAGCCCACCCTCTGCCAAATCTACCTAGCTCTGGGGCAAGTAAAGATGACGTGGTCAGTAGTCTCCTCCTTCTGTCCACACAAAGGGCAAGTAGTCTGGATGGATAGGGCCCTACCAAAGAGTAGGGAACAAGTAGGAAGACAATCCCATAAAAGCTTCCACACAAAGAGCTGAATTCTGGGATGAATGGGGAGCTTCCAAATCCACCCAGCTTTCATCATATGTTGCGGTGGAGGCCTATAAATATTCATTAGGTCTCTGATAGGAGCCCAAGGCAAACATGATCTATGCCATAGTCTGATGTCAGCAACATGCCCCAGAATGAGCAGAATGGTAAGGATCCGACGGGAGAGCTTCTCACCAAAGAACCGAAACCGTAGAGGTGTGCAAGATGAAGGAATCCTGGGAGATCAAATCCTTAACCCTCATTCTGCTTGGAATATCAATGATCATAAAAGTAGGCCATCGAGAGAGGGGGAGGTCAGCAATCCACATATCCTGAACAACATCAACCAAGGAGCCATCTCTTATCATCCACAAGATGTTGCTCATAATAGTCGGAGCATGCCGACAAACCTTCTTAAAAAAAAAGGAATACCTACGAGAATGCTGAAAGTCCATAGAGGGGGTCCAGTCTCCGTATCTAGCCCGCATGAAAGAGCTCCAAAAATAGTGCAGGTCAAGTAGAAATCGCGAAGCATATCGAGCAAACAGAGCCTCTCTCCAAACTGTCATGGACTGAATAACCAGATCACCTTCATGAATAGGCATACAAACAGTATCCCATGCTAGTAGATGAATCCCATGACCATCCTGCATAGAAGCCCAAAGAAAGTCCTGAAAACATTGCTCTAGTCTTCTCAGACAAATAGTCGGGATAGCAGTATTGGATAGAAGATGCATAGGAAGGAAAGTAAGAACCGATCGTATAAGGATAATCCTCGTCATTATAGATGAACCAATGACATGCCAGCTCGTGAACCCGCCGCTCAATATCAACAGAATCACTACTGCGAAGTCGTCTTCCTATGATAGGGATCCTCAGATACAGTAGACGATCAACCTGACTAGATACGCCCAAGGTATGGAGGATGACTTTCCTAATAGTACTTCTGGTCTTCGGACTAAAATAAATCATAGACTTGTATAGATTGACCTTCTGACCAGAAGCCTGACAATAGCTCTGAATAATAAAATCAAAGATGGTTGCATTATGAACAATAGTCTGTCTCAACAATATACAATCATTCGCAAACATGAGATGTGAAACCGAGGGGCCAAGGAGGCCCACCATGAAGGGGGCAATGCGGCGATCGTACTGTGCCTGATATAATAGACGAGATAGATCGTCCGCTGCCAATATGAAAAAAAAAGGCTTCGTTAGGAAATATAAACTCGGATTTGTTATAAATATGAGTTTATAAAAAATCTTTGTAAATTTATTAGAAAATATAAACTCGGATCCATTGCTTTTAATGATGAAATGAATTCTAACAAAGAACTCTAAGTAATGTCCTCCCTTTTATCCTTTTAACATTTATTGAGAGTTAAATATTTGATGTGGATTCTTTAGCTTGTTTAGACTATTTGACATTGCTTGAGATACCCTTAAACATTGCTAATATATTATAACTAATTATTCAAACTTAATGAATTTAGATCTCTCATATTGATGAAATAGAAAACCCACTTTTAAAAAAGCCAAGCCATTATATTAGACTTTTTATTTTTATAAAATATCTCTTGTATATAAGTTTTTCTTCTCATATTTATTAAGATTTGATTATATTATACTTGTATATGTTAACTTATGTCAAAATTTCTTTTTTTTTTTAGTTTGATAGAAAATGTGTTGCTATTTTACAATCAATAATCAATAATAACATTTGATATGGCTGATCCAGCGTCGTCAGAATAAACGATAACGGCGACTAACAGAGACCCTCTCGGCCTCCTGAGCCTCCCCCCTCTTGGTGTCGGCCTCAAGCCATAGCTCCCGGGCCTCATGAACAGTATCTCAATCCCGAGACCCCCTCGGTCTCGGGCTGCATGAACAGTGCTTGGCCTCTAGTTTCGCTCTCGGCCTCAAGCCACAGCCCCCGGGCCTCATAACAGTATCTCAACCCCCGAGACCCCCTCGGTCTCGGGCTGCATGAACAATGCTTGGCCTCGAGTTTCGCTCTTGGCCTCAAGCCACAGCCCTCGGGCCTCATGAACAGTATCTCAACCCCCGAGACCCCCTCGGTCTCGGGCTGCATGAACAGTGCTTGGCCTCGAGTTCCACTCTCGACCTCAAGCCACAGCCCCCGGGCCTCATGAACAGTATCTTAACCCCCGAGACCCCCTCGGTCTCGGGCTGCATGAACAGTGCTTGGCCTTGAGTTCCGCTCTCGGCCTCAAGCCACAGCCCCCGGGCCTCATGAACAGTATCTCAACCCCCGAGGCCCCTCGGTCTCGGGCTGCATGAACAGTGCTTGGCCTCGAGTTCCGCTCTCGGCCTCAAGCCACAGCCCCCAAGCCTCATGAACAGTATCTCAACCCCCGAGACTGTTGGGAATTATATCCTAAAGCCAATCATTTGATGATTGTGCTAATGTAAATTGTATATAAATTGATATATTAATAAAAGTTATTTGGCAGTTTATTCATTACAAGAACATCTTCTTAATACTCCTGATTGTAATGAAGCCCTTAGGATCTTCCTTCACGATAAAGGAGGATTTATCTTTGAAGGTCCTCAAAAAGGTTCGCGACCATATGATATACTATGACAGGGCCATAGTACTATCAATTATAGGACGTTGTATATCATATTTGTTGGTTGTCCTCTTAACCAAGGAGTGTAGAGACACTGGTATGACATACAGGTGAAAGTGTAGGAGTACATTTCACCGAACGTGACTCATTTCCGGATACTCGACTTCAAGAGTTCATCCGAGAAGATATAGGTATAAGTATCCTTCAGACATGAAGATCACAACCAGTGGCTTACAAGCAACTCATTGTACTTAGGTGCCGGACCACCTGGATTTCTAATCCAGCTACGAAAGGTTACTGGTGCAGTCAAGTACTTGTGGTAGTCAGTTGTGGATCAAGATGAAATTTGACCTATCCCGTTAAAAGGAGAAATGCTTGTGTTTCAATTTAGCAAGACCTTGGCCAAGGCACTTCATGTGAAAGTCACATGATCACTAAAATTGAAATCACTTTATGGAATTGTTAATTTAGAGTTGACAGGCTCTTAAGCCATCCTTAGCATTTGTGGTCAAGAGGATGAATTATACGGTAACTGTTTCTTAGTGTTTTTGGAGTTTGCTCGGCAACTCTTTGACCTATTCGGACGTCGGGTTCCATTGCTAGATGGGCACATCGATTAGTATAGAAAGTTATATCTATGCTACCGGCTTAGGTTCGAACCTGGAGAGTCACACGCATAGAAGTTTCCTAGGATGATCTGTTTACTGATCAACAATTGAGAATCGTATATGATTTAATTAATCAATTTGATTGATTGAATTATCTCAATTGGGTTAAGTATAATTGAATAAGATTCAATTTGGTTTAAGTCTATTAGAAGGAGTAGTCAATTTCAAATATTAATTTAAAATTAGACTTGATTTGGATTTAAATAGATTCAGGATTAGCCAAATTTGATTTGGGCTAGGACCATGATCTATGTGGGTTCAGTCCAATAAATTCAGATTAGCTTAAACCAAAAACTAAACCCAAACCTCTAGCATAAGTCTGAGAGATTAAATTCACATATAGAATTTAATGTCTTGCATTAATCTTCTCCAAACAATTCCGTCAGAATTCTAAAATGTTAGAATTTATATGGAATAAATGCGCCTCTTTGTAGACTCTTTGATTTTTACCGAACATCGGAATTAACCAAGCGCTACAGTTCGACGACTCTTTGGTTTTTTACCGAACGTCGGAATTAACCAAGCGCTAAAGTTCGGCGTCTCTTTGGTTTTCGCTAAGCGGTGGAATTCTAAATGTTAGAATTTAATGGGCTGGCTAAAAAGAGACTATAAATAGAGGACATTCCTTACCAGATTACACAGAAGAGAAAAACAACACACGATATGTCGTGAATTAATTTTCTAAAGAATTAGAATAGAAAATCCTGGTGATTCTGGTGCTAACGGAAGTGTGGAGGATCCTAGAAGAAGAATTCAAGTTGGAGGATTCAAGATCAGTAAAGTCGTTTTCCGCAAGCTAGCACTTTCGGGAATCCGATCATTCGGAGCTTCGTGTGGATAATACTAGAGGCCGAACGATTGAACAGCTGCAGAGCATAAAAGGATTTACCAATTGCCTTTAAGGTAAGTAATATGAACCCTATATCTTAAGGCATGCTTCAAGATAAGAAGTATGACTTCTTGCCTTGAAGATCAAGACATGATCTTGATAGTTTTATTTATATGCATATTTTGGATCAATCGATCCTATATACAAGGCAAAGATATGATCTTGATGCATGTTAGATAGATTAGTATGTAATCTTTAAATATTTGCATTGATAATTGTTATCAATTTTTTAAAACATGCATGCCTTAGAGATTGTTTCTCCCTTCAGAGACCCCCTCGGTCTCGGGTTGCATGAACAGTGTTTGGCCTCGAGTTTCGCTCTCGGCTCAAGCCACAGCCCCCGGGCCTCATGAACAGTATCTTAACCCCCGAGAGCCTCTCGGTCTCGGGCTGCATGAACAGTGCTTGGCCTCGAGTTCTGCTCTCGGCCTCAAGCCATAGTCCCCGGGCCTCATAAACAGTATCTCAACCCCGAGACCCCCTCGGTCTCGGGCTGCATGAACAGTGCTTGATGCATGATCCGGCCCACTCTAGGCCACCTAGCACACTCGCGTAATCCGCCGCACATCCATAGTAGGGTGCTGCCATACCTCATAACGGCGTATGGTCCATCACCTGTCGGTCACTGTGCATGGCCATACCCCGTTACAGCATACGGTTCACCACTTGCCCACAACTGTGCGCGGTCACATCCGGCGGTGGCGCGCACCACGTACAACCACCGACGCAAGACACCTATGAGGCCGCACTAGCAGGTGATGTGGGACACCTCTGGCATGTATGGCGATAGTACGATCAGTCACTGTCAGCCTCATCTTTTGTTCGTTATTGAACAGGGCACCTTGAAATCAACAATCTTTGGGAATGAAAGGGGGTATCTTCGAACAGGTATAAAAGCATACGCTTACGCTGTAAGTATGAATCATTGAACTCTGGTTTTCCTAGCTCCTTCCGGCTAGTTAAGCCCTAATTGTCTAGCTTCCTGGGGGCTAGACAGTTCTCGTCTGTTCCCGAGTGACTAACTTGAGCGTCCGAGGGTCCCCACCGAAGCATCCGGTCTTTGAAGACTTTTCTTGCAGGAGTCCGGCGAGGAGGACGTCTGTTTCCCCTGTGCTCAAGGAAAGTGACTTGGCGTCAACAGATTGGCGCGCCAGGTAGGGGGGTGAAGAGAAAAACATCGAACCGATAATCTGCAACCTCTCTCTCTCCATGCCCTTGAGCTATGGTGACAACCCGTGCGAAAGGGATCTCTGTCAGCTGTGCTGGGAGGCAGCGCCAAGAAATCGATCCATTGACGGTTGCCCCCTCAGCTCTCCCGGCCGGTGCCTCAGCACCGTCGCGTCTCCAGGAGGCTGGACCATCTGCTCCCCCGATCGGTGTCACTGCTCCTCCTCCCCAGCAGCTCCAGGAAGACCGGTTTGCCGCTTTAGCCACGCAAGTTCAATCCTTGGTGGTGGCGGTTCAAGGCCTGCAGCACCAGCAGGTGGCCCCGCGGCAGCCGAAGCCATATCCATCGGTTCCGGGGGTGGCACAACCTAGCCAGCATTCCTTCCGAAGGAGATCACCGGTTCTGGAGGCTCGCCACCATCATGCCTCGCCCAAACCCCCCCCCCCACCGAGGAGCCTCTAAGAGACCCCGATCGCCTTCTGCCACGCCAGTGTTTCTCCCAAGCGGCGGCACGGGAAGGAGGTGGAGCGCCCCCGCCGACATCGCCGTCACCCTTCCCCATCCTCAGAATCCTCGGGGAGGGGTCCTTCGATGGCAAGATAGCCCGCCAAGCCGAGCATCGACTCGACGAGTATAACCAGCGGTTGGAGGAACTCAGCCGCCGAATCACTCACCTGCCAGAGGTGGACTACGACAGCCGGCCACCGCTATCCCACCGCATCATGGAAGAGCCCATCTGCACCCGGTTCCGCCTCCCCCAGCTGGACCCATATGATGGAACTACGAATCCCTGGACCACCTGGAAAGTTACAAGGTTCTCATGCAGGTCCAGGGGGCCACCGATTCGCTCATGTGCATCGCCTTCCCTGCCACCCTGAAGAAGGCCACCCGGGCTTGGTATTCTCGCCTGCCGTCGTGGAGTATTGATTCTTTCCGTCAGCTGGAAAGGGCCTTCTTGGCCCATTTTGACACCTGCCGAAAGATTCTAAGGGTGGCTGACAGCCTCTTCGCTGTCCAGAAGAAGAGCGGTGAGTCCTTGCGGGATTACGTTGCTCGGTTCAAGGAGGCAGCCTTGAAGGTCTACAATCTTGAAGACTTAGTGGCCACCTTGGCCTTGAAGCAAGGGCTCTGTCTGTCTCACTTCGCGTACTCCCTTTACAAGAAGCCACCCGGATCTTACGCCAAACTTTTGACTCGGGCCCAGAAGTATATCCGTGCCGACGAGGCTGATTCCTCCCGGCATGAGGCGAGCGGGAGTGTCCCTAAGAAGTCGACCCGCCCTGAGCATGTCGAAGTTCGACTCAGGAAGCCCGAACCTCCCCGTCGACCAGACAACCGTCCTCGAGTCCCAGCACAGAGAGACGGGCCCTACACTCCTCTGCTCGCCCCTATATCACACATCTTGCTTGAGATCGAGGGAGAGTCTTATTTTCAGCGCCTACCTCCGATAAACCCAAAAATCCCCCGCAATAAGAGCCTTTACTGCCGCTATCACCGGGACCATGGACACGACACCGATGACTGCAGCCAGCTGAAAAAGGCGATAGAGGATCTTATCCAGTGTGGCCATCTAGGAAAGTTTGTTCGAAGGAACAACCCAGATACTCCTGGTCCGTCAGCGCCTCCGCCACCGATGATCGACAACACTCCAACTGAGAAGACGGTGACAATGATTTCCTGGAGGGCAGGCGGCCCGCCCAAAAGGCCGAGAGGGGAGGGGGAGAGTTAGATCCTATAATTCCTTTTTCTAAAAAGGACTTAGAAGGGGTGGTAAATAAAAATGATGATAGCGTCGTCATGTCCATGACGATTGCTAAACACCCATAAAAAGAATTCTGGTTGATAATGGGAGCTCGGTGGATGTTTTGAGTTATGATGCTTTTGTTCGCATGAACCTATCGCCCGACCTGCTCCGGCCCGTCGCCACGCCCTTGATGGGGTTCACTGGAGACTCCGTGAAGGTTGAGGGGGAGGTCACTCTTCCCGTCATAGCTGGCACGACCTCGCGCCAAAGCACAGTCTTCATGAACTTCATGGTGGTCCGAGTGCCCCTTGCCTATAATGCAATCCTCGAGAGGCCTGGGCTCAACCTTTTGGACGCTGTCATATCCACTAAGCGACTCCTCGTAAGGTTTCCCACTAGGGAGGGAGAAGGTGAGATGCGGGGGGAGCAAAACCTACCTCCGCTTTGCTACCACATGGCCCCCAGTCCGTAGGGGGTGATGCCTGCACCCGCACCGGAAGCGCTAGACCCCCGCTTGCTTTCCCTCTTGGGGAGGACCAAGAAAGGACGATTCGGATCAGAGCCCTACTCCCGGAGGAGGCCCGTGACCAGCTCCTCGCTTTCTTGCGGGCTAATGCTGATGTCTTCGCCTGGTCGGCATCCGATATGCCCAGCATTCTGGAGGAAGTGATTACCCAACAGCTCAACATTAAGCCAAAGTGCCGACCCGTCTGGCAAAAGAAGAGGAGCTTCGCTTTGACAGGCAGAAGGTCGTGGATGAGGAGGTGCAAAAGCTGTTGGCAGCGGTCATATCCGTGAGGTGCACTACCCCGACTGGCTGGCGAATGTCGTGATGGTTCGCAAGGCCAGTGGGAGCTAGAGGATGTGCGTGGACTTCACCGATCTCAACAAGGCGTGCCCCAAGGACAGCTTCCCACTGCCCCGGATCGACCAGCTAGTGGACGCCACGTCCGGACATGAAACTCTTAGCTTCATGGATGCATTTTCGGGGTACAACCAAATCAGGATGAACCCAGCTGATGAAGAAGCCACCTCCTTTGTTACTGAAAAAGGGATTTACTGCTACAAGGTGATGCCGTTTGGGTTGAAGAATGCCTGAGCCACCTATCAGAGGTTGATGAATAAGATCTTTGAGGACCAGATCGGGCGTAACATGGAGGTGTACGTGAACGATATGCTGACCAAGAGCACCAGTACTGCTGACCACGTTGCCGACCTCGCAGAGACCTTCAACAACCTGCGTCGGTACCGGATGAGGCTAAACCCCCGCAAATGTGCTTTCGGGATGGCAGCAGGCAAATTTCTGGGCTTTATGGTGACCCAACGGGGGATCGAAGCTAATCTTGACAAGATTCGGGCTATCTTGGACATGAGGCCCCCAACTAATAAGAAGGAGGTGCAACGCCTAACCGAGAAGGTCACGGCCTTGAGTCGTTTCATGTCAAGGTCGGCAAAAAGGTGCCTGCCCTTCTTTAAGGCACTGCGCAAGGTCAATAGCTTTGAGTGGACAAAAGAGTGTCAGGACGCCTTCGAGGATTTGAAGCATTTTGTATCCACTCCCCCGCTGTTGTCCAAGCCAAGGAGCGGAGAAGAGCTCTTTCTATACCTTGCAGCCTCCCAGAGGCCGTTAGTTCTGTGCTCGTGCGTATGGATGCCGACGGAGCACAGAGGCCGGTCTACTACACCAGCAAGGTGCTTCATGATGCTGAGACCAGATATTTCAGGACTGAGAAGATCATTTTTGCCCTGGTGGTCTCTGCCCAGCGCTTCCGACCTTACTTCCAAGCTCATCCCATCGTGGTGCTCACGGACCAACCTCTTCGGACCATCTTATCCCGTCCGGACACCTCTGATCGGTTAGCCAAGTGGGCCATCAAGCTAAGCGAGTTCGACTTATCTATTCGACCAAGGTCTGCCATGAAATCTCAAGTGTTAGCTGATTTCTTGGTCGAGTGTTCTTGGACTGAGAGATGTTCGAAGGAATCGCGTTCGGAGGTGCATGAGGAATCCTCCTCGATCAAGGAACCAGGGGAGGAAGACTGGATCTTGCATGTAGATGGAGCAGCAAATTCTCAAGGAAGCGAGGCCGAGCTCATCCTTGCGAGCCCCGAGGGAGAGGTGGTGGAGTACGCCATTCGGTTTTAATTCCCGGCCACTAATAATCAAGCGGAGTATGAAGCCCTGTTGGCAGGGATGAGGCTAGCCGAGGAGCTCGTGCGGGGCATCTGAGGGCCTTCACCGACTCCCAGCTCATTTCTGGGCAAGTGACTGGGGAATACGAAGCCAGAGACTCGACCATGTCCTGCTACCTGAGCAAAGTGCAGTCCCAAGCCTCTCGGTTCTCTTACTTCCGCGTTAGCTACATTCCACGAGCGGAGAATGCTAGGGCCGACGCGCTGTCCCGATTAGCCACCTCGGTCGATGGGACCCTAGGAAGAACATATGTGGAGCACTTGCAGACCCCGAGCATCGAAGCCACGGATGAGGCACTACCGGTTGAATAAGGGCCCTCCTGGATGGACGCCTATGTCCGGTATTTGGCTGACGATACTCTCCCAGAAGACCCTGCGAGGCCAGGCTACTCAGACGGCGGGCTTCAAAATTCCTGATGATGGACGGGAAGCTTTATCGAAGATCATTTTCTTACCCGGTCCTTAAATGTGTCGGTGTTGGCCCAGATGGCAACCCAAGAGGGGGGGGGGAATTGGGTACTTTAAAAATTAAGACTTTTAAGCAATTTAAACTATTGATGAAGGATACACAATTAAGCAAAGTTGAAGCACAATAGCAAGAGAGAGAGAGATAAATAGCACGGCAAACACAAAGATTTTATAGTGGTTCGGTGTATCCAACACCTACGTCCACTCCCAAGCTCACTTGGGTCCACACTATAATCTCTCTAGATTACAGCCGAGTTGTTTTACAAGTTCACAACTCAAACTTGTTGTTTTCCCGGGATCACAACGAACCCAGCCGGTTTTACACGGGCTCACCAGCACAAAACCCAACACACAAGCTATCCTTAGCTTGTGCCGAGGTAAACTACCTCCACTAATTCAATCCACTGATTGAATTAGCAAGTCACAAATAAAAATATGAATTTAGTACAAAATAGCTCCTTTTGAGCAGATATTTTAAAATAAAAATAAAGTTTAGAAAAGCCTGTTAAGATTCGATTTGAGTGCAGGCTTTTCTTCTTTTCCTCAACTCCTTTGAAGTATGAATCGGGCCTCAGCTCATATTCTTCACGGATTGAATGTTGGAGTTGATTTGAACTTTTTCTCCCTTTCTTTGAATGTTGAAAATCTCTTGATTTGATCTTGAATGGCTCTTGGATTTTCTTCTAGACTTTCTTGGATTGATGATCTTGAGCACAAATGAAGTCTCCTTTGATTTCACTCCTCTTTCACTCTATTTTGAATCTCGGATTTTTTCAAATAAACTCTGTTTTTCCTCTTTTGAATTTTTCTTTTTCTCTCTTGACTATATCTGTATCTTTTGATTTGAAAACGGCCTCTCTATTTATAGACTCTGCAAAAATATAGCCGTTAGAAACAAAGAAATCTAGCCGTTATTGAAAATATTACCGTTGGCGCTGAGTTGGCATTTAGAAAAAAAAATCATGCCCAGATTTGTTGGAGTTGGCTCCAACTTTAGGCGAGTCGGCTCGAAGACGCGATGCCAAAAATAGAAACATTCAGAAAGTTAAGGGGTCGACTCAAGAAAAATAAGGTGTCGGCTCCTGACAGTCGGGGGTCGACTCATGAAAAGCAAGGGGTCGACTCGAGAAGTGCTTAGAAAAATAACTCTCTGGAGTCTGAGCAGAGTCGACTCTCACAGTCATGGAGTCGGCTCGACAATATCGGGGGTCGACTCTTGAAATCACAGGGGTCGACTCGAGAAAATTAGGAATCTCTGTATACTGAGTGAAGTCGACTCTGAAACTCTAGAGTCGGCTCCGGAACGTAACAAAAAATTAGAGAATTTTCTGATTAACTTTAAAATTTGTTCCAGATTAATTTTAAATTAATTTTTGACTTGAATATAATAAATTTAATATTAAGAATCAATTCAAGATATGTTCCAAAAACTCATTGATTGAAATATGAAGTATAAAAATTTCTTTTTGAAAGCTTAACATGGAGCTTGAAGCTACTTTTCAATTGATTATAGTCATACTTAACATACTCATTGATTATGAGAAATAAATTCATTGCTCATGTAAATAAATTTATTGCATCTTTTAATATACTCATGGATTTTTGGTAATCATCAAAATCAATAAAATTGGGGCAACAATTTCTCAACAATCTCCCCAACAGTCGGACCAGTCGAGGCAGACTACATCTTGCGGGAAATCCATGAGGGCATCTGCGGGAGTCACCTGGGGGGCAGGACCCTAGCTTACAAGGCCTTACGGTAGGGGTACTACTGGCTGACCATGATGGAAGACGCGGCCGAGCTTGTTAAGAAGTGTGATAGATGCCAGCGCCATGCCAATGTTCAGCGATAGCCATCATCTTAGCTGACCCCCCCTGGCGGCACCTTGGCCCTTCGCCCAGTGTGGTATGGACATCTTGGGACCATTCCCCCCAGCCTTCGGACGGCACAAGTTCCTCCTAGTGGCCGTCGATTACTTCACCAAGTGGATTGAGGCCGAAGCCCTTGCTAAGATCACTGAGAGTAAGGTAAGATCCTTCTTTTGGAAGTCTATCATATGCCGGTTTGGACTACCACACACCCTGGTCACCGACAATGGCCGGCAGTTTGACAACGCGCCCTTCCGAAAATTCTACTCAGAACTGGGCATACATCAGAGATTCACTTCGGGCATCCTCAAACCAACGGAGCGGTCAAAGTAACTAATCACATCATTCTCCAAGGACTGAGAACCCGACTGGATGATTGCAAGGGGCGGTGGGTGGAGGAACTCCACAATGTGCTATGGACCTACCACACAATGCCACGAGCTCCCACCGGAGAGACCCCATTCAGCCTAGTCTTTGGGTCCGAAGATGTCATCCCGGTGGAGATAGGTTCCTCGAGCCCTTGGGTGGAGTCGTACAGTGCAGAGGATAACCCGGACCAGCTACGAGCCAACCTCGACCTAGTGGAGGAGGTGCGAGACCGAGCATGACTTCGGATGGCGGTCTACCGGCAACGAGCCGCCAAATATTACAACGCCCACGTGCGCCCTAAGACCTTCTTGCCGGGAGACCTGGTCCTTCGGCGAGCTGAAATCTCGAGGCTGACGGAAGGAGGCAAGCTAGCTCTGAACTGGGAGGGGCCATACCGGATCGCCGAAGCACTTCGTCACGGAGCATATAAGGTTGAAGAATTGGATGGGAGGCCGCTCCCCCGGACGCTGACAATCTCCGTCGATACTATCAATAGTACATTTCCTTCTTATATTAAATACCGTACTCATATTCTATTGGGTTGTCACCCCTCATTTCACATCAATGAATTTGAGTTCTAGCATCTCAGTTTTTCCACTAAAGCCCAACCCCCGGTCGGCACAAAAAGCCCTGGGTCAGCCAGGCACGAAGCCCAGTGTACCACTGGCAGAGCGATGTACCATCAGCTCTCAACAACTAAAGCCCGACCCCTAGTCGGCACAAAAAGCCCTGGGTTAGCTAGGCACGAAGCCCAGTATACCACTGGCAAAGCGATGTACCATCAGCTCTCGACAACTAAAGCCGACCCCCGTCGGCACAAAAAGCCCTGGGTCAGCCAGGCACGAAGCCCAGTGTACCACTGGCAGAGCGATGTACCATCGGCTCTCGACAACTAAAGCCCGACCCCCATCGGCACAAAAAGCCCTGGGTCAGCCAGGCACGAAGCCCAGTGTACCACTGGCAGAGCGATGTACCATCGGCTCTCAACAACTAAAGCCTGACCCTCGGTCGACACAAAAAGCCCTAGGTCAGTCAGGCATGAAGCCCAGTGTACCACTGGTAGAGTGATGTACCATCGGCTCTCGATGACTAAAGCCCGACCCCCGGTCGGCACAAAAAGCCCTGGGTCAGCTAGGCACGAAGCCCAGTGTACCACTGACAGAGCGATGTACCATCGGCTCTCGACAACTAAAGCCCGACTTTCGGTTGGTACAAAAAGCCCTGGGTCAGCCAGGTGCGAAGCCCAGTGTACTACTGGCAGAGCGATGTACCATCGGCTCTCGACAACTAAAGCCCAACCCCCGATCGGCACAAAAGTCCTAGGTCAGCTAGGCACGAAGCCCAGTGTACCACTAGCAGAGCGATGTACCATCGGCTCTCAACAACTAAAGCCCGACCCCCGATCGGCACAAAAAGCCCTGAGTTAGCCAGACACGAAGCCCAGTGTACCACTAGCAGAGGGATGTACCATCAGCTCTTGACAACTAAAGCCCGACCCCCGGTCGGCACAAAAAGCCCTGGGTCAACCAGGCACGAAGCCCAGTGTACCACTGGCAGAGCGATGTACCATCGGCTCTCGACAACTAAAGCCCGACCCCATCGGCACAAAAAGCCCTGGGTCAGCCAGGCACAAAGCCCAGTGACCACTGGTAGAGCGATGTACCATCGGCTCTCGATAACTAAAGCCCGACCCCCGGTCGGCACAAAAAGCCCTGGGTCAGCCAGGCATGAAGCCCAGTGTACCACTAGCAGAGCGATGTACCATTGGCTCTCGACAACTAAAGCCGGATCCCCGGTCGGCAGAAAAAGCCCTGGGTCAGCCAGGCACGAAGCCCAGTGTACCATTGGCAGAGCGATGTACTATCGGCTCTTAACAACTAAATCCCGACCCCGGTCGGCACAAAAAGCCCTAGGCCAGCCAGGCACGAAGCCCAGTGTACTACTGGCAGAGCGATGTACCATTGGCTTTCGACAACTAAAGCCTGACCCTCGGTCGGCACAAAAAGCCCTGGGTCAGCCAGGCACGAAGCCTAGTGTACCACTGGTAGAGCGATGAACCATCGGCTTTCGATAACTAAAGCCTGACCCCCAGTCGGCACAAAAGCCCTAGGCCAGCCAGGCACGAAGCCAGCGCATCCTTGGCAAAGCTGCGCGCAAGCAGTCCCTGGAAGTTCGAGTCCTAGCCTCCCGAGTCCGGTGCTCCATCAGTCGCCGGGAGTCCATATTCTTCGACTCTAGGATTCGGTCCTATGAGACTAAGTCGAGGTTGTTCGAGAATGAATTAAAGGTTATTCCTCAGCACCGATGAAGCCCCTAGGGGTCCCACGTCGGTAACCAAGAGACTTGAGGAAAGGACGCAATAGGATGAAGACCGATTTTGTCGAAGAAAAGAATATATTTCATTAACTCAAAAGTTCTTAAAAAACACCGACCAAGCCGGACTTGCAAAAAAAAAGGGGAGGGGGGGGGGGGGGGTACAATGAGAAGCTCATGGCTAGGCTGGCGCATGCTCGTCGTCAGATGAGCCGACCTCGGAAAGACGTTCCGGCTCGACTTCAAGGGCCTGTGGAAAGTCTAGGTCTCGGGCGACCTTTTCCTTTCCACACTGGAACCCTTGAAGGTATGCCTCCGCTGAAGCTTCAGCTAGCTCATTCGTGAAGCGCTCGGACGCTCGAAACTCTTCAATAACCCTGGTGGCCCTAGCCTCCACAGCTTCCTCCACTTTAGCAGCTTGAGCCTCTCTCTCTACGGCCAGAGATGCCACCGCTATCCTCTCGGCCTCCAGGGCACAATCTCTCTCCTCCTCAACTTTCTTTGCCCTCTCCTCGGCCTCCTTTACCCTTTCCTTGGCCTCTCTCGCCTTCTCCTCGGCCCTCCTTGCCTTATCTTCGGCCTCGCCCATCTGATTCTCGGCCGCCTGGATGGTCGCGGCCAACTCTGAAATGTGAAGGTCTCGGGCCGTGACAACTCTCTCGGTCTCCATTAGTTGGCTGAGAGCTGCCCGCAGATGGTTGGCCTCAACTTTCGCTCGGCTCTCGGCCGCTCTTATCTCATCGGCCCGGGCGGTCTTGGCCGATTCCAAGGCCCTCTCGGCCGCTTCTGCTCGAGCATGAGCCTCCTCCGCCTCCTTTTGGGCCTCCCGCATGAGGGTCTTTCCCCCATGGATGACCTCCCTCGTAGCGGCCAAGGAGTTCGCAATCTGTAGTTAGACCTCATGTCAAAAAGAGAGAAGAAGAATAAAGGGGGGAATCCAAAAGCGAGAAGCTGTGAGTCTACTTACTTTGACCAGGGCCACGTAGGACTCTCGGAAGAAAGTAGCCGCCTTCAACTGGCTGAGCTCCTCCTGAACCTCGGGCACGAAAATTGACAAGATAAGCCACTCCGCCCAGCATCCATCATGTAGAATGGAGTCTCGGTGCAGCCTTTGCCTTGCTCTATTCCCTTCCGCAGCCCCTGCGGTTTCGGATTTAGCGCATGGGGGGCTGCTTGCCGGTGTTTGCTCCTGAGACGGACCTGCGGCCCCGACGGTCCCTCTCCCCAGTTCCTTGTTACCTCTGCAGGAGCTGGTTCGCGGGAGGTGGGAGGTTCCTCTACTGTCGCTGGCTCCTCCGTGGCCGGCTCCTCCACCATCGCTGGCTCCTCCGCTGCCGGCTCTGCTGTCGCTACCTCCTCGGCCACTACCCTTTCAAGCGGGGTGTCGACCGTCAAATCGATCTCCGGGATAGCTGGAGGCTCTTGCGGTGCAGGT
The DNA here is from genome assembly GCA_900491605.1 of Calamus simplicifolius. Taxonomy (NCBI): domain Eukaryota; kingdom Viridiplantae; phylum Streptophyta; class Magnoliopsida; order Arecales; family Arecaceae; genus Calamus; species Calamus simplicifolius. The sequence continues at coordinate 125,243 of UESW01004529.1, forward strand.
GGCTCGGGCACCCGCACTGTCAAGCATTTCGGAGCCGGCGCTTGCTGCCCCTCACTCGGCCCCTCTTGGGCCCTCTTTTTAGCCGCGGCCTTCATGAGTTTGCGGGTCGGGATTTTCATAGCTGTGTAACATCGCAGGGTTCAAAAAAAAAAAAACGACGAAACATGAAGACTTTGACTAAGTATAAGGGAGACTTACCACGGTGGGAAATGAGACATGCCGACTGGAGGTTTTCCTCTGTTAGAAGCAGGTTGTACCGAGGGATATCGGTAGCCAATAGCTGCCCCAACGCTTCCTTGTCACCGGGGTGGATAGTGGAATTCGTATTACCTCGGAGGTCGGGGTCCCCCCACCGGGGCCTAACTTGGTCAAGATCGGCAAAAAAGAACCGGGATTTCCACCCCTTGATGGAGGAAGGGAGAAGAAGTTTAAGGACTCGGCCGGGTCGGGGCTGAAACAGCCACCAACCCTTCTGAGCCCGGAGGATGTAAAAAGAGTGAAAAGAGAGACTCTAGGGGTAACGTGGAGATGATGGCAGAGGACGATGAAGGCACTAACAACTCGGAGGGAGTTCGGGACCAGCTGAGAAGGGGTCAGGGAGTAATAGTCGAGGAGGTTCACAAAAAAAGAAGGAAGGGGTATGCGGAGGCCCACCCTCAGAGAAATCTCATAAATGGCCACTCGGCCCGGTCGAGAGGAGATCACTCTATCGTCGGGAGTCGGGAGATAGAGCCCAACATCCCGAGGGAATTGGTAACGGGCCCGGATGTTCGCCAAATCCTGGCCTGTCACCATGGAGGCGACCCCTTCCGGGGATTCCGCCTCCACCTGTGAGGAGGTGCCGGCTTCCGCCCGGCATCTCCTCGATGGGGCCACGCCAGCCACCGCCGGATGCCTCCTTGCGGGAGCCTCCCTGGCAACCGCCACCGAGCCAGGGGGACGCGGTCCTCCGAATCAGAGGACCACTCAAGAGAAGGTGAAGGAGAAGGGGGAGAGGAAGGAGAGGCATGAAGCCTCCCAGGAGGAGAACGATCCTCTGAATCATCCTTCGAGGTCCAGGACTGGGAGCTCATTGTTGGAAGAAGAAATAGAAAGCTCTAGAAGGGACGAAGATCTAACCTGGGGAAGAAAAAGGCGTGCACGGAATCTCAGATTGCAGGGAGGGCCAGGAGGCAGAAGGTCAGGGAGCCAGGGGAAGAAGACAATGGAAGCAGGAGCAATATGGCCAGATTCAACCCCCACCCAAGTTTTATTGGATTTCGAATTATCCCGCCTTGTCTCGTCAGCCACGTGGACTCTCACCGTAGGCAGGGCTGCCTCGATGATCGCTTGGCGCATGGTACGATCCACCTTCGGCCAGCGATGAGACGCCGCTGACGTCATCGTTATAATGGGTAATGATAGCGCCACCTTCCGCACATACTTCGGAGGATCAACCTTGCCTCGAGGACGATCGTCGTGGATCTGGTGGATGGTAGTGGCCGCCCTTTCACATCCCCACTTGACGCCCACATAAAGTCATTGCAGTGCCTAGAGACACGTGTCCAGGGCGGTTCGCAAAGGGCGGGGATCAGCCACTTGGGAGGTAACACCCCTTTCGCCTCGCTGGGTTGGGCCCGCTTCGCCTCAGGGGTGAGGGGGCATCTGATATGGCTGATCCAGCGTCGTCAAAATAAACGATAACGGCGACTGACGGAGGCCCTCTTGGCCTCCTGAGCCTCCCCCTCTCGGTATCGGCCTCAAGCCACAGCTCCCGGGCCTCATGAACAGTATCTCAACCCCCGAGACCCCTCGGTCTCGGGCTGCATGAACAGTGCTTGGCCTCGAGTTCCGCTCTCGGCCTCAAGCCACAGCTCCTGGGCCTCATGAACAGTATCTCAAACCCCGAGACCCCCTCGGTCTCGGGCTGCATGAATAGTGCTTGGCCTCGAGTTCCGCTCTCGGCCTCAAGCCACAGCCCCCGGGCCTCATGAACAGTATCTCAACCCCGAGACCCCCTCGGTCTCAGGCCGCATGAACAGTACTTGGCCTCGAGTTCCGCTCTCGGCCTCAAGCCACAGCCCTCGGGCCTCATGAACAGTATCTCAACCCCCGAGACCCCCTCGATCTTGGGCTACATGAACAGTGGTTGGCCTCGAGTTCCGCTCTCGACCTTAAGCCAGAGCCCCCGGGCCTCATGAACAGTATCTCAACCCCCGAGACTCCCTCGGTCTCGGGCTACATGAACAGTGCTTGGCCTCGAGTTTCGCTCTCAGCCTCAAGCCACAGCTCCCGGGCCGTATGTCAACCCCCGAGACCCCCTCGGTCTCAGGCTGCATGAACAGTGCTTGGCCTCGAGTTCTGCTCTCGGCCTCAAGCCACAGCCCCCGGGCCTCATGAACAGTATCTCAACCCCCGAGACCCCCTCGGTCTCGGGCTGTATGAACAGTGCTTGGCCTTGAGTTCCGCTCTCGGTCTCAAGCCACAGCCCCCGGGCCTCATGAATAGTATCTCAACCCCCGAGACCCCCTCGGTCTCGGGCTGCATGAACAGTGCTTGGCCTCGAGTTCCGCTCTCGGCCTCAAGCCACAGCCCCGGGGCCTCATGAACAGTATCTCAACCCCCGAGACCCCCTCGGTCTCAGGCTGCATGAACAGTGCTTGGCCTCGAGTTCCGCTCTCGGCCTCAAGCCATAGCTCCCGGGCCTCATGAACAGTATCTCAACCCCCGAGACCCCCTCGGTCTCGGGCTGCATGAACAGTGCTTGGCCTCAAGTTCCGCTCTCGGCCTCAAGCCATAGCCCCCGGGCCTCATGAACAGTATCTCAACCCCCGAGACCCCCTCGGTCTTGGGCTGCATGAACAGTGCTTGGCCTCGAGTTTCGCTCTCGGCCTCAAGCCACAGCCCCTGGGCCTCATGAACAATATCTCAACCCCCGAGACCCCCTCGGTCTCGGGCTGCATGAACAGTGCTTGATGCATGATTCGGCCCACTCTGGGCCACCTGGCACACTCGCATAATCCACCGCACATCCATAGCAGGGTACGACCATACCTCATAACGATGTATGTTCCATCACCTGTCGGTCTTTGTGCATGGCCTTACCCCGTTACAGCGTACGGTTCACCACCTGCCCACAACTGTGTGCGGTCACATCCGGCGGTGGCGCGCACCACGTACAACCACCGGTGCGAGACACCTGTGAGGCCGTACTGATAGGTGACGTGGGACACATCCGGCATGTACGGCGACAGTACGATCAGTCACTGTCAGCCTCATCTTTTGTCCGTTATTGAACGGGGCACCTTGAAATCAACAATCTTCGGAAATGAAAGGGGTATCTTCGAACAGGTATAAAAGCATATGCTTATGCTGTAAGTATGGATCCTTAAACTCTGGTTTTCCTAGCTCCTTTCGGCTAGTTAAGCCCTAATTGTCTAGCTTCCTGGGGGCTAGACAGTTATCGTCTGTTCCCGAGTGACTAACTTAAGCGTCGGAGGGTCCCTATCGAAGCATCCGGTCTTCGGGGACTTTTCTTGCAGGAGTCCGACAAGAAGGACATCCGTTTCTTTGAGCTCGAGGAAAGTAACTTGGCATCAACAACATTAAAATAGTTTTGATTTATTTATGGTGAGATCTTCTCCCAACATAAACAATTATATTTCAGAGGCAAAATATGGAAATAATAAAAGATCGACGATAAACCTGGACCCGAGACCGAGTCAGGGTTTCACGGCAACGATGCTCTTACGTTAGCTTTCTAGAAACCTGTAGATGAATCTCAGCCGTCCCTTGGTAAATTATTATTATTATTATTATTTTGAAGCGATGCTCCGCTTTCGGCCTCCTTCCCATCGACTTGTCCCACCGTCTCGCCCTCCCCTCTTCGTCGCCCACCGCAGGGCCTCCGCCGGACCGCCGTTACCGTGGCCGCGCCGCTGTTGAGCGCTTTCTCTCCCTTTCTGATTTTTAGTGATTTTCTCTGTTGATTTTGTCTTATCATTTGGGGCTTTGCCCTAAGGGTATTGGATACTGAACTGAAAGCTACGCTTGATGAAGTGAGTATGGATGTGGAATTTGGTTTTTGGTTTCTGTATGTGTAATGAATTTCTGATGATTTAGGTTCCAGCATTGTTATTTAGACTACTTTATTGTGGTGAAGTGGTCCATAGATTTGGCTGATTAATTAGGCTTTTTGTTTGCCGATCGGGTCGCATGACGAACTTCATTTTCTTCGTGAATCTTTGTTTTAGTAATCGTTGCTTATAAATAGTTTTGTTGTTTATGATTCAAATCCTTGCAGTATGGTAGGAGCGAGCTCCTGGTAGGCGAGAATTGGCACTTAAAGTTGCATTATTCATCTTGATATATGAGATGAAGTATGTATTCTTCAAGAATTTACCTACCGCGATGCATATTGAATCCATGGCATTGAAATTTCAGGAGACCTCTGGATTAAGTTGATGATGATATAATTCTCGATCTTCCCCTTTTTCTTTTGATCCAAGCGATTTGTACTTCACACATTTTTATACAGTTGATTTAAGTACCTAGAGTAGTCCTTTTTTTTTCTCTGTTGATTTAAGTACCTTAAGAGTAGTCATTCTGCTTGTCAAAAAGAAATAATAGGAACAATTCAAGAATTTGTCAATTTGGTGTCTAGGCTCATATCCCCTTTCCTGTTCATATCCCCTTTCCTGTTCAGGCATATTTAAATTTGGATTGCATAAATTAAATTTTGGTTTGGATTCAAGTTTGTGTAGCTTTTAATGACAGGATTTTTCTAATAGGATAGGTTGGCACCTTCACCCAAATCCATACCATGCCATCTCCTATGTGGAATTAAGCGTAGTGAATGGCACAAGCTGAGAAACTGAATGCATCATTTGCAACTGGGTGTGTAATTATTCTTTCTCATTGTCAATGCTGCTGCTTATCTACATTGAATGGATGGTGGCAATTGATATGGAAAAAAGTGAATAGTGGATTATGCTTTATATCACTGCTCATGAAACAAGAAGATCTTAATGATACTTAGTAGGTAGGTCATGGCCTAAGAGTGGCAATCGAACACAGATAATCTTGTAAATGCAAGTCCAACTGAAAAATATGAACTCTGGATTTAGAAAATGATACCTGATTGACTATATAACCCGAACCCAAAATAGTAGCAGAACAATGTCTAGATTTTAGATAAACCAAAACGTAATAAACCCTCCAAAGGTCCACTGATCTTTAGGCTGAGGTATGCACGGTCTATTTACCTTACTCAACCATCCTTATTATCCTGGAGCTTTTCACCCTTTTGAGCCTTAGAAACCTTAGCTTGAAGTGCACATGCTCCTCAAAGTGCTAGCATTTCTCTATCTTCTTTTTAATTTTTAATGAAACTATGGTTATTGATGCAGTAAACTAATTTTTTTTGGGTCCATATCCCTTCTACAAAACTATGGCTTTTGTTCCTCTCTCTCTCTCTCTCTCTCTCTCTCCCTCGACATGCATGCTAAAGTATGGTCTTGCTCTAGAATTCGGTGTTTTTTGGGGCTAAAATACTGTGATTTACATAGTCATTTTCTTTGGGATATTTAGGCTTCTAGAGTTTTGGAGAGCATAATTTTGATTGGTTCTTTGGGACATTTAGGCTTCTAGAGTTAAGATTTACATAGTCATTTTCTTTGTTTCCTTTTCTCTCTTGATGAATGTTTTATTCAATTCTATGACTTGAAAAGGTGGTGTTTCTTGTATGACTTCCATTGTTGCATTAATTTTTGCTTCAAGGTAATAAATTGAATCCCATAGTTACTTCTTTCCTTCTAATAGCTAAATCTGGAATCTTGGCCACTTTTTGCAGTTTAAACATTTAGTGTGAATCCAAAAGGCATTGCAATCTTTTGGAGGTCCATCACGGTTTTATTGACATCCAAAAATGAAGATGTAAGTTGGTATTTGATGTTTGTTTCTTTTATATCTTGAAGCACATGGTTTTTAATGAAAAAAAAGCACATAGTTTTGACTTATGATTTAGTTGTTGATAGTTAAAGGACTCCAAGGGCAAAAGCCCTAATAGATGAGAAAATATTATCTTCATATTAGTCTATTGGCTATTTTCCACTGCGATTTTTAGCTTTTTTCCCCCACAAAGATTCATTAAGAAGAAAAAAAAGGAGAAAACAAAAAGAATGAATAGCATTTTGAGTGTTACCGTGTTGAAGCTCAACTTTTTATGACAAATAATATTTTGCTATATTTTGTCTAGGGCTGAAAACGGATCGAATACGGATCGGATAGTAGTATATCCATATTTGTATCCATATTTTTTAACGGATACGAATACGGATATGAATACTAAACGGATATTAAAATTTATGTCCATATTTATTCTAAATGGATACGGATACGAATCGGATATCAAGCATATCCATATTTGTTATATACGGATACGGATACGAATCGGATATCAAGCATATCCATATTTGTTATATATGGATACGGATATGAATCGTATATTAAGGTAGTGTTTGATACAAAAATGCTATCCTGTACCACCTGGTATCGATCTATATTATCCTATTTTGAATGGCACTATGCCTAGAAATGAGAAAAGATATAGAGAGCATATCTCCATATTTGGTAGGTACTTTACTACATCACTTATAATATATTAAATATATTGAACCACCGATAATTTTAGGTACTAGTTTTGCAAACCTTGGTTTTTAGGTTTACCTAATTTAAGTTCATATATTAGTTGAGCTAAAACTCATTAACATGTTATATCATGTCCTATATTATTATTTCTGAATATTCTTATACTGTTCTTGCACCCACTTTCATACCATTACCCTGTGCTAGGCTGAAAAAAAAATCTGTATCCGTATCCGAATCCGATTACCTTTTGGATTAGATATCCGAATTCGTATCCGAATCCGATTAAATTGCAAAATAAAAAAATCTGTATCCGTATCCGTATCCGTTTACCTTTTGGATTAGATATCCGAATTCGTATCTGAATCTGATTAAACTGCAAAATAAATATCCAAATTTGATATAATTCGAATACAGATACGGATACGATCGGAGTTTATCCGACCCGTTTTCAGCCTTAATTTTGTCTATGATTTGTAGCTGTTCTTATTGAAAATTGGTGTTTTATGTTTGTAGACTCCATTTAGATTGCCTACTTTCTACTTTCTACTTTCTCATCGAGAGTGGAAAATAATCCCAATTGTCAAAGGCAAAGACAAAATGATTTTATTCTAAGTGGGTTTGAGTGCAGTATGCTCTTTGGTGAATATCTTGTGTATGTTGCTAGATTGGTGTTATGCTTATAATGGCTAATTGGTACTTTGCAGAAAACAAGCCAATGCAGGGGCGTTTACGAATTTTGAGGTCCTCGACTTCTTACGGTCTAGAGGGGCAGCAAGCGATCCTATGGGATGTCTTGGTTCTGTTGCACCATCAGAGTGCAAGGTGCATGCTCTATCTACTCCTTTTCTCATGTCCATACATATTAATTAAGTGATCATCTCCTTCTTTGGTACATCAATGATGTGTTGAAATTTATTAATGCCATTATGTCTTTTTTATTGCAGGTTTTTGATTACCTTGTCCACAGTGCTGCTTGCAATCAGACAACAGATGCAATTAATGATTTTCTGAAAAGATGTGAGAAGTTTAAGCTTGCAAAAGCTGAGAAGCTAAATATTATAAACTTAAGGCCATCCAGCCAAGCTGAACTCTATCCGGTAAAGTTTTTGTAATGTCTTCTGACATTATTTTTGTATTATTTTGATATTTCGTGTACGTATCAAACTCTTCTAGCATGCTTGTACCTTTTTTATTAAGCTAATAATATGTTGTCATTTGGTAAACAAAAAAGAGTTTCACCACAAGATTAGTTCAGTACAGGAGACGTTAAATTTTGTTGATATGGAAAACTTTTCATGAGTTTGCATGCTAACATATACAATTTGAGAGAGATCAATTATTAAAATCTAGCTTTGAATTATATTATGTATTTTCTTGATAGTGCTCAAAAGGTTGATGTCTTGTTCACTTTTTGCTGAAAATCACATCATTGGTTTTCAATCAATGCCAACTGTTTTGCTTTTCTTGGATTTGTGCTGTAACAAAAAACACCAACATTTGAGCCCTTAAAGATATGTACTTTTAGGATCAGTTGCTTTCATGGATGTCATTTCATATTCTTGTTTTGTTTGTATAGAAAACAAAGCTTACAATATTAAGATGACAGAAGCTCGATGAACATTATCTTTTAGATTCTCTTTTTGATACTTGAATTATGTGTTATTCTTTCGTCCACTCCAAGTATCTTTTTAACCAGGGTCTCAAAGCATCTTTCAAGGTTCAAGCTAATATATTTTTCTTTCCGCTTTCAAAGTCGAAACTCCAACACAACAGTGTGATGCAAGCATAAATATAAAAGGAAGATGGGATGGGGAGCTTGGTACAATTTACAAAACTAGCAACAATATGCGAGGGATAAATATTGTTCTTTGAGAATCAACATTTTCAAGCACTAAAATACTTTTCATGAATACTTACTAGGATTATTAACTCTTAATTGCAAGACCAGCCTACTCAAAGGAACCAGGGGTTCCCTTATTGAAGTCTTCTGAATTCTTTTTATTAATGTTTCTCTGCAATGGGACTTGTTGAAAATCTCAATTTTCTCTTTTATTTCCTTAAATCAATCCTTGCCTAGCCAACTTCTTCCTTTTTCTCAGTGCATACTTGGGTGGGTGGGACAAGCCATACTCATACAACTTTGTTATCCCATATCTTGCTCAGTCTGATGGGGTCTGAGAACTGGTCAAGTCATTGCCTATTTTGCAAGGACTGGCATTAGGAATCCAGTAGCTAGGAGTGAATTGTAAGTAGGAATAAAAGGGGAAGAATGAATTACAAGTTTCTGTTATTACAACTTGTGGTGGCATGGGAAGTGGAGTTAAGAGTGGGAGTGGTTTTGGAATGGGTTCAACACCATTTAGTGATTCCAGCTTCTGAAATTGGGAAGTAGGGGATGAAGAGAGGAAGTTTCTCTTTTCATAAACTTTAGCTCCTTCTCACAGTTCAACTTCATGCTAAGAGGTTTACAAGTTACTCTTACTCACAGTTTTATGTAAGATTGATTATCATATAGGTGGGTTGAATTAAAATTTTAATTCCTACAATAATTATTTATGGCATTATTAGAGTAGAATGCGGTATAACAATGCTAATTTATAAGTATAACAATGCTAATTTATACTGATGCTAGCTTGAATAGTTTGGATGAGAAGTATGGGCTTAATCGAATTCAAAAATTTGAATGCAATGCAACAAAAAAAAAGAAAAAAAATGCAGGGACAAATAAAGGTGTGGGACTCAAGTGTCAGATTGCTGGGGTGTAAGATTCAGTAGTGAGCTCTAAATGAAATAAAAGAGGTTGTTTAGAGACAGAACAAAAAAGCATGTCAGGTAAAAACAATAAAAGGAGTCTTGAATGCGGTGGGACTTCTTGGGATAGTGAGAAGATGAAAATGTAATTGGGATGGCAAGAGGCCTTGATAAAGAAGAAAGAGGTGAACCATTTTATGACCCCTTATGCATAATAAGTTGCCACCTTTAATTTGACTTCCGGTCTTATCGAGAAGCCATTGTACTAAATTTGCAAAGGTATAAATCCTCAACATGTCACTTGGTAAGCATTGAAAAGATAAACTTGCAGGCCATAACAAAACATGGGAAATGATATGGTTGTTTTGTTATAACTGATGCTTGTAATGATAGGAGATGCTGGGCAATGATGGCCTTCATGTTAACATTTTCTTTAAGATCTTTTTCTTCTTCACTATCACACGCTAGACATGTTTATGAGGAGCAATGCTTTAAAAGAGTGGAGGATGATAGCTTGCAAGTTGATATCAACAATATTTCTGCCAACTTTGGTATCGCAAACATATTCAAACATCATCATAGGATACTCAGTAAGGCATTTGCTTCCCTCTGCTTGGTTACTATGCTCAAAGACAACCGTAATAGCTTCATATTTGCAATTGATGAGCTTGACAACTTGTGTATTCATGTCACCACTTAGTAACCTGCATGTTAAGAGACTATATATTCTTATAAGGAAAATAAAAAGAAAGAAAAAATGTCTTCTTTATTTCTTTTTCTTTTGATTGTAATTAAATATTTTATTTTTAAGAATCATATCAGTCTGTTAATTGAGATCAACTTATCCGATTATTAATATAATACTTATCCTCATTGGCCACAAAGTGAATTATTTTCCTTCATAGGGGGCATAAAAGATTGGTAGAGTTTCTGCAGTCAGGGACAAATACAAATACAAAGATTTGTATTGACCTCTTCAGCTGCTTATATCAAATGTGAAGAACTTTATAACTTTCGAATGTTGGATCATTAATTTATTGACCATCAGGAAATGTCTCTATAGAGTGCAACACTACTACTTTGTGTGGTGGTGGGCCTGAGAAGAATGCAAACTTTTAAAATCCTTCAAATTTGAGAAAGAACAAGTCCAATTAATCTTTGCTAAACTCATGGATTAAGTTTCCCTCAACTGAAGTGATTGATGTACTTGAGATGTTAGGTTTGTGAAAACTGAAACAAATGCAATCTTGTTTGAGCTTGATGGAACAACTCAGAAATACGAAAGATATGTATGCTGTTTGATGCTAAATTATCCAACTTTTTAAAGCACAGGGTGGGACACTTCTAGGTGGGTCTTTGTAGGAGAGAGAAATTTTTGATCCATCACAGGACTTGGATATTATTGGTTTTCAGGAAGTATGTGAGATAGAAAGTGATGCAGGCAATTGGCAGTATTTTTTTTTTTCTCTTTTACTTGCATATGATAAATTCTGAACTGTGAAGTTGGAACGGAAAATAGTTTGAACAATCTCTTTTTTAAACATCTATTTGCATTCTTGTCCTTATGTTTCTTAGAACTTCTATAATCACATCTTAAATAAAAACCGAGATGTACCATATGAGATAGCTTGTTCTTCATGACCACATATTTTTATTTGCAGTTTAAATCAAACTGTTGACTAGTAGTAAATAGGCATGAAAACAAATCTGGAATCCTCTGGTTCATTCTTTACTTGTCTGTTGAACTTAAAGGTTGCTCATTTCACCATTCCTACCTACCCAAAATTCTAAATCCACATTTAATTGTTGTATCAGACCACAACAGATCGTACATGCCAGACAATATAGATGTTATATTTATTTTTTGCAACACATGCTTTCTAAACCTTAATCCCTTTAGAGTTCAATAGGTAACCTTTGATCCACATCATTTGTATTCTGGCCTCATTCTTTTTTAAATTTTGTAATGGTGATTGATCCCTCCTTGGTGCACATTGATTAGCAAGCTAGTCCATTGAAACCAAGTTTCTGTGCTCTTCAGAAGAACACAGAATCCTAGTATTTTACCTAGCAAACTGAATCCCATGCTTGAGCCAAGTTGGAAAGAAGTATGAAAGGTTATTTCTCTACCATCGATAAAAGTTTGGCCTTCCAGGAGCTGAAATGCCTTGGATGTTAGGATTCTTGCATATGGAATCTTTCCGCCTCATATGGATTTCAGGGATGGTCCCATTGTTTTGTCCCATTAATGTTTAGATCCCGCTCAAGGATACTCTAAAAAAATTAATTTTTAAGATTTAACTGCATGCAGTATGCTTCATCTTGCTGATCCTACTCTATTGCTTTGTTAACAAGATTAGAACCTAGTTGTTCATCTGAGTTCAGCAAATTGATCTTGCAATGCTTATTGGCCACTTCATTAGCTGTTATCCTGTTATAGAGTACTCTGCTTGTGCCCATGTTTTTGTGCCATCGGCCCCTCAATGGATAGAATGCCATAATCCACTTTCATTTGCACTGGGTCACCTTTGCAGTTTGAGCACAACAAAGATCAATCTCCTCTCAAATTTATGCGGTAGGTCATTGATTTCTTGAAGTGAACTGCTTGTTATGTAATCAAAAGGATATCCATGTCCTGTCCATGAAGTCCTTTAGGAATAAAGCACAGTAGTGGCCTCTGTAAGCTTGTAATTCTCAGGCCAGTGACTGATACTGGTGTTCTGAAGGTACGCAGCTTGCTTTTCCTCAACAGACTGCTAAGAAAGAAGTGGCTGATGTCATTGTCCGAGTCCTGTCAATGAACTTTGCAACTGGCTGTGGAACCATTGCATGCAGTGTGGTTATGTCCCTCAACTTGATTTATCTGTCGTATTTTCCTTTGAGAATCTCCTGAAAATCATCAGGGCTGTTACTCCCAAGCGGCTTGAGTCAGAAAAACCAACAAATCCTTGCCTGATGGCACTCTTCCTCATCTTTTCAGAGGCAGTTTCTTGGAGTTGGTTTGCATATCTGGGTGCCTAGATCATATGACGAGTAGAGATGATTAACAGGTACATCAGGCCACCATTATTAATTATCTGAAACCATCTCATTTTATGATTGGACTTTTTGAGTCTTTGATGCCAAGGCAACTGAACATTTTTAGGATGATGAATTGAGATGCCTTAATATTATTGTTATTCTTTCCCTTATTTTGGAAAGCTGTTTGTCATGGTGAGCTTTTATAATCAAATCAAAGTATTCCAAAGAGATTTTTTTGATTGCCTTCTGTTTTATTTTTTTCATTAGGCTTGGTTGTGCTTACTGCCCTGCAGATTATAGAGTACTGTGACAAGCGTCTGGCAAAAGATGAGGCTAAAGGCATAGACGAAGCTCAAGAGTTGGTGGATTTGGTGGTCGAGGTTTTGCCTCCAAAACCTGAAGAGGAGGTGATGCCGAATGAACAAGAAATGGACAACGAGAAAACAGTGGAACAGAATTGAAGCATCTTCTTCACAACTGGAAACGCTTGCAATTGGGGTGCCAAGGGCCATGTCCTGGAGAGCGAAGAACAAACCCTAAAATCTCTCAGTAGCTCAAGACTACTTATCTGACAGCATAGAAAAGATGATGGTTCTCGTTTTGGGTTACATTTAGGGAGTGTTGGGCTGTAATTGTCATTGTGGAATGCTAGTTAATACAGGCTTATGTAGCATTGGAAATTTTTGTGTGCACCTCGTGCGGTGCAGGAAGGGCGCACTGCCCTTCCTTATTAGTCCACATCGCGTGTGCCAAGAGCAAAAATGTTTTTTCTCATGTTTGAAGAGTCGGCATATGCGATGCAGACCAGTAAGGTAAGGAAGGGCGGTGTGCTCGTTTTTGCATTGCGCCCGATGCACAAAGAACTTTTCATGTAGCATTTTATAGACATGCAACAATGCTGTGGATGGAGATTATTTCTGAAGTCAATCCTAGAGAGAGCTACCATCAGTTCTGGATGCTGACCTCTAAGGCTGAAGCATTTGTGTGCAGGGCAACCTCCAAAAATGGTCACAATCTCTCTCCTTCACGCTACTTCAAAAGTTGCAGGGATAGCTACTTAAGCTTTGCTGTGTTTTGTTTTACCAGTCCTCGGTTTAACCAGGGACTACCCATCCAACCAGTACAATGCTCATGGTAAAAAATATACTTCAGTGGCCCAAATTTCTCGTGGCAACCAAAGGTGTTCAATCGCCCAATCCTCTTATACGGCTGCACACTAATCCTAGCAAGGGATTAATATGAATCTAGCTTGTTTTTTGATTTTTTTTCTTTAAAAAATTACCATTTCTTTCTACTACAAATAATTTAAATAAATAAATATTAGTATTAGATGAAAAATTAGAATTTTCTATCACGGAGTTAACAGGCATGTACGTCACAAGATGAGAAATATTAGTGGAGTTAGAACTACATGGACCAAGGTACAAAATTATTAAAAAAAATGGTATTCTGTTAAATTCTTAAAAAATAGGATTCTGTTATTTTTTATTTAAAAAATATATAAATTATTTATAAAAATCAACCTTGAACTCATGATGCCAAGTTTGAATGCACGTTTCTTGGTTCTGGTGGGTAGTTTTTTTTTTTTTATTATTTTTGATGCCGTGTCCTATTATCTTCGTGCATGAAGTCCGAATGGGGACCCCCCACATTAAGGTAGTGTTTGAAATAGGGAACAAGAGGGGATATCCAGAGGATATCCCTCTTATTCCCAAAAGTCATAACTATAAGGGATAGCATAGAATAAAGTTAACCAAAGGGATAATTCATGGTTAATCATGGTTAACCATGGGATATTCCCTCAATTTATTCCCTAGAGAATGCAGGAATAGCTAGTTATCCCTCCAAATAAGAGTAAAAAAAGGTTATCCCATGGATTTACCTTTTTGCATTTGATATGATCAATGGGATAGCCAAGGGATATTCCTAGGGATAGCCAGGGGATAAACTCTATCCCGTACACTTATCCATGGATAACATTTTCCTATCAAACACTACCTAAGGGTATGTTTGATACGATGAATAAGAAAAGATATCCCCTGAATATCTTTCTTTATTCTCAAATGCTATAGCTACAGGGAAATGCTGAAAAAGTTTAACTAGAGGGGATAACCTATGTTTAACCATGGGTTATCCCTGAACTTATTCCCTAGGAAACTCAGGAATAACTAAAGTTATCCCTTGATGGCAGAATAATAATTTTAAAAAATTACTTATTTCTTTAATTATTTTTAACTAAATATTATCCTATACATTTATTCAAAAATAATCAAAAAGCTATCAAATACTCCTATTTTGTCCAACTTACATCCTTCTGCTTGCAACCTCCAGAGGCAAGCGTTTCCAAGGGGCTCTTAGCGTAGGATCTACTCCGCACCTATTTCTAGCCGGAGACACCACTGCACCCAGTCTTATCACATCGCATCATACCTATCCGTTTCTTTCTCTCTCTACACGTTCCTAGCTTTCCATGAACCATGCTACGTTTGGAGTGCACAGGCCAATAATGGGTGGTGGGGGGCATTGTGCTCCTTACACCAGAAATAGATCTAGTTCCAGCCCATCCACTGAACCTTTTAGCTAATTACACAGCCATTGTAGCATCATAATGGCTCTTCATAGATGATAAATATACATAAGGTGCAAATAAATATCATTTTATGCACATTATCACTGAAATTATAATACTTAACTCATTTAAGCTATTTTTTCAACTATATAGGATTGGTTATATGAATTTACTTTCTTCATTTTACTTTATTCAAAATTAAATCGACATTCAAATTATAAATAATTATATATTTTTTTATCGATATTAGTTTAGATTTATCTTTATTTCTATTTTTACCATGCATTATTAAAACATCGCTCTTTTTAAATGAAGCATGTAAAAATCTTCGTTGTATATATCTATCATTGATATTATAATAATCTTATAAAATTTTTATTATTAATATTTAATTTTAAAATTTAGAAGTGCATTTTGAAGAAGTTTCTTTAATTTTTTATAAAATAAATTAGTAATAAAAATTATTTTAAGACTTTGCAAATCATTATACTTTTACTTTTATAGCTGTTTTAAGACTTGGCCAGATGGTTCCAATGATCAATGTGGCTGATGATCCGAATCCTAAGTGGATTGAGCTAATTTCAAACTTAAAAGTTTAAAAACCTAGAGAACCAATTGATCCAACATAGTTGACATCACATGGGTCAACTTGATTATGGTTTGCTCGAGTTGGTCATTTCAAAACTATTGAAATAAATAAAATAATTAAAACTATTGTATGGTTAAAATTTAGTTTTAACCATCACAAAAACTTATCATCACAAGTTTAATTGTCTTTTATCATGACATTATTCAAAATTTTTTGCAAGATATGATTTCAACACGTATCCTCTTTTTTTTTTTCTAAAAATAAGTTATGAGATTATATCATTTAATGGTATAAATGTCATATAATAAAATTATTATTATTATTATTATTATTGTCACTATTACAATTACAAGACTCATTTATATTTATCTACATCTTTATATATTTAATATTGTTATTATTTATATAATTTTTATTTATTATTTATAATGTCATGTTGATAGATCAACTTCTTGTTGGCCCTCCAACCTCTGACTCATATGCAAGAATAGATTGGTCGCTTGGTCACTAGGCCAGTTTTTAAAACATTGTTGAGCATATATATATATATATATATATATACACACACATCAGCCTATGTTATTAGTGCTATTATAGTTTATAGCTAAATTTGTGCATCGATGTTAAAGAACTTAGACTAAATATATATGTTTGTCAAGTTGCTAACCTTTAAAATAACTAGTTGCATATATTTGTAGAATGAAATGAATATAAATAAATTGGTATAACAGTCCACGAAACATATTTACACTAAATTGGTATATCATATGTGTGCACTAATTAGTGCACATATGGATGCCCATTAATATAGATTATATGCATCTTGATGGTGCAAACTTTTTATTAACTAACAAACATATTTTATAGTACAAATTTGATTATTGAATGTACATGCTCATGAAAATGTGTTCAAGGAAATTTGATTCAAAAACAAAAAATTTGATCTTGCAAATTTGAAAGGAGGGCTGATCCTGCAAAAATAAAAATTTCTATGACAATTTTCATAAACACATTGCATTTTAGAGAATTTTACAATAAAAAAAATCCAATAGAATTTCAAATAAACCTTTTCTATAAAAGTTACAAATATAAATGAAGCACTAATTTAATATGAAGAATGCTTAAATAATTGCTTGTATAAAAATTTTTATGTAAATCAATTAGATTTCTTTATTATCATACTTAGATGGAATTAATGATGCAATATAGGAAAAGATTTAGTTTAAAAAATTATATAGTTGAGAATTATATTTACTAGCCCATTGGTCTAATAAGCTGGTTCGATTTGGTTGTAGTAGTTAAGAATTAACTATTTATAAAGCGATATGAGATAAGTTATGATTAATCTGTACGTAGCTCACAAAAAAAAGATAATAAAATATAATAAAATGAAATGAAATCTAACCATAGATATATAGTTGAGCTTTTTTTTTTTCCAACTCAAGGGTAAATTGAGAGATGAAAAATTGGAAGCAACCAAACTTGCAGCTCATGAGGTCAGCAAAGTGATCAGCTTCCAAACAATGGCGCCTTCAGAGAAATTAATCAGAGCCTTAATGGCAATCTGATTGCTTTTAATAACCTTAATGGCTATCACATTGCTTCTAGTGCCAGCTACAAAAAATAATTGGATTGCCATAAAGTAAAGGAAAACTTTTTGCGCATCGAGCATTGTGTCAAAGTGCGAGCATTGCTCGTGATGATTGATCGCACATACGTATAGTAGCACATGCGGGATGCAAAAATAAAAGTGACTTTGATGCATGTGCAGTCATATATGCGTGTGCAATTAATCATCGCGCATGATGTATGCATCTTATATTGTACATGATACACAAAGTCATTTTTTAAAGCAAAGGCTTTTGAGTTTGGCAAATACTTCTTTATTACCTCAACCCCATATTAGACTCTAGTCATAAGCATTTTTTAAGAAGCTCAGTTAATATGAAACCAATCTTATAAGAAATTTGACTTATAGCGAAAGAAAAAGATTTGTATAGTCTAACCCAACTAATTTAGAATTAAAATTTTATTGTTATTATTAATTAACATAAAGGGATCACCTTATCTCTATTGAATTTTTTTTATATGAAAGCTATTATTAATTATTATGATTTTAATTTTATAAATTTGATTGAACGAATTTGGTCTGATGATATAAGCCAAATTAGCTAAATTGGTTAAAATTGTGATTCATATAGTTTGAGCTTAGGCGCGCCTCTTTGGATGATATGATTGGCGGTTTATGTGGACCTAAAGCCTAATAATGATCTATGATGAAAGGGCCTATTAAGAATATTTTATAAATAGGTCAGATTCTCTATTCTCTCCTTGTATGTGGTGATTAGTTTTTTTCATCAAAAACATTGTCTAAGAAAAGAGCAAGAAGAGAAAAATTTAGATAGATATGAAAATTATTATTGTTATTTAATTTAATATTTTGATTATATATATATATATATGAGATCCTTAAATTCTAACAATCTTACATATCTTTGGTCATGCATCCTAACAATGATAGCACAGATAAGTATGTAAATATTATTGCTATTTGGTATTGTAATTACACGTATGGGATTTTTAAATCTTAATAACCTCACCTTTCTCAAGCCATACATCCATTCCCTTAATTAGTGTACCATTAGTAATGGCTTCAATGAGAGATTAGCCCAGTACATTGTTAATCTACTGAATTTTAACTTAAAAAAGAGAGAAAAATAGAAGAAGAAGAAGAAGAAGAAGAAGAAAGACCATTTTGGTGCATCAAAAAGGTCTCTTGAAACCAACCTGCAAGATAAAAGCAAGCAATCATTTGGTGAACAGTCATGAAGTGTTTCTAAACAACTCAAAAACGGGGCAGATTTATATCTATTTTAAGACTTCTTAGACTCATCAAAAGATGTAATTTGGAGGAAGGGTTTAGATTCTAGTCAAGGATTCCTCAGATCCCAAGATCTAGTAGTTTGCTGAGCCGAGAGGCTGTCAACTACCCTACAAAACGCCTCTTATTCTGGGAACATAGGGAGCAAAGCCTCCTCAACTCAAGATTCTAGCCAAGTTACTTAGAGCTGGTGCACTGGCTGCCACCCCAAAACCATTTGGCATCGACGACACGATCATTGACTAATTTTTAAGTAATTCATCCTCAGCTGTTAACATGGATCCGTAGGAGTTTTTTGGTTTCTTTCTCGTTATTTTAATGCGATTGGAAGCAAGCTCAGGAAAGCCTTCAATTTATAGGTACATGGAAATAAGGGCAGGGGGATATTCTCCTTGTCTTCTTTGATGAAATCCAACTAAAAATACGAGGGCTAATAAAATAAAGCTTTACCATTTCATCCAATCATTAAATGTACCAAAGAAGTTATTAAATGATGTTGGACAACTTCATCAATTGAGGAGGAGCTTGTCCCCACTTTGTTGTCCGAAAAGAAAGAAAAAGAAGGAACAGTTTAATATGATCTTCAGTAGCAGAATTAAAGAGAAGCAAAAAGAAAAGAAAGCCAGATCTTCTTAGCAATATTATCTTTTGCCAGATCAAGTGGCAGTCATTAAGTGCTCACAAGTACTTGCTTAGAAGATTTACTCTCATGCCTTTGAGAATAAACTGAACAAAATC
The DNA here is from genome assembly GCA_900491605.1 of Calamus simplicifolius. Classification (NCBI taxonomy): domain Eukaryota; kingdom Viridiplantae; phylum Streptophyta; class Magnoliopsida; order Arecales; family Arecaceae; genus Calamus; species Calamus simplicifolius. The sequence goes on from UESW01004529.1 coordinate 144,419, forward strand.
TTTTAAGATGACCAGAAGACAGGCATATATAATAGGTTAGTATATCTTAAGCAACATTAACTAAGTGAAGTACAAGATATGGTAGAACAAGGTGATCATATTAATTTTATGAGTTGTATTTGGGAGTCCTTTGGATGAAAAGCTTGGAAACAACCATTAATATCATATATATATATATATATATATGCTGCTGGTTAATTAGCAGACAATAGCTCAAGTGAAGTTCTAGTGGATTAACAAACAAGTTTTGAACAATATGATGGTTAATGAATCAACATTTATTGTGGAAAGAGAGAAATGGTGCAAGCATCAATCTCCATGAACAAGGTTAATTAGGAGGTGCAACCACTGAACAATATCATAGTAATTGCGACAATGAATATATAGAAAGGCAAATCAAGCAATGTACTACATTAGAAATTTCAAAGCTTGGACCATGAACTCATCATACACAGGTTCAATAATGGAAGGTTGACTTTCTTTTTCCATCGTACTTGGCCAAATTGATGAGCTAGTTTAGATATATATATGTGGGATGGCTTTTTATCTTTCAATTTCTTTTCTTTTAAAAAGAAACTCTCTCATTCTCACACTTTCTATTAAACTGAACTTTAGAATCTTTCGAGTCTTTTTTTTTTTTAATGTGTATTATATATCCTCAATATTTTACCAATATTACAATATATCTCACTTTATGTATCTATTTGCAAATTGACCATATGATGTAATATTCATTTGCAAGAAGGTCATGGGTTAGCTGGTATATCTTATGCAGCTCGAATTCTTCATGCTCATAGGCTCATGACGGTCATTTTCTGACCGCTGAAGGAGAATTACTCGTGGTGCCCAACTATTCGATTATTAGGGACATTTGTCTATCTGCAGGAGGTTGATAGCTCCCAGATTCGCATATATTTTAAGAAGCCAATTCGATGATGGACTGGGTGGTAGCTTAAGTGGCCCAGCATGATGATTCATGGTTATAGAGGTTGAGCGATTCCTATCCTGTTCTTCTGTAGTAAATTTTGTATCGGATCTATCTGGACTGATTCGCATCAGACTTGTATGATCACTCGCTTGTAAAAAAAAAAAAAAACCCTCCTTTATTTTGAAAGAGGCCTTTTTTTTTTTTTTTTTCCACTCTTTATCTTCTTATACTAGGATTATTGCAAAGTATAGAATCTCTCCCACCACAACCGTCCTCCAGTCAACATCATCAACAGGAACCTTCACATCACTTTCGACATCGAGTCATGCAGCAGTTTACAACAATTTGCCATCATCGGAAGCCTCCAACGAGGATGATGGTGCCATGCATCCACTTCTTACATATAGAAGTGGGGCATGCTAGGGATGGTGGCCAAGGTGATGTGAGCGAGTCCAATGGCCTCGGCTCGAGTGTTGATCAATGGAATATAGAGATATTATACATCAGGCTAATTAACAAGGGATTCTAGCTATGGTGACAAACATATAGTTAGCAAACACGTGAGGGGTCAAAAGGCAAACGACAGAGGCAAAGGTGTGAAGAGATATCTGCCACCAAGGACACAGAGGGCAATTAAGGTCGAGGATGGTGCAGGTGAAGTCGAAATTGAAGGACAACAAAAAGGGCATGGTAGAGGTTTAGAGGATGCGATTAATTTAGGAGGAGGTAGCAAAACCATCCAATGAAAGAGAGGACATTAATTGGGATAGAAGGTTAGGTGAAATCTAAGTCAAATTAGAAAGCAAAAATAGAGGAAGGAGCATCGAGATTGTGACACTCTAAGAGTAAGCTAAAGTAAGAGGATTAGTGACTTGATTTAAAGTATATCATGGATAACATAGTCGTTTTCTATGTATCTTTAGTTAACTTCATCAAAAATCATGAGCCTGCCAAAAAGGTTGTTTAGCCAATAAATATTCTATTATTAGAGTTAATTTGTAAATACGAATAAAAAAGATTCAATATATAATATTGGAAAGATATTAAATGCAGTATGAATTTTTTTTGGATAAGTATGGACTTCAAAAATTTGCTAATTTCTTGATCCATAGTAACCGAGTGAATTCTTTATTTGCCACCACATGTGCCTCTTTATTATTTGCTAATGCAGCTTCTAAATCTATGTAATTCTTTCTCTAAGTATGATTATTTGATATTGTGGTAGAATTAATTCTTATGTTCTGCATTGGGCTCCATGAATTTTTTTTCTTCTTATTTCTCTTTTAATCATATTATTTTTTTTTTTTGCGATCACATCACTTTGGCATGAGTCGAGTCCGATGATCAAATATATAATTTGCTGCAAGATAACAGAGCAGGGGTCACTAAAATGCCTGTAAGATAACAAGGTAGGGGTCACAAAATGTCATCTCATTGATCAGGATAGCGAAGAGCAACAGAAGCAACCATCGGTCTCAGCATTGGCTTTTCGATAGACATGATGGATCAGTAGTATAACAGATCAGTGATGCACAGATAGATTGAAAGAAGCCTAAATATTATTTTTTTTAATAGGCATAATAATAGCATTATTGGGAGCCTTTGTTTTTTTTTTTTTTGGGTCAAAAAGATATTAAAAAGAATTAATTTATTTCATAATGTCTCATTAGGTTATATTATATCAATTCTTAGCATAGATTCTCTAACAGCTTTCTGCCATTTGAAGACCCATGTCTATTTTAAAATTTTATTGCTTTTGAAATTCAGATCTATTATTCATGCATGATACCAGTCACAAGGTATGTTCCAGGCACATGAACTACACTTTTTTTTTTTTTTTTAATTTTGAGCACCCCGAAACTCGTCACATATCAATCATAACTTGGTAAGGGGTCCTACAAGAAATAAACAAAAAAATCACATGATTTCTGCCCATCTTGTCCCTTAGGAAAAATCAAAAAGTAAAACTTAAAAAAAAGAAAAAAAAGAAAGGACAGGCGAACGTAATATAATCTCCATTCCAACTCTCTCAGAGCTAGCACCATCTACAGGACAAGTTGGGGTAAAAAATTTCTTACAGCAGGTAAAATAAGTACATAGTTTCCAAAGAAGGGATCAATGGAAGTCAGGGGACTGTGCCTTTTTAGCTCCCTCTCTCGTTTCATAGTAAGTATTAATGATACCAAGGGAAAAAGAGAGTCAGGGCATGAAGAGCTTATCCCCGCACTTGCATCGCCACGCCTCCGGGTAGTACTCCATGGGCGCGATTCGCCCCGGATGGATCGCCACGTGCACCGCCTGGCACGGCGAGCACTGCCCGCACCGCCCACGGCACGTCGGCGGCGACGACCCCGGCCCCACCAGCCGCACCCCGGCCACCGCTGCCGCCGGCTCCCACTGCTCCAAATGAAACCTTGTTCTCCCTTCCTCCCCCTCCGGAGCCACTCGCACCGCCAAACCACTCCCTGTATATATATTTAAAAAAAAAAATACTCATAAACGGCTTCCAGTAATTGCGAAACTGGGACGGAAATGGGATCTTGATGTCAGTTCTAAGGAATCATTATCATCGCAGAATAAAAATCGCATCTTGGATTACTTTGTTCAAGAAACAGAACCATTTCAAGGAAAAGCGTGAGCTTCAAGTTTTCTTGCTCTGTTCTGCTCTTTTTGCGAGCAATGAAAACAAGAATTTGATTGTTCCGAACGCATTTCGGAGAAATAGAAATCCAGGGGAAAGGAGATGTTTGGCGATCAATAAGAATCCTAGAACTGTGATAAAATGGAATTTTGATAGCAGGGCTCTGGGGGGTTTAAGGAGTTAATATTAGTGAGAGCACTGAAAGAGGCGGGTTTGGAGAAAGAAACATACATTAAGATAAAGGTGTCCTTTTCAGTGCGTTTCAGTGATCTGTTCCACCCTTTTGGCCACCATCAACGATTAAGAAGGAAGGCCTCTGGTTATTGGGCGTTGATGATTGTTCAAAAAAGGTTCTTTTTTGTTTTGTTTTCCTTTCTCCGATTGAAATTAAGAGAGCAAGGAAGAAGAGATTAAAGCAAGGCCTGGGGAAGAAAGGAGGGATTTTTAAAGTAGGAAGCAGTGAGAAAAGCCCCACGAATGAGAGAAGGGAACAAGAGATTCTGGAATCTGGGGTCAGGGGAGAGAGGATCTAAGGCAAGTGGGTATAAAGAACAAATAGATTCAGCGACCAGCGAAGCGATTTGGGTGAAGGTTTAGGCGTTTCTAGAAGTTAGCAAACTCACCAAGAACTGTGGCGAAGAAGAGGAGCGCGACTGCGACGGAGAGAGGGAGGCCCAGGTGGCACGGAACGCCCATGGCCAAGCTTGGATGCGGTGAAAAGGAGATCAGAGAGGGACAGAGAGAGAGAGAGAGAGGAAGGAGAAAAAGGAGAGCAGAGACTTGTGCAAAAAAGGAGAAGTATAACTGCAATGGCGTGCGAGTGCAGTCTGAGAGAGAGAGAGAGAGAGAAGGTTTGGGGGTGGCAGAATGCTATGGGGAAGCGAGGAGAGTGAGCATTTGGGACAGGGGTGATTGCTAAATACCCTCGCAGCTTGGATATGTTACCGAGTTGCCTCCCAGAGGCATATCTAGGCTGTTCCCATAAAGGCGCATCCATTGCTCTCTCGCCATGAGAACAACAAGTAGCGTAGAATTATCCAAGACGGTACGTAGTTCGTGCATGGTCAACGTACGTACATCTTGCCTAATCATAGATTAAGACTTATATGTGGACTAATTTTGGATGGGCAAGGATCATGTAGTTAATTTATATTAGAAATATAAAAAGATATATTTAAATATAAAAATTTAAATTAAAAATTAAGGATTATAAAGTTTTTTTTCAAAAAAAAAATAAGTCCACCAAGCCGATCCCAAGCCCAAGTAGAGAAGGAGGGTTGCGTAGACAACATGAATCTACTAAATCAAACCATGCGAAGGGCTAGAACGTTCCAAATATGAACATAAATAATTAAAAAATATAATTTTTTGTAATTTGAATGTCGACTTGGTCTTGAATAGAGCTGAGTGAAGGAAGCATATTCATTAGCCGACCCATGTAGTTGGAAAAGGCTTAGATGAGTTGAGTTGAGAAAGTTTTTAAAAATATTATTTTTAATAGTTAGGATTGATTATTTAGGAGAGATCGGGAATGATATTGTTCCTAAGATTTAAACATATGGATGAAATGGAGGAGTACAAATAGAATATTACGTGACTGTATAGTAGTTATCAATTAAAGAAAAAAATTTATAGAAAAGTCATAAAACAATATATACTTTATAGTATGAAATATTGAATAGTTAAAAAAATATACATATATAAAATAAATATGGCAGAAATAAGAATGCTGAGATGAATATGGGTAATATAAGAAAAAGAATATGAAAGAGAATCATTGGTAAAAATCTATAACTAAAGGAACGAAGACTTAGATAGTTTGAATATATGTAACATACATCTAAAGTTGTATTTGTGCAAAAAAAAGTGACTTGATATATAATATATATAGACGAAAAAAAAAGGAAAAGATAGACTAAAAATTATACGGAGGAAGTGATAAAAGAAAAATTTAGAGTATTTGCATCTTATTAAGAAGACTTAAAACGAACTGAATGAGTAAAATAATTTATGCAGTCGATCCTAATTAGTTTAAAATTAAGGTATTGTTATTGTTGTTGTTGTGTGTAAATATATACAGAAGTAAAAGGTTTGACTAAAAGGTCCAAACCTCCTCAGTGATTAGGGGTTTTGATCTCTAAGCTTAATAGTTTCTTATTAAATATTAGGACTTAGATGGTTATATTATAAATGGATTTCTCTCCATTTATCTTAAAAAATTTAAAATTATAATATAATTAAGACACATTATCTGTTAGTATACTTTGAATTTAGATCTTTGATGGTGCATTCTTAGCTAGCTATGAGGACCTGGATAATTATATTGTAAATTAATTTCTTTTTATTTTTCTTAAAAGATTAAAAATCATATAATTATTATGAATCATTTTATGTTTATTATACCAAGATTTTAGTAATTTATTAGGATCAACTTTTAAATATTAGTTTTTATATATTTTTATATATATATTTTTTATAATAGCCTTGATGTTGAGAAAAGGCTTAGATGAATTGAGTTGAGTTGAGTTGTATAGCAGCCTTGATGCTCTTACCATGGCTTTAAGATTAGCCAAACTTGGCTATAATATTTTAGCAAGTCAGGCCATCAAGTTCTTTCCATAAGGATGCATTTGGATGGAGGATTTTTAGGAGGGATTTTATTTAAAGTGATGATTTTAAAGTTTTAAAATCAAAATTTCTTGTTTGGCTAGTTTAAAGGGGATTTTTAAAATTTCATGAAATTTACATCCAAATGGTCATTACAAATTCCATGATGTTATTTACAAATCCCTTCTAAAAATTCACATGAAATGGTCAAAATATTTATTTTTTATATAACCAAATATTTAAATAAATATTATAAAAATTTATTTAAATAAAATATATTTTATTATTAAATATAGTATAATATATGACCAATATAATAGTATTAAATTAAAATATATTTAATTTATAATTTATATAATTAAATGTTATTTGTATTTATAATAATAATATTATAAATACTTTATGATTAATTTATATTTCTATAACATAAATTATTTTTAATTAATAAAATATTTATAGTAAATTATAAATTTAATTAGAAATATTTACAATACTATTTATAAATATTTTATTTTATTATTAATAAATATTTTAAATAAAAATAATAAATACATATATTTAACAAATATAGCATTAATATATATTAATATTTCATAAATAATTATTAATTATTAATTATTAATATTGAAAATAAATATTGATGGTATTATTGAAATAAATATTAAATATTTACAAAATTATTAAAATCTTTATGTAAAATTATATGAATTTATATAAATATGATAAAATAATATTTATAGAAAATTTTATAATCTTTAAATAAAATTTTATTTTTAAGAGCAACTATCTAAATAGAGAATTTATGATCCAAACGGAAACTAAGGAATTCTAACAAATCCAAAATAAGGAAAGGCACTACAAAATGGGGAAAAGTGTGGACCCGTCCTCTTTGATGTTTGCATTTGATGCATAACCTCCAAATGAATGATTCATTTAGGATATGTCTGACTCCTTTTAAGATCATCTTATAAATACCCTTTGGTTGGACAGCTCAATGTTGTGCTTTAGCTCATCAGATCCACCTCATTTAAGAACAACTTTAGTCAAACATTAATGGAAAGCAATGCAAATTTAATCAAGGTATCAGTGTCCATAAATAATAGACCTTTTCCAGAGCTGCAATGGACCATTAATTATAATAGAAATATCTCTTCTTTATCTGGGTACCTTAGCAATGGATAAGAATATTTAACAATAAATCAACAGACTATTCTAATGGCTGTCCTCAGTTGCTATAGGACGAAACAAAAAGAAACAATTCAATATATATATATATATATTCTTCTCCCCAAACAAAAAGGAAAAAAAAATGACATCTTTATTTGAATCATTATTCCACATTTCAAAATCATTATGATTATAAGTATTAATAAATCTATCATATATATATATAATAGCCAATGAATATTATAGATCCATAAATATCACATACATTCATTTATTAAAGGAAGAGATAGCGGAGGAGGATGGAAGGTATGGTAATTATAACATTGGCTCTACTGTAATTAATCTAGAAAGGAGTAATATATTCACTCTCCTTTAGCTAATTTTTAATTGGATACTACAAAAGTTCACTAAAAATTGGAATCATAAAGGAAAATAAAAAGTGTGAGATTTTATTTTATTATATGTATAGGACTGAATTATTTGTCAATAAAAATAAGAAAGCTCAATAGCTAATGCCAACTAAAGTGCATACTTGAATGAGATTTAACAAGATGTTTTCTTAATTAAGTCTATACAGTTATAAATGATTATGATCTAATGAGTGCAAGACATATAGAGGAAGTACATCTTTGAATAGTATATTTAATACAATGGTTTCTACACTTGGAGTCTTATTTAGCATATTAATTGAGAACTCTTGGAACTCTTAATCAAACTAATTATTTTTATTATAAGAAAAGCTATATTAGATGATTTTTAGAAACAGCAATGTTCTTGATTTTGAACAAGAACATCCATACTTCTTGATTGTAATTTTGGCATCGTACAAGATTTACTGCGTTTCAAAATCGGTAGCAAGGGGTCTCAAAAAGTGATACATGTGATAAAAGATTGTCAAGGGTACACCACGGTTGATATATTGCTTATAAGTATGGCTGGCTCGGAATAGAAAAATTTTTTCTGATAAAAGTGACCCCCCCACAAGATCCTTAGGACAGCTCTATCCCTCTCTGATGAATACATGATCCATCAGTCAGACTTGATATTGACAGGCCTAGCATCTGGGATTCCCCTGCTGCTTCGGTAGCGCGCCGACATACGGTCTTTGTTTCTGGAACCCCTGCACTAGGATCTGTCAAAATCAACTTTGATGACAGTGTCCAAAGTCGGCTAGCTAGCTTGGGGTTTGTGATCCTAGATTTTGATGGGTTGATGATTGCGGCGGGTGGGTTTGGTTCTCTTGACCTGTCAGTGCCGCTTGCCGAGTTACATGCGGCGTGGGATGGTATATCTTATGCTATCCGTAGTCTGGGTTTTTGCCATCTTATTATTGAGGGTGACTCTACTACAGTGGTGCGTTGGCTCCGACAGGACTCCGGCGACCTCTTGTCTTCTAACCCTTTGCTATGTGACATCAGGTCTCTGCTTCATCATGCTTCCAGAGTTCAGATTCGCATATTTTAATAGCTGATTGGATAGCTCGGGTGGCTCAGCACTCTGGTTTTTGGTCCTAGAGACGGGGTGATTTATGTCTATAGTCTTATCTCAGATATTGTACTCCGACATGTTGAGCTTGACTCACGTTAGACTGGTGTGATCGCCTGCTTGTAAAAAAAAAAAAAAAAAACGAAGTCAACCCAACTTCATGAACCACTTCTGATATTAATATTAAACGCACCGGCTCATGTATGATCTTAGCCTAGCTTTTCTCTTGACTAAGACCTAACTCGGATGGACTCTGAATCACCAAAACTATCTTAAAAGAAGACTCCAATACATATTATAAATTCTTTGAGCTTTAAACCACTTACATTCCATCTTAATTTCTAATGCATTATTAAGTTTCTAATGCATCTTAAATCATCTAAATCTAAAGTCAAATTAAAAAAAAAGTTTTCGATAAGTTTAATTAATCTATATATTCGTATTAAGATAATGTATTAGTTATTCCATCAATTCTACCCGACTTCATGTAATAAAACATCAGAAACACAATATACTTAAAACATGAGGAAATAGACTATAATAACTGAAAGTTTAAGGATTAAAAAAAATTTTTAGAATGTACTTTAAAATTAATTATTATTGTTTGGTCCTAGAATATTGAAAATAATGAATTCTGGCTGATGTATACGATCCAAATATATTGAAAATGCCCCATACTATTCTCTAACATGGATAAGTTGAAAGTACTTGTTCTAAGCAACTGTTTTTCGACAGCATAATGCCATGTTGAACTCAAATAATTTTGGTGCGACGTACTCCAGGACTTCTATTCTGAGGCAACTCAACTCTTATGCACACTCGAGCTGTTAAGAGTTGATAATTAAGGAAGCAGAAGTCCTTGTGAAAAATCAATGCCCTTTAGCTGTCTTGATTTAAATGTTATTGTCCTTCATGAAAATTTAATTAAGATTAGGCCCACAAACAAGCTTTTATTTTAAAACATGAATGCTAATCAAGTCTGGATCGCATCATATAGTTTGTTTTAATGGGTTATTATGATGGTATTGTTCGACATTTGGTGCAGAGATGTTGGGTATCTTGGATTAATAGATTGATATTATGCACTTTATAGATTGCTAGCAATTTAACTTTTAATAAGCATATGAAGCATGTAGTGGATATATACTGCAATAACAATTGGCACCTTGTTTCACATTTATAGTGCATGGAATGTACCAAAGTAGAAATCAAATTAATATATTCGTTATCCTAGTAGTTTATATAAATTTGCAAAAAATTATAGTCCTTGTAATAAGTTTTACCCTAGCTTGTAAATCATCTTAGAGTTCTATTATTATAAACTTTTCTAACAAGTAGGAATTCATAGCTAAGATACATGCCAATAATGATATTAATAATGAAAATATCCAATTGGAAAATTATTTATTGATGTTAATGAACATGTATTTCTTTATTTATGTTTATGAAAATTGTATATTTATGTTTATAGGTAATTTAGTAAACATATTGATGTTAATGGATTTCTAAAAAATTATGAAACATAATTTTGTAGCCATTTTTTGATATTTTAATCAAAATTTTTGTGTTTTTTTCTTCTCAATACTTGTATAGATGAATTCAAAGTCTACTGAGAGTTAGAAATTTATTTTTTAGAAATTTATTTAATATTTATTATTTTAGTTTTCTTTAAAAAATTATAATCTTAATGAAAGTCGAAAATTCATGAGCTTTAAAAATTTAGCATTCTATAAGAAGTAGAAAATCTGTAAGCTTTAAAAGAACTCCCTATAAATAGGTTATAAATAATATCTTTTATTATAAAAAAACATTAATAATGTTTTTGAAGTAATTTTCAATTCTTAGCTTGGAAAATTTCTTGGTTATTATGGTGTGATTATGGTTTCAAGAAAGGTTTGGGGGCCAAAGTTTAAGACCCTTAAGAAGTTGTTAAGAGGTTAATAATTATCTTTTTTACTATACTACTTTAACCATGTGTAGAACATAAAACTTTATTCTTTGCATCAATTAGACTTTTCCTTCGCTGCATGCAAAAATCTTTTATATGCTTGTTTGCATTGTATTGATAATTCTTATCATGTGCATGTTGAATGACAGGGTGGATGAACATGATTGTGCATAAGTTGCGATGACATTCAATATTTTAAATAAAATACTTCAAGCGTAATGTGTCTGAATGTTACAATTAAATTGGTTAAATTGAATATGTGCAGTTAGATTAGATAAGAGGATTGGACCAGCCTCATTATATTTATATGTTGATTGTTGGTTACGGTACATTATATTTGGTTGGCTAATCATGATCATATCAAGATACTATTTGTGAATTATCGATCATGGGTTAAATCATGATAAATTATTGATTATAGGTTGAATCGTAACACAATTTATAGTTTTTAGCCACAAGTTGAATTATAACACTATATTTGGGTTGCATATCAGCGGTTGAATCTTAGCACTATATTATATTTTCAATCATGGGCTGAATTATGACATCATATGTCATTATGAGTTGAAGTATGTCATTATTAGTTTGCCAATCATAGGCTAAATTATGATGAGGCTTGATGTTGTTTGATCATCCAGAAGACTCTACAGGCCTTGGGTATTGATGATCGAGAACTCAGCCTTAAATTTTTGGAATTCGAATGAAAGAAGAAGGATCCAGAAGAATTTGAATGAAAGAAGAAGGATTCAGAGCCTTCCTTTCTTCCTTTTTTTTTTGTCCAAAAGAAGGTCCCCTTCAATAGTATCGCCACTCAACTTATATCTCCCCCTCTTCTCTCTTCCTTTCTTTTTTATCCTAGCGCTCGCCATGTGGTCGTTCTTGATTAGTTGTCCTCGGAATCTTTAGGAGCTTGCTTGCTCACGAAGTTTGGGATCTTCATAATGAAATTTGATCCTTCCAAGGGAATGTCAGAATTCATGAAAAGTTATCTGACTCTAAAGTAGGTAATCAATACTTCCTTTATCTGAGTTTTTCAATGGACACGACTTTCCAGAGTTTGTCTTACACAAGTCAATTAAAGCGTAATGATGGTCGACGACTTTCGAGCCTTATCCAGACACAACAGTTTGTCGTATTAAGTGCTTCTAATATGAGGGCAGCTAGAGAGCTCTAGAAGTAAGACCGGAAGGGGCCGCCTAGGGGTCTGGGGCTGCCTAGGTCCCTGGGGCCGCCCAAGGCCCAAGGGCCACCTAGGTCTCAGGGCCGCCTAAGGTCTCAGGGGCCGCCTAGGTCCCAGAGCCGTCTAAGGCCCGGGGACCGCCTAGGTCCCGGAGGCTGCCTAGATCCCAGGGGCCGCCTAAGGCCCAGGGGCTGCCTAGGTCCCAGGAGCCGCCTAGGTCCCGGGGGCCGCCTAGATCACAGGGGCCGCCTAGGGCTCTGGGGCTGCCTAGGTCCCTGGGGCTGCCCAAGGCCCAGGGGCCACCTAGGTCTCAGGGCCGCCTAAGGTCCCAGGGGTCGCCTAAGGTCTTGGGGCTGCCTAAGGTCTCGGGGCCGCCTAGATCCCGGGGGCCGCCTTGGTCTCGGGGGCCGCCTAGGTCCCAGGGCCACCTCCTATGATGGCTAGCCCTATCATATGCCCTCTCGCCCCTGCCCCTTGCATTTGGACGCATAGCAATTACCAAGGGGGAGAGGCAGAAAGGTTCCAGGCAATTTTTACATTCATAAAGTTATGTTTTGGATGAAGAGGCGTATATCCCAAGGAAGATAGTGTCTTTTCGTCTGCCTTGGTTCCATTCGTTCATTGCCACGTAGCCTTATGGCGCTCGAGGTGTTATTCAAATATATTGTAAAGAGCTCGTCCTTTCAATTCTTTTGCTTTTTATTTTCGCTGTCTCCTGCTTCTCCATTTCTCCGAGTTCAGGTTAGCTTCTTCTTCTTTTTCTTTCCCCTTCTTCCATGGATCCCGACCAGGATAGGAAAGGTAAAGGTCCTATGATCGAACCCTCTCGGGAAGAGATCATCCACGTGCTCCGTCAGGCTCTCGGGGTGTAACCATCCGCAGGGACAAATCGGCCGCGGTACGGGAGCGTGCTAGGGTTCCGCGAGCATTACTTGGACCGTCGTCCCAGTCCCCTAGAGTTTCATCCTCATCCACTAGTCATGAGGTAGCATCTCCAGTCGCTATTCCTAGATCTACTGGTCCGATGGAGATCGCCTCAACCACGACCTCTCAGAACCTTAGGAACCTTAGGGCCCGGTTTGGGATACCTGATAGTATCCGACTTTCTACTGCCCTTCCCGAAGATAGGGTGACCTCTGTGCAGCCGGGGAAGGTTGCATGATATGAGGAATTCTTCAAATGTGGTCTACGGTTGCCTCTCCATCCTTTCTTCATGAATTTGTTAAATAGGTATCGCTTATCCCGGCGCAGCTAACCCCTAATTCTATTCGTATTATCTATTCATTTTTAGTCCTTTGTCATTTCCACAAGGCTTCTGCTCGGCTCTCCCTATTTAGGGCTATGTATAGGATTCGAAACCCCAAAGAGACTGGGTGGTTGAATTTTGTTTCTAGGCTTAAGAGAACCCTTAGGCTCAATCTCCCTTCCAAAATTAAAGGGTGGAAGTCCTGGTTCTTCTACGCGCATATAGAGGGGATAAATACGAACTGGGGTATTCCTGATACTAGTTCTAATCAAAATTCTGTTGTCGAAGAAAGGGATCAAGAATTATTTAAAGTTTTGGTGTCTACCATCGTCCTGCCTCGTAAGGAATTATTGTCAGAGTATCACCTTCGAGGGATCACATCCATGCCGGTGTCGCTGCCTACGGCGCCCGGTGAGCCTCGAATTTTTTTTCCTCTCTCTCTTTTTTTGTTTATTTGACTTAGTGTTTTGTTGGGTCTTGTCGTTTTGTTTTTGCTTTATATATATAGATACACATGTATGAATACATGTTTTTGGGCATGCATTTTTCTCTTATGTTTTGTATATCTGGGGTCCCTTTTCATCTGCCTTGGGTCTTCTATTTGCAGCGATGAGGTTTTCCCAGGATTTGATAATGGCGGGCCTCCGAAAGAGGGAGGGGGATGTCCCCGATACCACAAGGGTAAGGCCCAAGAGACCCCGCCGAAGGGAGCCGGGTCATTCGACCCAGGCTTCAGCCATCCTCCCCGAGGCTATCCTGGTGGAGGAGGATCAGGAAGGAGAGAGCCCTTCCACTGGAATACCGATTGGGGGGCCTCCCCGTGCGAGCCCAGCGGCTATAATCTCTCCTGCTCTTGAAGTCCCCGGGGGACCATCTGAGAGTGGAGCGACAGTCGGGGTGGGTGTCGCAACGCCCCCAAATTCTATCGAAGCTTCTTCGCCATGTCCGCAGTCACCGAGGGGGGTAGATGCTCCGACCCCCTCGGGTGTTTCAAGGGGTCCATCTCAACCCTCGCAGACGGCCCGGCAAGGTACGTCGTATAAGAGTCGTCTGGCGGAAATGGTTCTAAGGCTCGCCATTTTACCCAAATTTTAAGCTACAATGAGGGCCTTACCGTTGGAGGAGTCTTTTGACACACTCTTTACGGCCACGCTCCAGGTAAGATCGAGGCCTTTCTCTCCTTTCCTCTTCTATTAGTACAGAATTTTATGCTCATTACCTAACCGATGCAGATGTCCAACGACCTCTTCGTGATTCAAGAAGATCTAGTTAATGCCAAGTCCCGCATCGAGGGCTTGGACAAGGAGCTAACGGAAGCGAGGGCCCGGAATTGAAGGCATTAGCTGACCTTCAGATTGCTCAGGAGGATAACCGTGCATGGTGGGAGAGGGCCGAGAAAGAGCTGCAGACCTTGGATGCCAAACTGTCGGAAGTTACGGTGAGGTTATTGCCAACTGAGGAGAAATTGAGAGAGGCCTTTATTCAGCTAGAGCAAACTGAAAACCAGGCCGACAATGCAGAAGCCGCGGCCCGTGATGCTGCAGAGAAGCTAGTCTTGGCCGAGAAAGAGGCAAAGGATGCTTTGGATAAAGTAGCAGCGGTGGAGGTACAGGCTCAAGAGAGGGTGGTTGCGGCCGAGACTCAAGCTCGGGAGGCCGTCGAGAAATATAAAGATTCCTCCGACTTTGCTTCGGAGTGCCGTGAGGCCATCCTAGATGCCTTCGTTAAAGGTTTTGAAAGGTGCAAGAGGAGACTGTCTCGGCTTTATAAGCTTGGTGATCTCGAGCACCTTCAACTCGCAGACGATGAAGAGGCCTCTGACGCTGAGGTCGAGGATGAGTTAAGGGTCGAAGACGCAGCCGAAGAATTATTGATAGTCGAGGGCCCCGCCATCGGACCAATTAAAATAGAAAAGCCGACCGGAGGGAATGACCGTCCCGAGGACCAGCAAGGGTGTAACGAAGTTTAATTTGATCGAGTTTCTCTTTATCTTTATCCTTCTTTTCTTTTTTTTTTTTTTTTAGTTGTCTTTAGCAAATTCTTTTTGTAGGCCGATCAGTATCGACCTTTGGATTACATTTTGTAGAGTGTGGCCCTGTGATGGTTTAACATTTTAACGAATGAATGTCTACCTTCTTTTTCCTATTTGCTTGGTGATTTAGTTAACCGCTTATCGATCTTCAACTACTACACAAGAAGGGGGGGTTTATCTATCCTCCTGGCTTTTTAAGGCTTACTCCATACGCTAGTGCCAAGTATGAATTCAAGGGTCATATCACAGGCACCTCATTTTTGAATTTAAAAGATAGCCATGGAGCATGAATTCTGTGATTTTAACGTTTGGGTCGCGGTTCGAGGAACTCTACGGGGTTGCTCGATTTTAGGAGCTTAACTTGAGACCGCCTAAACTTTTGAAAACTGGCCCGAGGGCAGTTGGATACTGGCCCGGGAGCCTGACTCGAGGCCGCCTAAGGTCCAGGACTTGAACCGCCTCAGGGGTAAGTAATACCAACCCGGGGGTGTCCTTAGGACCGTGAGGCCGCCGAGGTCCTTTGAAAACTGCCTCGGGGGTAGTTGGATATCGGCCCGGGAGCTTGACTCGAGGCCGCCTAAGGTCCAGGACTTGAACCCTCAGGGATAAGTAATACCAACCCGGGAGTGTCCTTAGGACCGTGGGGCCATCGAGGTCCTTTGAAAACTGCCTCGGGGGTAGTCGGATACCGGCCCGGGAGATTGACTCGAGGCCGCCTATGGTCCAGGACTTGAACCGTCTCAGGGGTAAGTAATACCAACCCGAGGGTGTCCTTAGGACCGTGAGGCCGTCGAGGTCCTTTGAAAACTGCCTCGGGGTAGTCGGATACCGGCCCGGAAGCTTGACTCGAGGCCACCTAGGGTCCAGGACTTGAACCGCCTCAGGGGTAAGTAATACCAACCGGGGGTATCCTTAGATCGTGGGGCCACCGAGGTCCTTTGAAAACTGCCTCGGGGGTAGTCGGATACCGGCCCGGGAGATTGACTCGAGGCCGCCTAAGGTCCAGGACTTGAACCGCCTCAGGGGTAAGTAATACCAACCCGGGGGTATCCTTAGGACCGTGGGGCCGCTGAGGTCCTTTGAAAACTGCCTCGGGGATAGTCGGATACCAGCCCGGGAGCTTGACTCGAGGCCGCCTAGGGTCCAGGACTTGAACCGCCTCAGGGATAAGTGATACCAACCCGGGGGTATCCTTAGGACCGTGGGGCCGCCGAGGTCCTTTGAAAACTGCCTTGGGAGTAGTCGAATACCGGCCTGGGAGCTGACTCGAGACCGTCTAAGGTCCAGGACTTGAACCACCTCAGGGGTAAGTAATACCAACCCGGGGGTATCCTTAGGACCGTGGGACCACCGAGGTCCTTTGAAAACTGCCTCGGGGGTAGTCGGATACCGGCCCGGAAGCCTGACTCGAGGCCGCCTAAGGTCCAGGACTTGAACCACCTCAGGGGTAAGTAATACCAACCCGGGGGTGTCCTTAGGACCATGGGGCCGCCGAGGTCCTTTGAAAACTGCCTCGGAGGTAGTCGGATACCGGCCCGAGAGCTTGACTCGAGGCCGCCTAAGGTCCAGGACTTGAACCGCCTTAGGGGTAAGTAATACCAATCCGGGGGTGTCCTTAGGACCGTGGGCCATCGAGGTCCTTTAAAAACTGCCTCGGGGGTAGTCGGATACTGGCCCGGGAGCTTGACTCGAGGCCGCCTAAGGTCTAGGACTTAAACCGCCTCAGGGTAAGTAATACCAACTCGGGGGTGTCCTTAGGATCGTGGGGCTGCCGAGGTCCTTTGAGAACTGCCTCGGGGGTAGTCGGATACCAGCCCTGGAGCCTGACTCGAGGCCGCCTAAGGTCCAGGACTTGAACCGCCTCAGGGGTAAGTAATACCAACCTGGGGGTGTCCTTAGGACCGTGGGGCCACCGAGGTCCTTTGAAAACTACCTCGGGGGTAGTCGGATACCGGCCTGGGAGCTTGACTCGAGGCCGCCTAAGGTCCAGGACTTGAACCGCCTCAGGGGTAAGTAATACCAACCCGGGGGTGTCCTTAGGACCGTGGGGCCATCGAGGTCCTTTGAAAACTGCCTCAAGGGTAGTTGGATACCGGCCCGGGAGCTTGACTTGAGGCTGCCTAAGGTCCAGGACTTGAACCGCCTCAAGAGTAAGTAATACCAACCCGGGGGTGTCCTTAGGACCGTGGGGCCGTTGAGGTCCTTTGAAAACTTTGCATACCAGAAATTTCCAAACATGTACATTTATTAACTCCTTAAACAAATACATTCATCACTGATGATATTGCCGAAGATTATCTGCATTCCAAGTCCGAGGAACTGGTCGTCCATTTAAATCTTCAAGTTGGTACGCTCCACGGTAGAGGACTTCTGTAACCCGGTAAGGCCCTTCCCAATTCGGGGCCAATTTTCCCCCTTCTGTCGGTTTGGATATCTCAGCTCTTCTAAAGACCAAGTCTCCCTGGCGGAAGCTTTTCGGACGGACATGAGCATCATGATATCTCGCCATTCGCTGACGGTAGGCTGCCATCTTAACCTAAGCTCGGTCCCTCGCCTCATCAATGAGGTCAAGGCTGGCCCTTAAATCGAGTGGATTGTCTACTTCATTATATGATTCCACTCGAGTACTCGAGAAGCCGATCTCGACAGGAATGACAGCTTCAGAACCGAAGACCAGGCTGAAAGGCGTCTCTCCTGTCGGTGCCCTGGGAGTTGTATGATATGCCCAGAGTACGCTTGGGAGTTCTTCTATCCATCTGCCTTTAGATGAATCTAGCCGGGTCCTCAGCCCTCATAGTATCGTATGATTCATGACCTTAGCCTCACCATTAGATTGCAGGTGGCCTACAGAGGTGAACCGATGATTGATACCGAGATCGGCACAAAAAGTCTTGAAGGCAGCATTGTCAAATTGTCGGCCATTGTCAGTGACAAGGGTATGAGGTATGCCAAATCGACAAATGATGGATTTCCAGAAGAAGGCCTTAACCTTGCTCTTTGTGATCTTAGCGAGTGCTTCAACCTCGACCCACTTAGTAAAATAATCAACGGCGACTAGCAGAAATTTTTGCTATCCCGATGCTGGAGGAAAAGGGCCGAGGATGTCCATGCCCCATTGGGCAAAGGGCCATGGGGCAGAGAGAGGGCTCAACTAGGAAGCCGGTTGCCGCTGGATACAAGCGTGCCGCTGGCATTGGTCACATTTCCTCACCAGTTCAGTCGCGTCTCCCTACATGGACAGCCAGTAATATCCCTATCGGAGAGGTTTGCGTGCCAGCAATCTACTCCCTAAGTGGCTTCCGTATATACCTTCATGAATTTCTCTGAGAATGTAATCTGTGTCTACCGGACCGACGCATTTAAGAAGAGGCTGGGAAAAAGATTTCTTATATAGCAGGCCGTCTAGTAATAAAAACTTAGAGGCCCTCCGCTTAAGCAGCTTGGCTTCCTCGCGGTCAGCTGGGAGGACACCATCTTTTAGATAGTGGATGTAGGCGTCCATCCATGTCCCTTCCTGCATAACTGGTAGAACTTCCTCCACGACTTCAATGCTAGGTGTCTCCAGGTACTCAACATAAGTCTTGCCCAGGGCGTTGTCTATTGAAGTAGCAAGCTGAGCCAGCCTATCAGCCCTAGCATTCTCTTCTCTAGGGATGTAACTGATGGTAAAGTGGTCTAGCAAGGGGACTAATATATTGACCTTGCTTAGATACCGAGACATGACAGGGTCTCGAGCCTCATATTCCCCAGCTACTTGTGTAGAAATGAGCTATGAATCGGTGAAAGCTTGGAGGCGCTTGATCCCCAGCCCATGCGCCAGTTTGAGTCCGGCCAGCAACGCTTCATATTCAGCCTGATTATTAGTAGCTTTAAAGAGGAAACGGAGGGCGTACTCCAACACCACGCCCTCCAGGCGGCAAGAATAAGACCAGCCCCACTCCCTTGGGAGTTAGAAGCCCCGTCAACATGAAGGATCCAAGCTTCACCATTCTCCCTGTCACCGTCCGGAAGACTTTGGGCAGGATTTCCTTGATGCTTCTCAGACCAGGTACACTCGACTAAAAAGTCGGCTAGGACCTGGGATTTCAAAGCTGGTCGGGGCTGAAAAGAGAAATCAAACTCCCCCAACTTAATCGCCCACTTAGCCAACCGGCTAGAAGTATCAGGATGAGACATGATTGCTCGGAGAGGCTGATCAGTGAGCACAATTATAGAATGGGCTTGGAAGTATGGTCTGAGCCGTCGAGCGAGATAACCAGGGCAAAGATAACCTTTTCAACCTTGGAATATCTTTCTTCTGCACCATGAAGCACCTTATTCGTATAGTACATAGGCTTTTGAGTGGCATGTTCATTGATGCGGACCAAAATGGAGCTAACCGCCTCCGAAGAAGCTGCGAGGTAAAGAAAGAGCTTCTCTCCTTCTTCCGGTTTAGACAGCAGGGGCGGCGTGGATAAGAATTCCTTAAGCTCCTCGAAAGCCCGCTGATAGTTTTCTGTCCACTCAAAGCCATCCGCTTTGTGTAAGACTTTAAAGAAAGGCAAACACCTCTCTACGGATCTCGACAAGAAACGGCTCAAGGCGGCTATCCTTTCGGTAAGTTGTTGTACCTCATTCTTGCAGGCCGGCCACCTCATATCAAGAATAGCTTGAATCTTCTCTGGGTTTGCTTCAATTCCTCGCCGGGTTACCAGGAAACCCAAAAATTTCCCGGCGGTGACCCTGAAGGTGCACTTGCGCGGATTAAGTTTTATCCCATGGAATCGGAGGTTGTGGAACGTTTCTTGCAAGTCAGCAACATGGTTGGTAGCACAAGTGCTCTTCGTCAGCATATCATCTATATACACTTCTATGTTGCGGCCGAGATGGTCCTTGAAAACCTTGTTCATTAGCCTTTATAAGTTGTTCCCGCATTCTTCAATCCGAAAGGCATTACTTTCTAACAATAAATGCCCTTCTCAGTGATAAAAGAAGTATGCTCTTCATCCGGAGGATTCATTTTTATTTGATTGTATCCCGAGAAAGCATCCATGAAGATAAGGAGCTCATACCCAGAGGTAGAATCCACCAACTGGTCGATCCGTGGCAGTAGGAAACTATCCTTGGGACAGGCCTTGTTAAGGTCAGTATAGTCAATGCAGATTCTCCACGCTCCGCTGGCCTTACGGACCATGACCACATTAGCTAACCAGTCAGGGTATTTTATCTCTCGAATGTGACCGGCCATAAGCAATTTGTCCACCTCCTCATCTATGGCTCTTTGTCGCTCAGGGGCGAAACTTCTTTTCTTCTGGCGGATCGGCCGACATCCTAGGTTGATGTTAAGCTCATGAGTAATTACCCCTGGAGGGATACCGACCATGTCCATCATCTTCCAAGAAAAGACATCCGCATTCGCCCGCAAGAAGGCGAGGAGCTGGCTCCGGGCTTCAGGGGGAAGGAGTTCGCCGACTTGTACAATCTTTGCCGAGCCATCTTCCAGAGGATAAGATATCAGACGCTCCGTCGGCTCTCCTTTCCATTCGGTCTCTCTAAAGTTGAACGGCTCGGTGACTGGGGGAATTATTGCCATATGAGGGCTGGGAGCCAGATGGTAACAGGGCCTCACCGAGTTCATCTCTCCATACATTTCGCCAACTCCCTGATTAGTTGAGAATTGCACTAGTAGACGCCTAGTTGATATGACTGCGTCCAGCATGTTCAACCCAGGCCGGCCAAGAATGGCATTATACACCAAGGGAACCCGGACCACCAGAAAATCTATCATAACCATGCTCTGGCGCGGCGGTGATCCTGCTGTCATAGGCAGGATATTCTCACCCTCCACCCGTATAGAGTCCCCTGTGAAACTGACTAAAGGAGCAGTCACAGGTCGAAGAGAGTTAGGAGACAAATCCATTCGAAGAAATGCATCATAGGTAAGCACATTGGCAGAGCTTCCACTATCAATTAGAATCCTCCTTATAGGGTATTTAGCGATCGTCATGGAAACAACGATGCTATCATCTTTTACAGCACTACCCCCCGCTATATCTCCCTTAAAAGGGATTACATTTTCTAGCTCCCCCCCTCTTGGCCTCTTAGAGGATGATGCCCCCTCGCGAGTGATCATGCCCACCATCCTTTCCGTCGGAGTGTTGTTAATGTTGGCCTGAACAGGAGGGGGTCCCATTAAGGCCGGAACAGGCGAAGTTTCCTTCTTCTGAATGTACTATCCAAGATATCCCCTCTGAATGAGCTCTTCAATGGCCTACTTCAGATTATGGCACTCCTCAATGTCATGACCATAATCTCTATGAAAGCAGCAGTAACGGCTTTTATCACGTGCAGCGCCTTTCTTCAATGGAGTAGGACGCCGTAGATAAGGCTCGTTTTCAATTTCCATGAGGATATGAGCTCGGGGAGTGAGGAGGGGTGTGAGATGATCTTCCCTGGGGGCAAGGCTCGTACGGCGGTCAACCGGACGACGCGAAAGTTCGGTCTTCTTAGGAGGAGGCCCACTTAACTCCGGGCGGGCCGACCTTTTGCTGGTTCTCCCTTCGGTACCCCTCTGAGATGAATCAGCCTCGTCGACGCGGATGTATTTCTGCGCACGACTTAAGAGATCAGCATAAGAACAGGAAGTTCTCTTGTCTAGAGAATAGGTGAAGCGGGAGGAGCGAAGCCCCCGCTTCAGAGCCAGAGTAGCTACAGCATCATCAAGATGATAGACCTCCAGGGCCGCCACCTTGAACCGATTCACAAAATCCTTTAAGGACTCTCCTTCCTTTTGCTGTACAGAAAATAAACTGTCCACCACCCGAAAAATCTTCCGACAGGCATCAAAATGGGTTAAGAAAGATCTCTCCAGTTGCCGGAAGGAATCAACACTGCGCAGAGGCAGACGAGAATACCAAGCACGGGCAGCCTTTCGGAGGGTGGCCGGGAAGGCAATACACAAAAGGGCGTCAGTTGACCCCTGGACCTGCATAATAGCCTTGTAGTTTTCCAAGTGATCCAAGGGATCAGTAGTACCATCATAAGGGTCTAGTTGAGGAAAACATAATCTCTTTGGAATGGGTTCCTCCATAACCCGCCGGTAAGAGGAGGGCGGGTGTCATAATCTGACCCCGGTTGGTTGTTAAGTCTCTGGCTAAGCTCCTCCAGTCTCCGGTCCTGCTTGTCGAGGCTCCTCTCCATCTGGTCAGTCATATTTCCCCCGGCTGGTTCAGAGGAATGAGAGAAGGATCGACGACGCCATCGGTGGTGCTCCACGTGGGGCTCCTTCCCCCGGCGCCGCTTGACAGGAGGGCTGCCCGAGGAGCGGGTAAGAGAATGCGAACTACCTCGGGAGCCTTGAGAATGAGGTCCGGCCAAGGTGGAAGGGTAGAGAGGCCTCACTGGAGGAGACCTCCTTCGGGCGGACTGTCGGCTGACAGGAGTAGCCGATCTGAGTGGCCGTGGCGGTTCGGGCTGTTGCCTGACTCCTCTAGAATGCTGCTCCTGTAGCTGCTGAACCATTCTAACTAGAGCTTGAACCTGCCGTGTAAGGGTGGCCAACTGGTTCTGGGGAGTAGTTGGCGCTGGCAATGGTGAAAAAAGAAAAGGGGGGCTGTCCCTTGTCGGTTCGGCTAGATAAAGAGGTTTCCTAATACAATCAGAGAGCGAGATGTGCCCCCCAGACTGATTGGAAGGATTCTCCCCCATCGATCTTGTATCCATATCTAAAGGCTTAATATCGCAACGTCGCCCCCTTTCTGGTGTGCTAATCTGATATTGTTCGATCACCCAGAAGACTCTACAGGCCTTGGGTATTGATGATTGAGAACTCAGCCTTGAATTTTTGGAATTCGAATGAAAGAAGAAGGATCCAGGCCTTCCTTTCTTCCTCTTTTTTTTGTCCAAAAGAAGGTCCCCTTCAATAGTATCGCCACTCACCTTATATCTCCCCCTCTTCTCTCCTCCTTTCTTTTTTGTCCTAGCGCTCGCCACGTGGTCGTTCTTGATTAGTTGTCCTCGGAATCTTTAGGAGCTTGCTTGCTCATGAAGTTTGGGATCTTCATGATGAAATTTGATCCTTTCGAGGGAATGTTAGAATTCGTGAAAAGTTATCTGACTCTAAAGTATGTAATCAATACCTCCTTTATCTGAGTTTTTCAATGGACGACGACTTTCCAGAGTTTGTCTTACACGAGTCAATTAAAGCGTAATGATGGTCGACGACATTCGAGCCTTATCCAGACACGACAGTTTGTCGTATTAAGTGCTTCTAATATGAGGGCAGCTAGAGATCTCTAGAAGTAAGACGGGAGGGGCCGCCTAGGGCTCTGGGGCTACCTAGGTCCCTGGGGCTGCCCAAGGCCCAGGGGCCACCTAGGTCTCAGGGCCGCCTAAGGCCCAGGGGCCGCCTAAGGTCTCAGGGGCCGCCTAGGTCCTGGGGCCGTCTAAGGCCCGGGGGCCACCTAGGTCCCGGGGGCCGCCTAGGTCTCGGGGCCGCCTAAGGCCCAGGGGCCGCCTAGGTCTCAGGGCCGTCTAAGGCCTGGGGGCCGCCTAGGTCCCGAGGGCCGCCTAGATCTTTGGGTCGTCTAAGGCCTGGGGGCCGCCTAGGGCTCTGGGGCTGCCTAGGTTCCTGGGGCCACCTAGGTCTCAGGGCCGCCTAAGGTCCAGGGACCGCCTAGGGCCCAGGGGCCGCCTAGATCCCGAGGGCCGCCTAGGTCTCAGGGCCGTCTAAGGCCTGGGGGTTGCCTAGGTTTCAGGGGCCACCTAGATCCCAGGGCCGCCTAAGGCCCAGGGGCCGCCTAGGTCCTAGGGGCCGCCTAGAACTCAGGGCCGCCTCCTATGATGGCTAGCCCTATCAAGGCTAAGAAGATAATTTAAATTGTATGACTACACTTTGATGAGATTTGGAGTCCATTTGATGATATTAATTACTAGATAGACTATTTTGATGATTTATTTTAGAAAAAGATTATGTTGAAAAGTATATTTTTAGTATAATAGAACATTTAAAGCTTTTATATGATCATACTTATTTTTGAATATATTTATTATCAATATATGAATATAGGGATTTTTACTAAGTTATTAGTTCACATCGCATTTTACCGATCTTTTTCAAAAGACAAAATCTTCAGTATCAGACTACAACTATGGCTAGGATTCAAGTGAAAAATAGAATAATTAGAGTACTTTGATGCCAAAGGAACATCAAAGATATAATTAAATAATTTTATCAATATTTTTAATTAAAGAGGACATTATGAGTTACTAAAAATATAAAAAAAAGGCTCCATATATTTTAACGTATCTTATGCCCAACTAGATCTTAGATCGGAGGCATGGCAATTTATTAATTAATACTCATCTTGAAATACAAAGATGAGCAAATTAACCCTACATCTTCTTTGCTTCCTTGACTCCAAGTTTTTGAACTGGCACGCCAGATATATTGGAATTACTGATGATCACTTCCTTTTAAGAAAAGATAAATTTTCATCGCATAGCTTTTGATTCTGATAATCTTGACCTCTGGAGCTTCCCTACTGTCTTGGCAGTGCACCGATATATGATCTTTATCTCTTGAAAGCCTCCATCTTTAGAGTTTATCAAAATCAACTTTGATGGAAGTGTTCGAAGTAGACTTGCTAGATTGGATTTTATGATTTGAGAGTGGAATGGTACGATGCTGGCGGCTAAAGGATTCGACCTTCTTGACCTCTCTAAGCCACTAGATGAGTTGTATGTTGTGTGGGCTAATATATTCTATGCTATCTATAATCTGGGCATCCGAAGGCTTTTTTAAAGGGGACTCTATTACTGTTATTCGCTGACTACGATAGGACTGAAGCGACCCTTCACCTACCAACTCTTTTATCGACGATATTCGGACTATGCTTTAGCATACATATAGCGTTCAGATTCGGTATATCTACTGAAAAGTCAATTCAGCGGTTGATTGGGTAGCTGTCCGGGTTGTCCATTATTCTGAACTTTAGAGTTGAAAACAGATGATCCGTGCCCTTTTGTTCTTACTCAAATTTTATATTTAAATATATCAGACTTGACTTAGATTGATGTGATCGTATCAAAATAAAAATAAAAATAAATAAAAATAAATTAGCCAACAAACCAAGTAAAATATAATGGAGGCATTGAAGCTAGCTTGTCTGAAGCTGCTACCAATAGGAGCGAGGGAGGACCCGCTATCCATGCACGTGGATCCTTTCAGTGCAACCAGTGCAGCATCAACTCCGTTGCCTTTTCTTCCTTCCAAAGTTGACCTCCTCCTCCTCCTCCTCCTGCTCCGTTGCTCCAGCATGCAATAATTCTAGTCTTTAACAATGTACCCAAATTAAACAACACAATAAACAAAGGAAAAAGGGTATCATGATGCAGTAAAATAAGGAGTGAGGAGCGTAGAGCCCCACTGAGAATATGGATGGCTTTTAAAGGTACCGTTGCTGTCACTCGTGCGAGCGTGTGCATGTGGCCTCTCTGTCTCGTACGGCCACAACACACCGAATGAGAGAGAGAGAGAGAGAGAGAGAGAGTAAAAGAGAGAGAATTATTGAACTCTGAGGAGTGGTCTCATCTCTATCCATGCTGTTGGTTGCAGGGCTGGGGGGTGGTCTATCTCCATCCGGGATGAGGCCCAGACGAGTCCACGGTGGATGAAGTGGGACCGACCTTATCCATGGGTCCACCATCCTTCAAATTTTTTTTTTTTTTTTTGCAGTCCAGTCTTGACGTTTCACCGGCTTTTGACCTGACCATACCCTCGTGCGATGCTTGTCTCTCAGAAACATTCAATTTTTCCACAATTTCATTCCTCCGGGCCCTACCTCAAACATGTTGTCGATCCTTAGTGGTGTGGAGATTATATGGTAATAAAATAACAATTAAAATAAAAAGTTTTTTCTATCAATTAAAAAATTAATTTTTTTTAAAAAAATAATTTTTTTGGATGAGCAATGCATGCTCGAGACAATGGTTGATGATATTTGATAAAGCCAAGTTGTGTCATCAACCCATCAGCGGATGCTTGGCTTTCATGCCATGCCGCAGTACCTTTAATATCTAGATGGCACCAGAAGAGCACATTTCGCAGAGCCGTCATTCTACTTACCAAACTATAAACCATGCGGATGCGGTAAAACTGCTATTCAAGGGTTGAGATTAAATCAAGTCATAGATGTACATAAACTTGAGGATTATTTTAATTTTATTAAATTATTTCATGAGAGTTTTTTGTTGAGTCTGGGCCATTGGATGAATGAGATCAAGAAATAAGGGGCTGTGTGTGGTTCGAATCCGTGATTGAGTTCGAGGGCAAGCATCTTACTGTTGTACCAATCTGATTGTTGGCAATAAAAGATGAAAGCCCAAGGTATTTCTCGAACAAGAAGATCCCATTGCTGTTCAACCACTAAACCTCAACAGTTGGTATCAGAGCCAGATTCAGAAAGGAGTAATTTGGAAAACTTCAAAGGGCTGAAAAATTTCAGTAGGGCCTTATCAAGGTATTTCTCATATTTTTAAAATTTTTTGTGCTATTTTTGGTTGAGATCTGGACATGGGTAGTAGCATAAAAATAAATTTTAAGAAATTTAATGGGAAGAAAAGTTTCTCCATATGAAAAGTCCGGATAGAGGACCTCTTTGTGCAGCAGGATTTATATCTGGCTTTGGAGGAAAGGCCATATGGGATAACAGACAAATAGTGGATGTCGTTGGAGAAGAAAGCTTGTTCAACGATCAGAGGATGTCTGACAAATTCAGCCATCTATTCAGTGTTGGAGGAGAAGACTCCGAAGGGACTCTGGACGAAGTTGCATACCCTCTACATAGGAAAGAACATGTGCAACAAGTTGATGTTGAAGAAGCACCTTTATAGCCTTCAGATGGCAGAAGATGAAGATGTGCTGGCCCACATCTAGGTATTCAATCAGATGAACAATGAATTGCTGAATGTTGGGGTCAAGATGAAGGAGGAAGATAAGGCACTTCTGCTACTATGTTCATTGTCTACGTCATATGACTCATTGATCATGATGCTGCTCTACGGAAAGAAGACATTGTTCTATAAAGATATTGTCTGGGTGCTTCGAACGAATGAGCAGAGGAAGAAGATGACCAAAGAAGATATTCCTTAGGAGGGTCTATTAATGGGTGAAGAGTTAGGCAGAGGTAGGGATAGGAGCAAGCCTAGGGAATGATCAAAGTCCAGGAAAGGCAAAAGAGAGGCTAAGTGCTACAAGTGTGGTGAGGTAGGACATTTCAAGAGGGATTGTCCTAAGAGAAAAAATCAAAAGGAAAAAAAAGAAAGAAACTGAATATGTGAGTACAGTTGCAGGCCAGAAGATAGAGGATAATCTCTTGGTGGTATTAGATAGTCGTAGGCATAACATAGAGATGTGGACCTTAGATTCAGCATGTTCTCATTATTACACTCTCAATCAGTCATGGTTCAGCGCTTACACAGAGATTGATGAAGGGAGTGTGACTTTTGAAGATGATTACTCTTGCAAGATGGCAGGGATTGGCATAGTGAAGATGAGGTTGTTTGGCGGCATGGTGCGCACTATTACCAGTATGAAGCATATCCCAGAGCTCAAGAAGAATCTAGTATCACTGGGGTATCTGGAGCAGACTGGATACAGCTTCAGCAATCATGCCAGGAGTGAAATTCTGAACATATTCAATGGAGCTATGGTGGTGATGAGAGGAAGAAGGCTGGAGAATAACCTATACAAGATGAAGGGTTCTGTGGTGATCGAAAGATCTGAGGTAGCAGCTATGGAACATGATTCTCAAGATCTGTACAGGATATCGCATTACGCCTAGGCCACATAGGAGATAGGGGGATGAAAGAATTAAGCAAGAGGGGACTGCTTCCAGACCTGAGTAGTAGAGTTATGGAGATATGTGAGTCATGTCAGATGAAGAAGCAGAAGAGAGTGCAGTTCTCAGTCAGCACATCTAGGAGTGCAAAACCTATGGAGCTAGTACACACAGATGTCTGGGGACCAGTCCCATTTTCTGCAAGAAATGGGGCCAGATACTTCTTGATCCTGATAGATAATTTCTTAAGGAAGCTGTGGATTTACTTTATAAAGAAGAAATCGAAGGTTTTCACCAAGTTAAGAATATGAAAGGCTAAGGTGAAGAAGGAGCAGGATAGGAGTGTAAAGTGTCTGAGGTCAGATAATGGTGGAGAATACACCAGCAGGGAGTTTCAAAGTTTTTGTGAGGAGTGGGGCATCAAGAGGCATTTCTCAGTAATAGAAACTCCTCAATAGAATGGGATGGCTAAGAGGATGAATAGAACACTATTGAAAAAAGCAAGATGCTCGAGGTTGCAGGCAATGCATCTAAAGATGTTCTGGGTTGACGCAGTAGATGCAGCGAGCTACTTGGTCAATCGGTCACTACACACTAGGTTGGATGAAGGTATTCTAGAGGAGATGTAGTCAGGAGGAAAGACAAGCATGAACTATCTAAGGGTGTTTGGATGCATGGCATATGTGCATGCTGGTGCTGGGGAGTGGAGCAAGATGAACGCCAGGTCAAAGAAGATGGTGTTTCTAGGCTACCCGCATGGAATCAAGGAGTATCAGTTATGTGACTCTTTGGATAAGAAGGTTGTCATCAACAGGGATGTGACATTCAATGAGAACTCGATCTTCAAGAAAAGAGATGGTACAAATGCACAACAAGGGTTGCAGGAGGTGCAACAAGGCAATACTAGTCAGATGACCTCCTATACAGTCATGTCATTTGCTAGTGGACTAGAAGGATTTGAGATTTAGGTAAAAAGGACTGACAGAAAGGGCAGAAGCCAGGGTGTTTAACAGGATGCAGCTAGGCAGGGGACTAATACTGGAAGCGCATTGCATAGGCTCAGAAGGAACGTGCGACCATCAGTTCAATATGGCTTCAAGGATTCGATGTCATATGCCCTGGTGACAGTGAATAAAAATCCTTACACCTATGAAGAGGCTGTGAAAAGCCAGAACAATCAAGATAGAGATAGGTGGGTCCAGATAGAGGAGATGTAGTCTCACCATAAGAACGGCACATGATAGTTGGTCCAGTTGTCACAAGAGAAGAAACTCATTGGTTACAAATGGGTTTATCAACGTAAAAAAGAGCCTTCAGAGCAAGGGGTATCAGGTACAAGGCAAGACTAATGGCCAAGGGATACTCTCAGAAGAAATGTATCAATTACAAAGAGCTGATGAAAGAAGGTGAAGTGGAGATGATGAAGGTACATACCAAGAAGAATCTAGCAAATGCACTGATCAAGGTTCTTCCATGGGACAGCTTCTCGTTGATGCAGCTAATGGATACGACGAACGTGTTGAGGCCTTGAAGCACCAAAGTGAAGATTGTTGGGCCTAATGTGACGCTATCAAGGCTCAGGTTGGGCTAACTTATATTGGGCTGGGTGTGGGTCCAAGAGTTGAGATTAAATCAAGTCACGGGTGTACATAGGCTTGGGGGTTATTTTAATCTCATTGGGTTAGTCTATGGAAGTTTTGTTGAGTTTGGGTTAAGCCCATTAGGGCATATATTTAAACCCTGGTTTCTAGGGTTTGGATGAATGAGAAACATATTCTTTTCGTCTAAGAATTTCTTTCATTACCTCTCCATCTTCTCCTCTCCAGCCGACATGTTCATGGCTTCATCCCCGATGTTTCAGGAGCACGGTGGGAGAGAGGGTGTTTTGTTCCTTCGGTTTCGTGATCCATTGCGTGAGACATTTATAACTCAAGAAAAAAGGGGCTATGTGTGGCTCAAATTCGTGATCAAGGGGTTCGAGGGAAAGCATCTTACCACTGCATCAATCTGATCATTGGCAACAAAGGGTAAAAGTCTAGGATATTTCTCCAGCAAGAAGATCCCACTGCTGTTCAACCACTAAACCTCAACATGTCTTGGTATCAGAAGGTATGTCATATAGCAACCAAAGCCGCCCCGTCTACTTTCCCACTCTACCATAATAAGGCATGTTACCATGATATTGGGAGTCCTAGATTCAAAGTCAACCTAAAAAAATATCCCATCCAAAGAAAAGAATAGTTTCCTCTCTTTTTCCTCTCTTATTTCTGCTATAAGTTATAAGCCCTAAAATAATCTGTCCTCTTCTGTCATTGTTCTTTAGTAAAAAGCCTATAGGGTCTGCCCTTAGCCTTCTTTTCTTTCTTTACTTACTTGAGCATCGAAGGACCTTAGGCGAGCAATCTCTACTATTTCTTATATTCTTCTTCTCTTCTTTCAGAAATGTCAATTGGCATAGTGCTTTTTCTTATTGAACCAATTGTAGCCTCCTCAGTTTCTTGCTGATTATTTATTTTGTTCGTGCATTGGTTCCAACCAATTCCCAACACTATCACTATTATAATAAAATAAGAGTAAATAATGTATGTATTTAAATTTTAAGTTCTCTAGTTGACCATTAAAATCTTGTAATAGATGTTCATTTAATCTATAATTTGTTGTACATATGCTGTTCTTTGTTCTTTTTGTTGTTTGTTTGTGTAGGCAGTCGTCCAGCCAAGAAGAAAATGGTTTTATGATTTGATAGCAATGTAGCCATCCACTATGACATAGATGATAGGGCCATGCACAAGAATTGCCAAGTCAATGCCTGCAATACATATGTATATATATGCTGAATATGAAAACAAGAGAGTAAAAGCCATCTAGACATGTAGTTAGCTAGTCGCTATCACCAACATACTCTTTGCTTAATATCATGTTGGCCAATTGTTGTAAAACAAGTGCGCCCTAATGCCATTTATAATGATAGGAGAGGCATAAAAAGTGAAGAATCAATAAAAGAAATTAAAAAGGTAGAACCAAAAAAAAAAGCACACATAAGAATTTGTGTGGCTCGATTCATTAGTTTATGTTCATATAAAAAAAAGAGTAAAAATTTTTACTATAAAAAAAAAATCTAAAGCTCATAAAGACGGTTCTTAACTAAAACTTTGAAACTATAAAGATTGCTTTCTTACCATAAACTCTCTTTCACAAATCCTTAAATCTATATACATCCGATAGAATTCTCTCATGAACTCGTATAATAACTCTCTAAGTTATTTAGGACCAAGGTGAGGACCCTCTGAGGCCACTAAAGCATTTTAGTTGCCTTCTGAATTTCAGTACCATATATATATATGTATGTATGTACGTATGTATGTGGAAATATATTATACTTTGTCTTCTAAATTTCAGTACCACATGATTAGGATTAAAGCCAAATATGAACATAGAAACATATCATTCTTGAAGCTTGAGAATTAGAAACTCTAACACTAACCAATTATTTAAAGCTTAAATTATGATAAAAGGAATTAATAATGTTTATAAAGCTTAACTGATGATTTTATAGGACATGTAGACAACACATTGTTAACCATGTATAGAATTTTTATTTGAGAACCGAAATACAATCTTTGTACAAGTTGAAGTAGGAGAAAACTTATGCAATTTGTTTTCCTATATGTAGAGGTTGTATGGGTATTTACATATATATTCTATGTTGGCTCCAAGATCATATGGTAGAAAGTTACTTAACCAACTTAAGTGCGATAATGCCTATAGTCCACTTACATGTGAGTGGCATAATTTTATTTTTTTCTATCATCTTTGTAAAAATAAATTTGCATTTTGTTTCTCCTTCTCCTGATAATATTTTTTGATCATATAAGGCAAAGGAAAATACATGGAATGTTAGAAGGATTATTGAAACCAATTTGACTACTCCAAACTCCAAAGATCTAGACAAGTTTTGGGATCAGAACTAACTACATCTAGACTCAATCAAACATTAAAATTCTAAAAACCTATAACTTCTAATTTGAAAAGACTTTGATAATAAACTAAAGATAAATTTGATGTAGAAGCCGATCTATTTATGGCCAAAAGTTTTATTAATATACTTATTATATTTAGTAAATTACGATCTCTTTTTACTTGGAAGGGAATTCAACCTGACTTGATTAGGCTTCTTTAGAATCAAAGGAGGAGAAAGTTCTATTCTTTTGAAATTAGAGGATAAAGTTGATTCAAATAAAAGAAATGGACTTCTATAGAATAATTAAAAACCTGGACATTTAACTTTAGCTCGGGAAAGAATTTAATTCAAATTAGAAGGATTTCGCATTATAAATAAAAAGTGTATGCTATAGTTTTTGAAAGTAAAAATGAGTGAAATAAAGAATATACATTCTACTTTCTATTTATACTATGTACTATAATTTGTAAATTAAAAAAAATTAATGAAAATAAAGGACTTATAGTTTATTTTCTAACTTTTCTTATCTATTATTTTACAAGAGATTTAAGTTTAAGAAGTTGAAGAAATTTCTTTCACCTTTCTGATAGATCAAATATAACCCATAACATATGGACATTCTTTTGGAGTATACAATTAGACAAGCTAGGAGGAATATTTTCGTAATTTTGTTATTCATGCAACATGCCCCTCCTATATTTAATATTATAACTTTCTAGGAGAGACTATATATATAAGATTAATTACAAATTTATTGAAAATTTTGTTGAATAATGACTAGAAGAGCATGAATTTGGTTGATTGGATTTTGTAACTTCCCACTGTGCAGACATTTGCATGCATATAAAATTATCTATAGCCACTAAGAATATTAATATTATCTTCAATTTTTTTATCATTATTAATTTGAAGAAAGCCAGTCTTGCAAACATATTATAGCTATCTCTAGTCAATATGGTATGCATCTACCCCTAGATATCTACATAAAAAGAAGGATAACCAGTCCCTACATGAGTGTTGCATGCTTTTGTAGAGCCTTTTCTATGCTGCAAGTAATTGCATTAAGATTTCTAAGTCCAAGAGTGTTCATGCATCCACCAATTGTTACTGCTGATGCAAACAACATGCTCCACTCCAATAGTAGCATTAGCCTTAATAATGGAATTGCATTTAAAAGCGATACCACTCTCTCTTGACTAATGTACGGCCGACATGCCAGCTTTGAACTCCTACTGGCCACCAAGAGGAGTCAAGATTCATAACAACAGTACCTCACCAAACCAGAAAAATCCATCACAGAAATGACAAGAATATCTGAAGATGAATAATTAAACACAGCTTAGCAAACACCCAAAATACAATTCAAAGGCAAATCACATCATCAAACAAGACAGGAGAGATGTCTCAATCAGCTTGTTTACATCTTCAAAAAAATGGTTTCTACCACAAAACTCATGTAACCTATTGTCACAACAATTTATTGCATTAATCCTTGATATCTATATGATTACATTTAGAGGTAATATCATCCCTTTTCCTTTTTTATTTCTTGGAAAGTCAACATACTTTCAGAACGATTAGCTTGCAAAATTCA
Organism: Calamus simplicifolius; assembly: GCA_900491605.1. NCBI lineage: Eukaryota > Viridiplantae > Streptophyta > Magnoliopsida > Arecales > Arecaceae > Calamus > Calamus simplicifolius. The sequence goes on from UESW01004529.1 coordinate 178,026, forward strand.
ATATTTGAAAATAGTAGCACGTGGAATTGTCTTGGAGCCATTCTTTGAAGATCTATTATGTGTAACATATAGATTTTGAAGGCTGACACATTTATATATTTCTTGCATATTTTTCACCTCAATATGATGTGTAAATGGAGATCATACGTTTCATACTTTCAGATGTTTGTTCTGTAATATAAGATCATCCATGCATAAAACATCAACTATGAACATAAAATTGATTCATGAGTTCATAAATGCATTTTTTACTGGGCATCCATTTGGGCAATAGGGCCACCAGTTGTATGATCTTGAGTCTTAATAAATATATCTAATACCCCATCCAATTTAATTATTCTACCATTCAACAAGACACACTCACTTTTACTCTCCAAGTTGTCTCCAAGAGCTAAGTTGTTAACCATCTGATGCCTCCTCGCAATTGCAAGGCCTGATATCGGACTGTTCATCAACTAGATGTCAAAAATATATTCTTACATGGAGACTTTCATGAGGAGGTTTATTTGAAAGCACTGATCACTGCTTATTCTTGAGAGGAGAAGCTCAATGTATGCCATCTCAAGAAATCCATTTACGGTCTCCAATAATCATTAAATTTTCACAATCCTCCATGGATGCAAGTTTCACATAGTCAAAGGTAGATGATTCTTTATTCTTCCAATGTTTCTTAAACTTATGTCTTGGTATATATTGATGATATCATTGTGACTGATGATGGCCCACTTACTATTCTTCATCTCCAGGCCTTATCACATATCAAATCTAATATCAAAGATCTTGATTTATTAAAGGATCGTTTCGCCAAGGAACTTTTCTTTCATTTGATCCCCAATGAGTACAACTATATTGTGATTCAGATTAGACTAGTTGCCCAACTACTAGATATTAACCACTGGGTTTATTATACTCTTTGGCAGTTGTCCTATTTCTTAGTAGAGTATTAACCAACTGTATCTTCTTATCAGCTGAGATAAAATAGTGTTCCCTGGCCAGTATTGTACTACCTATTAAATAATTGGGGCATCTAATTATTTCATCTAGCAGTTCTCTATGCTGCTGATGGTCCAGTCTATCAAGAAAAAAACAAAACGTCTCTATATAAATGGCCACATTGTCCATGAAAAAAAAATCCAAGATGACATCCTGCTAATATGTTCACTAAAGGCTCTTGGTCATAGTCATTGTTGTCACCTTCTATCATCCAAGTTGGGCTTGTTTAATCTCCACACTCCAACAAAAAAGGTAGTCTTAGAAAGCCAACAAGCACATGTAAAAGGTAGCTCACAACTCTAGGATAGCTTGGCTTGCAAAATTCAGAACTTAAATCCATTAGCACATGTAAAATATGCCTTGCAGTCATTCATTGAAGGTCACACATGTAAAATATTCCATCTATATTTTTTTACCTCAAGATACTAAACTTATACAAGCGTGCATTTTATATATGAGCTCGCATGGAGTACTAAAGGTCATCCATATCATGTAGAGCATCTTCATCATAGTCTTCTAGACTCTTTTGGGTGTCTAGCTGCAGCTAGAAAAAGTCTCTGAGAACTATTAGTTTTTCAATTATCTGTTTCAACTTGAAAAATTTGCACACTTATGAACACACATGCTCACTACAAGAGATATAACGAGATCAATGGCATCAACAAAAGTTGGCCTTAACTTTTTATATATACAACTTGTCCAAAACCTTCTTAACATTGTTGATTTGCTATTGATGCAAATTAACCAGGACCATATCTTCTCTACCAAATAATTATTGTCATGCACAAGTTCACTTTTGAGAGACAAGATCCGGCCTTTGCTCTTGCATTTTATATAAAAAAGAATTATATGTGTATGCTGTGATAAGCACTATTAGAAATCAGCTTTTCATCAAGGGACATCATCAAGGGATATGTCCTTCAGAAAATTATCAAGGGATTAGAAAGGAATTTTTAAGGGATTTTAAATTATATTCAAAATATAGTTTCAACAAGGAATCTTTAAGGGATTTGCTAGGAATATATTTTTCTTGATAAATTCCTTGAAAATCCCTCGGTAATCTGAAAGGGATCAGTGAGTGATTATTTAAACAATTTTAGTAAGGGATTTGTAAGGAAAGTTTGTTCCCTTAGATATTTACTAAGGGATAAATCCCTTGGTGCTGGTAAGATATTTTTAAAAATAAAAAAATGATATCAAAAAGAAATTTTTTATTAGAATTTCTTTAGTAATTTTAAAATCTTCTACCAAGCATATATCATTTATAGATTCTCTCACTAGCATAAAAATAATAGTCATAAGTAAAATTAATATTATGTATTGATTTTTAATATCATTAATTAGACCAAATTTTTTTTTCATTCCTCTCTCTCTAACTCATTTAAATCTTATCAAAATTCTAGGCTTACACCCTTTATTACCAACGATCAGATTAGTGCAATGGTAAGGGTATATCCTTTAAACCCTTTGGTCATAAGTTCAAACAGAATTTTAGATCCCTTAGTGATTACCAAGGGATTTTGTTTCTCGCTGAAAGATTAATTTTTGATAGTGAAGAAGCTTTTTTTTTTTTTTTACCTCATGGCAGTTTGCATGAAAATTGTTCAAGTTAATTAACTAATCCCATGAAATGCTTAAAAATATAAGAAAGTATACAGTAAAAAAGTAATTTAAGAAAATTTTGACATTTACTATTTCTTTCTATAATATGCCATACAAAGCCATACCACTTTATATCTAATGTATTACGCTATATCAGTATTCAAGATTCGATATCGGTAAATAATGGTCCCTCCCTACATGCTATAGCAATCCATATATCGCACAAGTCAATACTATAACACTAGAGCATTAGTACAAGAAAGAATATCGAAATAGTAGATTTTACTTTTCTTTTTTTTATATATAAAAATATATTTATATGCATTTGGATAAATTTTTTCTTAAATTTTAAAAATACTAGATTTTTTAAAAGATAAAAAAAAAAAGATTATAGTATCTCTGAAACTCTATGATATATTTTTGCAGCCTTTATAATCTTACATTGTGTCCACTAGTGTTATTTCGTCTTCAAGTTACCCAAAGTAGGAAAAATTAATTATTCAAGGCATTACTTCGTGTGCCCTAGGTTGGTGCCAGCCAATATATCCAACACTTGTTCTGGGTGTACAAAACCTACCCAATGGCTGTGGCTATATATCTTACACCCTCTGTCAAGTATTTGATTCATTCTATTCCATTTTGGCCTTTCCTCCTGTCGAGTCTTGTATTGAATGGATGATTTCTACCCTCCAACCACCACCAAATATTCCAATGTCTGGTCTGCACTCCAACAGCTTGAAATGTTGAACATGATGTCCCATTGTTTCATATGGGCCACTGTAGTCTGTGGAGTACTTCCTATATTTACCCTAGGCACTCTTTTTACCATATCTTATCTCGAAATCTTTTGAGGTACCACATATGTACTACGTACCTCTAAGTAGCACATAGGGAGAACCAAATATAAAAAAGACAAAAGGATTAATTAAATGGGCTTGTTACAATAAAACTACTTAATTATATCTAGAAGCTATTATGATGATGATGATGATATTTGATAAAGAACAATTAATAAGCCTTAAGTGATTAGCATTTTAAATAGAGATCCAGATATCTCAAATTATATCAGACAGCCAGACACCACAAGACAATGAACGAGCCTGGATTGCCAACTGGCATGAAAAGTCCGCCACCCGTGACATCTAACGGGAAACAAGCTAACTATATATTCTTAAATTCCCAGACCCAAAATTCCAGGTCTCCTGAAAGAAGCACTGGTGCAGCAGCATTCAAGCTTAGTTTGGTATTTTTCTATGGCCTCACCATACCACCTGGGCCATAAGGAAAGCCCTTTCCTTAGCACTCAACAAACCCCATAACCCACAAACCTTGTGGCTTTCCTCTGCTCTCACTTTCATGCCTTAAAAAAGTTTTAACCTTCGATGCACAAAGCGCATACCTAATAAATCATAATGCACATGCATGTATAATAAAATAGATACGCATTTAATTCATGCATTTGATGTATGCTTTATGCATTAAAGGCCAATGCATTAAGATTTTTTTTCGTACCTCTTTCATGACAAAAAAAGTTGTTTTTCAAATCGGTGTCTTTTGATACCGATTTTATGTAAAGGGTGTGGGAAGAAAGATTTTATCGGAGTGTTGTTAAAAAAAAAAGCGTCACTTCAAGTGACGCTTTCCTCATCCACTGTGGCAAGGTGAAATGAATTTCTATTTGCACCACTCGAGTTGCTCAGTGCACCCTCCTCAATTTTTTTTTTAAAAAAATCCTAAACTATCCCAGTCTTCTCCCTTCCTTTCGTCTTCTCTTCCTCCTCTCTTCTTTGGCACCGGCACTTCCCCCCTCTCCTCCCTCTCTCTAGCACCGCCCTCCATCCCCGTGCCAAGGAGGGGAGGAGACGATGCTGGGTGCAAGAAGTGGGGAGGAGGAGAGGGGTGGGTGGGGGACGATGCTGGGAGAGGAGGGGAGGAAATGGGGCCCAGGAGAAGGCATGAGGGCGGTGCCAGGGAGGAAGAAGAAGAGGGAGGGCTGCCGAAAAGGAAAGAAGAGGAGACGGAAGCCGAAAGGGGGGATGGGAAATGGTGTGTCGGTACCGAAAAGGAAGAGGAAAGAGAAGAAGATGGGGATGCTAAGGGTAGTTTAAGATTTTTTTTAAAAAAAAAATTAGAGGGGTGTAGTGAGAGAGGTGCAAATAAAAATTTTCAAGATGAAAACGTTATTTAAAATAACACTTTTTAAGCATAATTTCAAGTGACGCTTCTTAAAAGCACTATTTTAATTGAGGCTTTTAAGGAGCATTTTTTTTTTACGTAGATCGAAACTTTGCATGAATTAAAAAAAAATACTTTCTAAAAATATCATTTAAAATAATATTTTTAAAAACATTATTTTAAATAATATTTTTATTTTATTATAATAAATAAAAAATATTATTTAAAATAACGCTTCTCTCTTTTAACATCACTTCGATAAAATCTTTTTGTTCCCGCACCCTAAAAACCGGTGCAAAAGACACCGGTTCGAAAAACACCTCAAAAGAAGAGCCAGGTTCAGTGCACAGGCCTATCAACAGGACGAACCAAACCATGGGGATCCCACCTCTTTAATGTGAGATGGTTCAATTTCCAAGGTCTCCGAGTGCTCGTCTCCCTCATGCTCCTCTATTTGTGTCCTTGTGAATGCATGAATGGGATGATGCTGGTGGTGATGTTGTTGATGATGATGATGATATAACAACTTACAGTAATTTACTCCTCTGTTTTGTTATACATATTAGATAATAAAACCTGAACAATGTCAAGCATGACTAGGGCTACAAATGGACTAAAATATAAGCCCCAATTATGCTGGAGATGACCTAATCCACCAGCCTGTCCTCTAATGGGTCAGCTTTGAATGAATGCTTTTTTGGGACAACATGGATCCCACAAGAAATGTCAGTCCTGTTAAAGCTAAGATATGAAAAGGCCCAAATCACGCTAAAGCTGTCAACTAGATTGTGAGAGCTCAATTCCATCTCATTATCAAATACATTTGTATTCCAATGAACAGTTTCCTCATTTTCATATCAAGATGGATTACTCCATCTTCATCTCCCTTTTCTTACCAATTCTTCCACCTCGGACGTCAGAACTTTTCTACCATCACATAAATTTGTATTTAGCGCCACATGTACAGAAGATGTTTACAGTCTTGAAAAGTAAGGAAACACTAAGACATATGAAAAGAGAAAGAAGAAATAGAAAAGAGTTTTTTTTTTTTTTTTTGAGTACATAAAAGGGGGAAAGAGGGCTAAGCCGATCCGTAGCTAGGTCCCATGTGGCCCCGTTCCCCGCTAGGATATGTTCCGTGCACAGTGCTGAATTTTCGCAGCCGTTTTCCGTCGGCGAGTTGGTCAACCTGACCCCACCCAGGTGCTAGCAGTCAAAACAGACCTTAGCCCCTCCAATACCAGAGTTTCAGGCTCCAAGGATTAATCTTGAAATTATTCGAGTATTCGAGTCGGCCGCAACGTCATTTCTCGAACCTGAGACCTCCTGATGACGTGAAGAAGGCCCTGACCACTAGGCCACCGCCTGAGCGGTGAAATAGAAAAGAGTTTAAAAGAGAGAGAGTGTGTGTGTATGGAAATACACAATGATAAATCTTTAATTTGTGATGATCAAATTTTAAAAGCTACACTTGGACTATGCTATGACTAATTAAAGGACTCTTAATATAATTAAAATTTAAAAAATTAAAAATAATTATTACAAACTATGGCTACAAATTTTCTCTAACAGATATTAAAGTTTGACTTTTTACACATTAGTTAACAAGTCGAAGTCCTATTATTTAACTAGATCTTCAATGATATTTGATAAGAATAAAAAATATGAGAACTTTTGAAATATATTCAAAGCTTTTTAACATGGTTAATTTAGCTATATGAATTGTTTATCTTGACTATTTTAAAATTTTCTTCTCTTATTCTTCAAGGAAACTCAGCCAAGGTTGGTCCCAAGTCCGGATAGAGAAGAAGGGTTGCGTTAGGTAGTTGACAGCCAACGTAAAACTCTGTTAGATCTCTTAAAATATGAATCTACTAAATCAAATTATGCAAAGGGATAGAATAAAATATCGATCTAGTCCTAAATAGAGCAGAATGGAGGAAACAGATTCATGTAGCCGACCCATATATGAAGGATAAAGTAGCTTTGAATAGTTTGGTTCTTAGGTCCAAACCTAAACTATTTGCATGTGAAGGTTTGATGGAACTTTGCTACGTGTGAATGTGCAGGGGACATGGCTGCAATCCCATTTGATTAGAAACATTTTCACCTCTCATATAATACGAACATAACATCACCATTTTTTGTGCCTTGTGAAGGTGCTTTTTTTTTTTTCTTTCTTTCTTGTTTCTTTCTGATCAAGAGACAATTTAGCCAATGGAATAGATTTATTGAGACTAGATTTCTGAACACGTGTGTGTAGTATAATAGGTGAAGTCATGGGACACGTGTCTGATAATATATGTTCAATCTAGCCTACCCCAAGTTGTGGAAGAAGAGATCGAAGGAATGGAATTTAAAAACAAGACACCTTGGAAAAGAGATTCTCCAGGTTACATGACAAGAGAATATTTTTAATATCATTGTTCATGGTAAAACGTAAAAAAAGTATGAAGAAAAGATAGAAGATAAGATTTACATAAAAAAGTCTTGCTGCATTATCCTTCAGTGCAGCAAGCACTCATTAATCATGCAAATTGATCGCGCATACGTATCGATATACATACAATAACTCAATAAATTTTATCGTGCATCACACGCATATTAGTACATACGAACGATCAATCCGCACGATTAACGCGTGCTTGTTGCATCGAAGAACGGTGTAGCAAATCTTTTCCGGTTTACATTGAAAACAGGAGACAAGTTTTGGACAAGGCCTTGGCCCATAACTTGTGCCAGTTAGATCCCAGAAGCAGGCCCAACATCTCGGCCCAATAATGGTCCAAACTTCCTATGTGGCCCAAGACAACAAGACACTATGTACTCACCTGAAACATTTTACCGTCACAGCACTTTGAATTATAATAACAATATTTTTTTTAAAAAAAATATTATCCAAGAATTTAGTCGGAAATTTGAGTGAAGCCAAAATAATTATATTTGTATGGTAAAGAATCTACATTAGGTTTCGCCAAAAAACATTTACCATCTTCAGCTAATTTATGAAGAGTAGGATTTTGCATTGAAAACTCCTGAGGTGATTTTGGAGACTAATGGTTCTAATAATCATTTTCTTTAATTAAAAAACTTGAATTAAATATTATTATGTAATTTGTTCAAAATATTATTGCATTATTGAAACATTCATGGCCTGTATCATTATCATAATATTTATTAGATAAACTTTTAATAGAAGATCTGAATTGCATTTATCCAACATAATTGGTAATCTTAATATTGTGAGTTTATGTGCACATACACCATAAGATAAATCATACTTGAGTTCATTGCAGGAACCATAGCTCTCTTATTTGTTGCAGGACATGGTTAGGATTTTGTGTAGAGAAGAAAAAACTTTCATCTACTCTATAGGCCATGAAAGTATTATAACTCAATGAAATAATCATAATATTTATAGAGTAAGGATAACGAGATAATTAACTTAATATGTGTTCTATGTATTGGGAACCATCTATTCATAAGGCCCACACATGACATAAGGCCATTATTATAAATGCATCTAATAACCTAATAATATAAATGGTGATCATTAACCATAATGGGCTTATACAAATTATTTTAATCCGATGCCCTTTAAATTTGGATTTTAATTAAAGAATAAATATGCTAGTTCTACATAATAAAAAATTCTAATATTCTTTCACTTGGGCAGCACATGTAATGATTTTTAAAAAAATATTTCTTCAAACTAAATAACATGAAATATGCCCATAATAAAGAATGTCAAATGTGAATAAGTATATTGTCAAGAAAAATTTGTTTAAAAATGATTATAAGTGTCCAATGACATAGAATATCGTATTAGAGAGATATAGATTTTTTTTAAAGTAAATCATGAGAATGAAGAATTTATCGGCATAAACAAATTTTATTGAAAATCAAAGAAGTTTATAACAAAGAAGAGGGAGAAATAAAAGAAAGTAGGTTACGAAATGATCTATGAGAATTTAGCCACTTCTTGGGGCAAATGATGCTGCATTGATTAAAGCTACCTATAATCTTGTGAATGATTAATGATGAGCCCAAACTTTTTCTAAGAATATATTAAGGTTTCTCCTTCCACATATGCCACAAAAATGATATGATTCATTGAAGCATGCGCTCTCTTCTTTCTTCATATGGACTATAGCTGAAGTATGTTAGATGATAATTTATTCACATCAATTGTATCTGCCAACTATGTTAATATAAGCCTAGAGAATGGGCATATGAAAAATAGATGATAAATGGACTTCTGGCTACCATTGTATAACATATATCTTTTATTCATTGACCAATCTTTCTTCACTAGGTTATCTCTTGTGTGAAGTTTGTTGCGAAGAGAGAGGGATATAGAATATTATACATTTTAAGCGCAAACAGTCCACCTAAGACGCATTTCTCTATATAAGTTTATTGAGCCTGTAACGGTATGTCTTATATTAAAATACCAAAATAATACTATAAATAAATATAAATGTTTGCATAATAATAATAATTTATGATAAAAATAATAATATATAACATTTTTAAGAATAATATAAACAAAAGTCTCATAATTGCCACTATTGCAACATTATAAACTCAATTAGTTCAAAACATCATAAAACTTAATTAATTTCAAATATGGGTTATATGTTTCAAAAAAAATTATGCGAACTAAACTTTTAGTGAGTTAACAATCATATAGTCAATGGCTTAGAGATGCATTCAACAATATAAAATGCTAAAATAAAATTATATAACTATATATAAAGCTTGATATATATAGCCTTATAGCATGCTATAAATTATACTTTTATAGTTGAGATAGTTGTGAGTATTTTTTTTAGTACTCTTACATAAAACAGTTTTTCTTCCCATTATAAACATATATTTAAAAGCAGATCTCTTATCATCTAAATAGTTTGCATAGCTAACATTAGAATATCAAATCATTTTTAAATAATTGGATTATGGATAAGTGTTGTTTTTAGTACTCAACAAATATCTCATGATCTTCTTTATAACTTTCTAATGGTTCATTTCAGTACCATTCAAATATCACATGGAATACTTGTTACATAAGCTATATATATATATATATAACATAAAAGAGTTAAGTAAAATGCCTAATAGTTAAATTCCAGCTAAGGAGCTATCCATGAAAAGCAAAAACAAGATGAAGTCCCATACGCATGCCGATAATAACTTTTTTTTAAAAATTAAATAAATAATGAATCATATTATTTCAATGTAATTGTTGGGGTTAGGTGAGGAACAGCTGAGTCCATTCAATCCCATAATAAATTGAACGAACGGCAGCCTCTGACCGCTCTGTAGATCTTCCCCCAATTCTTGACCTCCAAGTGTCATTCAGCAAAGAAAGAAAAAAAAAAAAAAGTTCAGATTAGATTCGGACAAAGAAACTTAATAAGCTCAACAAACGGCACCTAACCGCCACCTTCCTCCTTGAAGGCCTCCGCCTCATTCTTTTAACTCTCCAGTCTCCATAAATAAAGCTAAGCCCCCTCCTCCTCCCACCCTTACCACTCCCCAAACCAACACCCACCAAAACTATTCTCTCTCTCTCTCTCTCTCGTCAACCTTTTCGCGCAACGGAGATGACGACGGCCCGAGGACGCGGGAGGGTGAAGGTGTTCGCCAAGTCGACGGCGGTGTCGGTGACGCCGGTCCGGCCGGGGAAGACGTACCCGCTCTCGGCCTTGGACCACCTGATGGGGCGGCACACGCTGCACCTCGTCTTCTACTACCGGCCCGGTCCGACGCTGGACCGGGACGGGCTCAAGGACTCTCTGTCGGAGGTTCTGTCGCACTACCCGGTCGCGACGGGCCGGTTGGGGCGCGGGGAGGACGGCGGCTGGACCGTCCGTTGCAACGACGCTGGCGTCCGGTTGCTGGACGCCCGGGCCAGCGTGACGCTGGAGGAGTGGCTGGGCTCGGCCAGCGCCGAGGAGGAGTTGGAGCTCGCCTATTGGGAGCCCATGGAGGAGGAGGACCCTTCCATCTGGTCCCCGTACTACATTCAGGTGCGTTCCATTCCATTCCATTCCAATGGCTTAATTATATGTGTTTCTCGTCCCATGTTTGATCCTTTTTAGCCTGTCATTTCTTGCTGCCAACTCGCCAACAAGCCCTTCTTTCGATCGGCATCATCCGCGGTGCCTCACCTCACGCGTTGCCCTTAAATATTTTTACTCCCATGTAGATAAACCTTTCACAGTCACAGGGGTGATGGATATGGATTAAAGTGGAGCCTCCTAGCTTTTTAGGATGATCATGTGCCAACCCTCCCTCTAAAATAGGAGTCATTTTTTGATCCATGCTGGTAGATTAGGCCTGTCAACCTGCACCAATTTATGGGAGCCACAATGTGCTAGCTGTCAGAAGTTATGACGGTATATTTATTGTTTGATCTAATCCATTGACCTACACTGCTTGCATACTTCTAAAATAACGTACTACCACACATCGGGTACCATTATTATCCAGACAGAAAATAATAGGAGTTGGGTTATAATGACTGTGCTTGTCAAAATTATTTTCATGAGAAAGTTACATTATTAATTGTCTATCTTACATTAACGTCTTTTTAGGCCCGGTCTCCCTTTGACACCTCCCTTTTTCCTTTTTTTTTTCAACACCATCCCCTTCCTCTCGTCTCCTCCACCCTTTCTCCACTCCCCAGCACGTGCTCTCACAGTGTCCCCCGGCTCCCTAGCACCGACTCTCCTCCGATGCCCTTTCGACTTTTTAGCATTGATCCTTTCCATCTTTCGGCGCACCCTTCCTTTTAGTACCGTTTGATCAAAGAAGACCGAACAGAGAGGTCATGTTTGACCGAACGAAAGGCCATAGCCAAACAAAGGCTCTCCATGCCCACGGTGCCGAAAGAAAGGGGATGCTGAGGGCCGGTACCGAAAAGTCGAAGAGGGGCACCGAAAGAAAGCATGTGCTGAGAAGTGAGGAAGGATTCTAGGGAAGAGGGAGAAGACGAGAGGGAAGAGTGGTACCGCGGAGGGGGAAGGGCGTGGTACCGGAGAGAAGATATATAGGGTGGGGGTGTGGAGAGAAAAAAGGAGGATAGTTTAAATTTTTTTTTTTTTAATAAAGAGGTGTGTACCTAGTAATTTGGTCGGTGCAAATAGAAATTCCCTACATTAACTCGTCATGTTTATATTTCATGTTTCAAAGCAGAAATATTTACATTCAAGCCATCAATATTCATGTCGACCATAATTATTACATGAAAATTCTTCTTAAAAATTTAACAATAATCGGTTATTACATAGTGCAATTATCTCTCTCTCTCTCTCTCTCTCTCTCTCTCTCAAAAAAAAAAAAAAGGGTGGAGGGGGGAGGAAAGAAGACAAAGGTGAAGAATTCATCCTCTTCTTTAGCCTTTTAACATCACTTTTTATATATGACAATAAAGACCCCATAAATTTGAACATACAACACATTATAAAGCAATTATCACCTTGAATAATGTTGGATTGTTATGTCTCTTGCATCTTTTGTTCACATCATGGCTTCAAGGATGCATAAACTAGCTAGAGGTGCATATAGATCAGATTGCTTTCCACTAGTGATTCGACTTAGAAACAATGCGATCCCAATTAGTGCTCAATGTTTAAGTCGGGATGATTGAACGAAATTCAACCCAACTCAATTTAAGTTCACAACGGTTTGAATTTTATTTCAAGAACAACATATTATCTCAACAAATACAAAATAAAAATATCAAAAAATTATTTATTAAAACAAAAGAAATAAAATTTATTCAAAACAACTTAATAATTTATAGAATAATAGAAAAGTACAAATTTATAATTTACCTCTAATAAAATTTATAAATTAATAGATGAAGACAAATTTTTTATCCATCTTTTCCTCCATTAAAAGGAAGTAAATTTTGCGTCCATGACATAATTACAAAGTTATATCATACATTTCAAAAGTCCAAAGAAAAAAAAAGGAATCTATTGTCACAACTAGGGCAGGAAGTGGGCTCGAACTGACCCGAGGTCTACTAGGGCGGGCTAGCTTTAGGTTGAATTCAGACTGAGATTTTTTAAACTTTGAGCTAGGCCAAATTGAGGCCTACATTAATTTCGAACTAGAATTTGACACGATCTAAGCTTAGTCGAACCCGAGCCCAATCTGAATCTGATTATGAAGCCCGAATGGAGCTCTCGATTTTGTTGGATTGATTGAATATTTATATAATTTTAGTTTGTAAAATTGAATTCATGCATTTTATTATCTAAATAAACAACTATTTTATATATGCTTTATTTTAGTGTGAGCAAATAGCTTATATGTCTAAGCAAATGAGCATGTAGTTTTGTAAAATACATTACCAAGCTTAGACTAAATTTGGGCTCGCCTAGTATTTTGGCTTAAATGGGTTAATTCAAGTTAGTCAATTGGGTTTTGAGCTAGGCTTGAGCATATCCTTGGGTTGGGCTCCGACCTAATTTAGCCAAAAACTTTTGAACATTTGTCCAGTTCGAAACTCAGGAAAAAAAAAAAAAAAAAAAGCTATGTTTGGGCAAGGGTCTGACCTGATCGAGCTCAACCCACTTTCAATCCTAGTCACAACTTTCAATCCAATATATGGTGGATCTCTATCTATTGGATTGAGCGAATGAGGTTTGCCTAGCTACTTATCTCACACTTGAACCAATTTAATTGGGTAAAAAAAAAGAACCAATCTAATAATATCTAAAACCCAATTTAAACCAACCAAATAAGTTGTTGGATTTGGTTTTCAGTTTGACTGAAACCTATGTGCACTGGTAGAAAAGTGCCAAATATTGTGTCATCCATGTGCCTTTGAGAGAGTGTAGGACGGAATTAGGACAGTTTTGTTGGCTAATTAGTAAATACAATTTTGTGCATAATAAATTCGATCAATTAATGCTATAAAATGGGCTATAAATATGGACATCAATATGGTACATGTGAGAGACCATACATCAATAATAAAGATGCTAGACCCACATTATTATAACGGGTAGCTCAAACTATCAGGAAATATATATATATATGCCCCTTGGCTGCTATTTTAATTTCCAATACATGGCTAATGAATCCTCTAGTACAGGTACAATTCGCCCATTTATTCATTGCTCTTTTACAATCTAGGATTGTTGCAATATCTTAGACACTGGACTAATCAATTGGACATGGTAGTTGGAGATCAGTACAATTTGCTAGAAATAATAATATTAGATGGGAGGGGTAATGCTACTGTATTTCCCTATTAATTTGCCTCTTGGAATGAGTTGGACTACCAACTCTTATCTTAAATACAACATTTTGGGTTGAAAATATTGACAAAATTTTCAAAAAAACCTCATGTGAATGACAATATTTGTTTTCCTTTAATTACACATTAAGAATTTGCTTCAATGAGGGTGGATAGGGAAAAGGAAGGCATGAAGCAGCAAATATTTACATACATGCTCTACTCTTAGCAGTCCATTCTAGCTTGTAATTAAGTGAAGAAGCATAGTCATTTTACAAGGAATGCTTCTTATTTTATCATGTAAGAGATGCTTAAGATCTTATTTTTGATCATGATATTTAAAGAGAGATGATCAACTCATTTAAGACTCAATATATTCAGAGAAATATCACTTTTCTTGATGAAACTTTAGATTTGTTTGCATACTAAATAGTTAATCAACCATTGTATAAATTTAGTCAACAGTATTCACCCTTTAACTAATCAACGATAAAGTTTTTTTTTTGTTTTGCTGTAAATTCTGAAAAAACTACAGGTATAAGGCATTGAATAAGAGTTGACATTTATTGCCCATCGTTATTGCGATCACCCAAAGTCTTGAAGGCTCGTTAAATCATTTAACGTTCCTCTCAAATATCTTTTATCATCTGTTTGACTCATTGACCGGATAAGATTGTTCACATATTTTTTGTTTTGTGTGGTGTTTGATTGATTAATTAGCTGGATAATCTTATATCAGTTATTCTTTGACCAGTTTCCAAACAGAGAACTAACCCAAGGCGAAGAATAGTAAAAAGGAGAGACCCATAGAAAAGAAAATAATAAAAAAGAAAATGGTCCACTCTAATGACGTCTGAGTGTGGCTCTTGGTCTTGGATCAAATTTTATAACTTATCGGACACTATGGATGGTGATGGCGTGCAGATAACGGAGTTCGAGGACAAGGCCGTCGCCATTGGCCTGAGCTGCACGCACATGCACGCCGACCCCACCTGCGCCGTCCTCCTCTTCCGCGCCTGGGCCGACTCCCACCGCCGGGCCTGCATCGCCTACCCTCCCTTCTTCCACCCCCCGGCCTTCCTTCCCCGCACCGACCCCCTCCCCCACCCCTCCCACCCCCTCCTCTCCCTCAAATCCTCCTCCCACTCCCCCTCCCCCTCCCCCTCCCCCAACATGTCCTCCGTCACCTTCCGCTTCTCCGACCTCGCCGTCAAGTCCCTCCTCGCCGACCTCCAGCCCGACACCTCCCCCTTCTCCGCCCTCGCCGCCCTCTTCTGGTCCTGCATCGCACGTGCCGCCGGCGCGCCCCCGGCCCTGCCGACCTCACCCTCTGCGTGGACTTCCGGAAGCGCATGCACGCGCCGCTCCCCCACGGCTTCTACGGCAACGCCTTCCACTTCTCCCGCGCCCGCGCCGACCTCGCGGCCGGGGTGGGCGACGTGGCTGCCGCGGTCGGGCGCCACGTGGCCGGGCTGGAGGAGGAGGAGTTCTGGGCGGCGGCGGAGTGGGCGCACGAGCGGCGGCGGCGAAGCAGGGAGGAAGCAGCGTTCCAGGTATACGGGCCGGAGCTCACGTGTCTGGCGCTGGACCACGTGATGGCGTTCGAGGCGGCGTTCGAGGAGGGGGAAGGGGGAAGGCCAGCGCACGTGAGCTGCCGAGTGGGTGGGGTGGAGGGGGAGGGCTGGTGGTGGTGCTGCCGGCGGCGGAGGACGGGGCGGCGCGGACGGTGGTGGTGACGCTGCCGGAAGAGGTGGCGAAGGCGATCTCCCGGGACGACGCCATCCTGCGGTACGGGCCCACCGTCATGTTCGCAGGGAGTGGTTAGTGGAAAATTGAGCGTGTTTCTGCTCTTATATTAATTTGTAATAAAATTTGAGAGTGAGGACTTGTTTTTAAGTGAACTTCCATTAAGCTTATTTTCCCACCAAAAAAAAAAAAAAAGACATTCTGTTTGAGTCCAGATGTCCAATTCCATGAAGAATTTTAGGTTGGAGGATTCTTCTTCATATGTGTAACATGGAACATAAATTTTCCATGGTTTAGGTTGCAGAACAATGAGAGAGTAATTGGAATGTTCTCCCTGTGGTTGTTTCTGGCTAAGTCCATTCGGGCCTTATATTATCAAAGGAAGTGAGAAGAAGAAGATGAGGTGGAACGATTGGACCTTAATGGGAGTTATATGTGAGCATTTGATGATGGGTTGCATGTGATGTACCGTTCATGTGCTATGGTGATTTATTGGTGAGGCTTATAAGGTCACCATGGAAACTTCTAATACCATATATTTTTAATATTAACATAAAAAACAATTAAAATGTACTCCTATATCTACTATTGAATGCAAACACTTGAAGGACCACTTCACCAAGCTTCTGGTAGACTATGCTTTGTATTGGATTTTATATCAGTATCATACATGTAGAGCATCGATACATTTAGGTAAGGATAAACGAATTGATTTAGCCTATTGAGACTTGGTATGCATCACTACCAAGTTTTGATTCAATTTTGATACGATATGATACGTTTGATGCAACTCATTGCGTACTGATGTATTTTGCTGTTATGCTAGTATTTTAAATTTTCTTCTTTCTCCCATTTGCTTGTGGCATTCATACAGGATGCTTCTCTACATCTTAAGATGGTATGCATGTAATGGGGTTGGCCGAAATTTTGAAAACCTTGTTTTTCCTTTCCTATCATCATGTAGTGCTCCTCGATCGTTTTGAAATAAAGGGTACAGAAGCTGTCACGCCCCAACCCAAAAATTTGAGCTAGGGTGACAACCCGCCGCATGCGGGCATGCAAGGCGTCTTGAACTTATCACATAAATCAATATAAAGCAAATTCCATATCCATGATTTGTTACAAACCAGAATTATCAGTCTTGGGCTATCTGCCCTACAAATAAATCTGAACTAAATCAAAATGATAAAACTAAGTCTTCTTAATAGAAAACTCCTTCTATCTCAATTATCCATCTTCATTCCTGAGGCTCTGAAAAACATTATGAGAATTTTATGAGCTCACACTCAATAAGTAAGCCTAATATAATTTCAAAATTTCATTTATCAGGCTATCAATAGGTTCATGTCATCAGATCAATTAGCTTAATTCAATAACAATTACATTGTTTATACTGTCATTATTTACATTACATATCATGTGTAGCCCTCTTAAACATCCCCTAAGAGGAAGGGTCCTGGTACCAGTGTCTGTCATCTGTCATCTGTCATGTACACATCATGTGTAGCCCTCTTAAACATCCCCTAAGAGGAAGGGTCCTGGTACCAGTGTCTGTCATCTGTCATCTGTCATGTACACATCATGTGTAGCCCTCTTAAACATCCCCTAAGAGGAAGGGTCCTGGTACCAGTGTCTGTCATCTGTCATCTGTCATGTACATCATGTGTAGTAAACATCTGTACCAGTCTGTCATGTCATGTGTGTCATGTGTGAATCTGTCATGTGATAACCGAGGTGACACATAAAGTTTTACTGTCATTATCATGATTACATATTATCATAGTAATAACATGATTTTGCCAAATTAACATAATTATATTTAACTGTAATTTCACAGTTCAATAATTAATAAAATATAATACTTGACTTACTTACCTCAGTACACGAATTTCACTTGATAACCCAGCTAATTGGACTCCTGGGCACCTACATAATCATTTTCATTATTAAATTCCTAAAATCTGAATTATAAAATAATTCTTAAATCCTACCCAAATCACTTCACGGGCCCAACTTTGGGCTTGAATATCTCTCAATGTATACACCCAAATAGGGAAATAAAATTATTCCCAGAAACTAGAATAAATCCTGATTCGGGCCATATTTTTATTTTATCATTCTCGGCCCGATACAAGGCCCAAAACGCTGCTCAAACTGGGCTCAGAAACGGCCCAACAAGGCCCAAACATCCAACGGCCCAGCGGCCCATTAATTTTAACCCAGCTCCTCTGTTTCAAACGAAACAGAGGAGCCGAGATGCGCCGGCGGCCAGGGCCGCCGCCGGCCAAATTGAAGGCGGTCCGGCCGCCGTTGGCCGGACCGTGGCCGGCCGCCGCCGCGGCCATCCTCCCCCACTCTCTCTCTCATCAATTTGGATTAACTCACCTTCTCTCTATCTTCGCGGCGGCTCGAACTCACGCCGGCGACTTTGCCGGCCAATCCGGGGTGGTCCGGCCTCCGGTGGCCGGGCCAGAGCCGGCCACCGCCGTGGCCGGCCTCCCCTCTCCTTCTTTCCCTTTAATTTCTCTCTTCTCTCTCTTATCACCCGCGGCTTACGGATTACGCCGGCGGCACGGCCGGCCACCATGGCCGGCCGGACCTCCACCGGACGCACGCCCGGCGCCGGTGGAGGTCTCCGACCAAGGCCCAGGCCCGGCGAGGCGGCGAGCACACCGCCGGGCCCGAACCAAGAGTCGGACCGCGGTTTCACAGGTTTTCTTTCTCCCTCCTCCGCCCACCTCTCTCTCTCTTTGTTCTCCGGCACCCCACCGGACGCCGCCCCCGGTGCCGGTGGGGTCGTCGGCCGGGGCTCAGGCCCGGCGAGGCGGCGGGCACGCCGCCGGGCCTGAACCAATTCACGGAGAAGGGAAGGGGAGAGCTGGGTTCTGTAACCCGGCTCCTCCCTCTCTTCGTTTTTTTTTTTTTTTAACTTTCTCTCTCTCTCAATCCTTCTCTCTCATGCATGGTTAGAGGACTTACCAGAGACAAGCACGCTGGGAAGAAGTCCGCACGAGGAGATGATGAGAAGGGGGCACCCACGTATGGTGGGAAGGAGGGTTCTACCCATCTTTTATAGGCATTGCAGAGTCCCCAAATCAAGGGACTCTGTAATTAGATATACTTGAAATTTAAATATCTAAAGTCTATCATATCATCTGATCCTCTATCAAGCTCACGAGATATACCTGGAATTCAATTATCTGGAGTCTATCATCTGACCTCGTGATAATTCTCACGAGCAATTAAGATATACCTGAATTTAATTATCTGGAGTCTATCATCTGACCTCGTGATAATTCTCACGAGCAATTGAGAAATCTAGGGGATTACATTCTCCCCTCCTTATAAAAATTTCGGCCTCGAAATTGATAACTTTTATTATAAAAATAAAGGTCCAAATTTCTGTCCCAAGGACTAACAATCAACTAAAGTTAACAGTTTTCAATCATTAACTATTTTAAGATACAAATAGTCGTGGGTACTTTTCTTTCATTTCTTCTTCCAGTTCCCAAGTAGCCTCTCTTTCAGAATGATTATTCCATTGCACCTTGACATAGGGAATGGTACGCCGTCTTAGAACTTGATCTTTGCGGTCTACGATACGCAAAGGATGCTCTTCATATGATAAATCTTTCTTCAACTGTATAGGCTCATATGCTATGACATGGCTGGGGTCAGAGATATACTTCCTCAGCATAGATACATGAAAAACATTGTGTACCCCAGATAGAATCGGAGGCAGTGCCAGGCTGTAAGCAACCTCTCCAACTCTACTCAAGATCTCAAAAGGTCCAATATAACGTGGACTCAGCTTTCCTTTAATCCCAAATCTCATCACATCTTTGGTTGGTGATACCTTTAAGAAGACATGATCCCCAACCTGGAATTCCAATTCCCTTCTTCTGACATCAGCATAACTCTTTTGCCTGCTCTGAGCTGTACGAAGACGCTCCCTGATCAAATGCACCTTATCTACTGTTTGCTGAATCAGCTCAGGGCCTAGCAACTTCCTTTCCCCCACGTCATCCCAACATATAGGAGATCTGCACCTCCTACCATACAGAGCTTCAAATGGAGCCATCTGGATGCTGGCTTGGTAACTATTATTATATGCAAACTCCACCAAAGGTAAGTGGTTATCCCAAGCTCCACCCAAGTCCATCACACAGGCTCGCAACATGTCCTCCAGAATCTGTATGGTCCTCTCTGATTGTCCATCTGACTGGGGATGATAGGCTGTACTGAAGTTTAGTTTGGTTCCCATGGCCTTATGAAGGCTCTTCCAAAACTGGGACACAAACCTGGTATCTCTATCTGATACAATAGATACCGGAACACCATGGAGTCTCACAATCTGTTCAATATACAAATTAGCCAATCTTTCACTAGAGACCCCAACTCTGAAAGGTAGGAAATGAGCTGATTTTGTTAGTCTGTCCACAATGACCCAAACTGCATCGTTGCTCTTAGGAGTTTTGGGCAGACCAGTCACAAAGTCCATTGTAATCTTTTCCCATTTCCACTGTGGAATCATCAGAGACTGAAGAGGCCCTGCAGGCCTTTGATGCTCGGCTTTCACTTGCTGACACACCAAGCACTTGGCCACATACTGAGCAATCTCCCTCTTCATGCCTTTCCACCAAAAATTTTCCTTTAAGTCTCTGTACATCTTAGTGCCACCTGGATGCACAGTATAGGGAGAGTAGTGAGCCTCTTTCAAAATTTCAGCCTTTAGCTCTTCACTGTTTGGCACACAAAGTCTTCCTTCAAATTTCAGGGATCCATCATCCATTATATAAAATTCATTCTGAACTCCTGATTGTACCACTTCTTTAATCCTTTGTAGCTCTGGATCTTCCATCTGGGAGGACTTGATTCTGTCAACTAAGGTCGGCTGGAGTACAAGTGCTGCAATAAGTCCATCAGACTGCTGTACTCTCAGACCAACCTCCCACTTCTCCAGATCTCTCAATACGTGAGGCTGGGAGGTAATCATAGCAGCTAACTCAGAAGAGGATTTTCTGCTCAAGGCATCAGCTACTACATTGGCCTTCCCAGGATGATACTGTAGATTCAGGTCATAATCCTTCAATAGTTCCAACCACCTCCTCTGCCTTAAATTCAGCTCCTTCTGTGTGAAAATGTATTTTAAACTCTTATGATCTGTATACACATCACACGACACTCCATATAGATAATGCCGCCAAATCTTAAGAGCAAAAACCACAGCAGCCAATTCCAAGTCATGAGTAGGATAATTTTGCTCATAAGGTTTCAGTTGTCTGGAGGCATAAGCTATCACTCTTTCATTCTGCATCAAAACACATCCCAATCCTTTTCGAGAGGCATCAGTGTATATAGTGAAACCTTCAGATCCCGTTGGAAGAACAAGAATGGGAGCTGACACCAGGCGCTGCTTTAACTCCTGAAACTTTCCTCACACTCTACTGTCCAGTCAAACTTCACTCGCTTTTGGGTTAAGCGAGTTAGGGGTAGAGCAATGCGAGAAAAATTCTCCACAAATTTTCGGTAATACCCGGCTAATCCCAAGAAGCTTCTGATTTCTGCCACATTGGTAGGTCGGCTCCAGTTAGTGATAGCTTCAATCTTTTTCGGGTCCACAGATACACCATCTTTAGAGATTATATGACCCAAGAAAGCTACTTGATCCAACCAAAATTCACACTTCTTCAGCTTGGCATAAAGCTTCTTCTCTTGCAGAATCTGTAGCACAATTCTCAGGTGGTCCTCATGCTCCTTATGGCTCTTGGAATATATCAGAATATCATCAATGAAAACCACCACAAACTGATCCAGATATGGTTTAAAAATTCTGTTCATTAAGTCCATGAATGCTGCTGGGGCATTAGTTAACCCAAACGGCATCACCAAGAACTCATAGTGGCCATATCTGGTTCTAAATGCTGTCTTTGGTACATCCCCTTCTTTGACTTTAAGCTGATGGTACCCGGACCTAAGATCAATCTTTGAGAATATCCGGGCTCCTTGAAGTTGATCAAACAAGTCGTCAATCCTTGGCAGAGGATACTTATTTCGCACTGTTACTTTATTGATTCCCCGATAATCAATGCAGAGTCGGAGACTGCCATCCTTCTTCTTAACAAATAGGACTGGAGCACCCCAAGGAGAGCACTGGGTCTAATAAATCCTCGGTCAAGGAGCTCTTGCAGTTGATCCTTCAGTTCTTTTAGCTCAGCCGGGGCCATACGATAAGGGGCCTTTGATATAGGCCCAGTTCCAGGAACTAGATCAATAGAGAACTCGACTTCCCGATCAGGGGGTAAATTAGTCAATCCTCAGGGAAGACATCTGGAAATTCTCGAACTATGGGAATATCCTCCAACTTGGTCTCTTCTTGCTGAAGGTCCTGACTACAGCAAGAAATCCTTGACCACCACTCATCAAATACTTTCCAGCCTGCATCGCTGATATGAACACTGAGGCTAGGTGATTATGACCACCCATAAAACTGAATTCAGGCTGGCTTGGAATTTTGAAGTTGACAGTCTTCCTGAAGCAGTCTACTGAAGCATAATTGGAAGCCAACCAATCCATTCCAAGGATAACATCGAAAAACTTTAGTGGAAGAACAATGAGATCAGCATTCAACCTCCTATTCTCCAAGATAATTGGGCAAGATTTGCATACTGTGTCAACTTTCATAACATCTCCATTTGGAAGCGCAATATGCAGCTCTTGCTCTAGAGGAATAGGTGTCAATGATGCATTCTTGTCAAGATAGATATCAGATATGAAAGAATGCGTAGCACCCGGGTCAATTAAAGTTTGGGCGTAAGCAGTTCCTACTTTAATCATTCCTGTCATAAGTGTAGTTGTTTTAACATTAAGGATTGCACCTACTGTTAATTAACTGTCAATGCATTGCACTAGATAAGACTGTAATACTAGATATAACATTAAAGGGTATACCTGTCACCACAGAATTAGATGCGGCAGCGTCCTGCTGAGTGAGGTTGAAGACCCGTCCCTGGGTCTTCGGTGGCTGCTGCTGCTGTTGCTGGCTCGTTCCTTGACTTGAAGAAGGCTGATGTTCCTTCCGAAAGGGACATGTAGCAATCTTGTGATCAGTTCTTCCACAAACAAAGCAGGCACCAGTCACTTTGCGGCAAGGCTTCCCAGGGTGGGAGTTACCACAATGAATGCAACGAGTTTCCTTATTCTGTGGTTCAGCTGGAGCCTGATGTGCACCCTTCTTCTTGGCCTGAGCAGAGGGTTGACCAGAAGTAGGCCCTTTTCTCTTCTTCGCAGCTCCCAATCCTTTTGAACAGCATTCATATCCCTCTCAATTACCAAGGCCTTATTCACTACAGCACTGAAGGTGAGGAGCTCAAATGCATTGACCGCTTGTCTCAGTCTGGGTCGCAGTCCCTCAGTGAATCTGGTGACCTTGGCTATTTCATTAGTCACAATATTTGGAGCAAAACGGGCCAGCCTGGTGAATTCGGCTTCATACTGGGCCACAGAAAGATCCTTTTGCTCCAACTTAATAAACTCTGATTCCATCTGTCTCTGTACACTCCTGGGGAAGTATTTGTCAAAGAATATCTCTCTAAACTCTCCCCAGGAAATAATCTGTCCATTCCGACGCTGCTCCTCGACTAACCACCAATCATAGGCTTCTCCCTGGAGAAGATAGGTGGCAAATCTGATCCGCTCCATATCCTGACTACCATGGGCCATAAAAGCCTTCTCCATGTCTCGCACCCACCGCTCAGCATCAACAGGGTTGGTGGATCCAGAGAAAGGGGCAGGGGCAAATTTCTTGAAGTCTGCAAAGCTACGGCCAATCCCTACCCAGGATTGAGATGGAGTAGGCTGGGTCTGTGGAGTAGTAGGGTCGGGCTGAGTCTGTGGAATAGGAGGGGCAGGCTGTGTCTGCGGAGCAGTGTGTGTAGGCTGAGCAGTCAAAGCCTGTAAAATCTGGTGCTGCAAGTCCCGCATCGACTGCATCATACCCGAGAGAACCTGAAGCATCTCGGTCTGGGGTTGCTGCTGACCAGTCCCAACTGAATTAGGAGGGGCAGCAGCTTCGGTGGCTTCTAGACCTCCTGGTTGGCAGCATTACCAACCTGGGAACTCTCATCATTTTGTCGACTTCTAGTGCGACGTGCCATTCTTATCTCCTGATAAATTAGTTGTAATTAATATCACTGTAAACATTATTTGTTAGGCTTTCAAAGCATAATTTCTGAGATTCCTTTAAATTTATAATTTGTCTCTATGTCACTCTAGTGTTTTGCCTAAAGTGTCATCATGTATATGTCCCTACTGTCATAACCTGGCTCTGATACCACTAAAGCTGTCACGCCCCAGACCCAAAAATTTGAGCTAGGGTGACAACCCGCCGCATGCCGGGCATGCAAGGCGTCTTGAACTTATCACATAAATCAATATAAAGCAAATTCCATATCCATGATTTGTTACAAACCAGAATTATCAGTCTTGGGCTATCTGCCCTACAAATAAATCTGAACTAAATCAAAATGATAAAACTAAGTCTTCTTAATAGAAAACTCCTTCTATCTCAATTATCCATCTTCATTCCTGAGGCTCTGAAAAACATTATGAGAATTTTATGAGCTCACACTCAATAAGTAAGCCTAATATAATTTCAAAATTTCATTTATCAGGCTATCAATAGGTTCATGTCATCAGATCAATTAGCTTAATTCAATAACAATTACATTGTTTATACTGTCATTATTTTTCTTTACATTACATATCATGTGTAGCCCTCTTAAACATCCCCTAAGAGGAAGGGTCCTGGTACCAGTGTCTGTCATCTGTCATCTGTCATGTACACATCATGTGTAGCCCTCTTAAACATCCCCTAAGAGGAAGGGTCCTGGTACCAGTGTCTGTCATCTGTCATCTGTCATGTACACATCATGTGTAGCCCTCTTAAACATCCCCTAAGAGGAAGGGTCCTGGTACCAGAGTCTGTCATCTGTCATGTGTGTCATGTGTGAATCTGTCATGTGATAACCGAGGTGACACATAAAGTTTTACTGTCATTATCATGATTACATATTATCATAGTAATAACATGATTTTGCCAAATTAACATAATTACATTTAACTGTAATTTCACAGTTCAATAATTAATAAAATATAATACTTGACTTACTTACCTCAGTACACGAATTTCACTTGATAACCCAGCTAATTGGACTCCTGGGCACCTACATAATCATTTTTCATTATTAAATTCCTAAAATCTGAATTATAAAATAATTCTTAAATCTACCCAAATCACTTCACGGGCCCAACTTTGGGCTTGAATATCTCTCAATGTATACACCCAAATAGGGAAATAAAATTATTCCCAGAAACTAGAATAAATCCTGATTCGGGCCATATTTTTATTTTATCATTCTCGGCCCGATACAAGGCCCAAAACGCTGCTCAAACTGGGCTCAGAAACGGCCCAACAAGGCCCAAACATCCAACGGCCCAGCGGCCCATTAATTCAATAACCCAGCTCCTCTGTTTCAAACGAAACAGAGGAGCCGAGATGCGCCGGCGGCCAGGGCCGCCGCCGGCCAAATTGAAGGCGGTCCGGCCGCCGTTGGCCGGACCGTGGCCGGCCGCCGCCGCGGCCAGCCTCCCCCACTCTCTCTCTCATCAATTTGGATTAACTCACCTTCTCTCTATCTCAATCGCGGCGGCTCGAACTCACGCCGGCGACTTTGCCGGCCAATCCGGGGTGGTCCGGCCTCCGGTGGCCGGGCCAGAGCCGGCCACCGCCGTGGCCGGCCTCCCCTCTCCTTCTTTCCCTTTAATTTCACTCTTCTCTCTCTTATCACCCGCGGCTACGGATTACGCCGGCGGCACGGCCGGCCACCATGGCCGGCCGGACCTCCACCGGACGCACGCCCGGCGCCGGTGGAGGTCTCCGACCAAGGCCCAGGCCCGGCGAGGCGGCGAGCACACCGCCGGGCCCGAACCAAGAGTCGGACCGCGGTGTCACAGGTTCTTCTTTCTCCCTCCTCCGCCCACCTCTCTCTCTCTTTGTTCTCCGGCACCCCACCGGACGCCGCCCCCGGTGCCGGTGGGGTCGTCGGCCGGGGCTCAGGCCCGGCGAGGCGGCGGGCACGCCGCCGGGCCTGAACCAATTCACGGAGAAGGGAAGGGGAGAGCTGGGTTCTGTAACCCGGCTCCTCCCTTCTCTTCGTTTTTTTTTTTTTTAACTTTCTCTCTCTCTCAATCCTTCTCTCTCATGCATGGTTAGAGGACTTACCAGAGACAAGCACGCTGGGAAGAAGTCCGCACGAGGAGATGATGAGAAGGGGGCACCCACGTATGGTGGGAAGGAGGGTTCTACCCCATCTTTTATAGGCATTGCAGAGTCCCCAAATCAAGGGACTCTGTAATTAGATATACTTGAAATTTAAATATCTAAAGTCTATCATATCATCTGATCACGTGATAACTCTCACGAGCAATTAAGATATATCTGGAATTTAATTATCTGGAGTCTATCATCTGACCTCGTGATAATTTTCACGAGCAATTAAAATATACCTGGAATTTAATTATCTGGAGTCTATCATCTGACCTCATGATAATTCTCTCGAGCAATTAAGATATACTGAAATTTAATTATCTGGAGTCTATTATCTGACCTCGTGATAATTCTCACGAGCAATTGAGAAATCTAGGGGATTACAGAAGCACCCAACTTTATGCATCTTTTCTTTTTCTTTTTGGAAAAAAAAAAGACGATAAAAAGATGAGTCACTTAAAAGTGTGCCTAATATTTGGAAGTTCGAATCTAAAAGGACATTGTAGCTCTCGTCCCTGTGGGGAAAATATGTTCAACTAATCACAAGAGAACGCTTTAGAAAGAAGAGGAAATCTAGTCTTGGACATGATGACGAAGATATAAAGGTGAAAAGGCTCCAAAACGCCAGCATACTGTGCCATGACACTGCATTAGAAGAGACGAACACTGCGACACATGCATTGCTTTTTAGTTTTCTATTCAGTGTCATAGAGTTAGGTCACAAAGAGAGTGGAGTTTGAGGCCCTATGAGTTAATCAGGAAGGGATTCAGTCGAGGTGGTTGAGTTCAACCAGAACTCCAATCAGCATGGGAATATTGTTTGGAGAGAACAATGGCAAGACATGTCCTCAATGGATATCCATTTGGCTTCTAGTAAATGGACTTTGGTACTTGGTTTAGATCTCCAATTATTTTAATACCTTAGCTTGTCAAGTTTCTAGGGTTTGAATTCTTTCAAGTATATCTTTAATTTTCTAGTCATTATTTTTGTTCTTGTATTTTATCTCAACTCATTTTTGATTATATTAAACATTTTCTGCACGTACTTGGCAAGCTAGCCATTTAGAGCTAAATCAACTAATGAAGAATCAAAGTGAATCAAGTTTTCAGGAAATCTTCACAAATCAAGCAAAATCCTTCTTCAAGTGAATAAGGATGACAAACTCTCTTTCATTTCCTGTTCTTTTGCATATTTTACAGCTTTACAAATGGAGAATTTCACAGTCAGCTCCATTACTTTTCGATCGCTGAGCATTTTTTTTTTGTTGGGTAATGGGCCAAAATACGCCTAAATGCTTTAGTGTGTGAATGAGAAATTGCGGGGACATTTAGTCCCATATCGGAAAGAACGAGAAAGGAAGGTTCACTTATATGGAAACCACTTCCTTGAAGTTTAAGTTCCTTAGGCTCACCATAAGTGGAGAGCTTGCGCATCGTCGCGAGGGGCTTTAAATTTTTTCTAGATCATGATGATCCGATGATGGAGACTGATCGGATCAAGATAAGGGGATGAGATCAATTGATCGTTGATCGATCGGATGAAGGGTCGAGATGTGGTGATCAAATCATGATCGCGATCGCGATTCAACGGCTGACACCTGTCGGTTGACCAGTCAACAGGATGGTTGGTTGACCAGTCAATAGGACGGTTGGTGATAAGGCATCTGTTCGATTGTCGGTTGATGATAAGGCACCCGTTCGATCGTCGGTTGGAGATAAGTCAACGGTCCGATCACGAAAAGGCATATCAAAGACATGCAACCGCCTATCTGATAACATGATCATCAGATCACGATGATGAAAAGGCTTATCAGGATATGAATAGGCTTATCTGATCAGCTGATCTTCAGATCACAGCCATGAAAAGGCTTATCCGATTACCTGATCTGAATATCATAATGTCTAAAGGGCATATCAAGGGTGATAAGCCCTTAACCCTCACATCCTTTGATTTTAGAATTTAAATTAAATTAAATTCATAGGGTTGCTTCCAAAGGGTACCTAAAAACCCATAAATAGGACCCTAGACCTAAGCATTTCATTCATCTCAAGCCATTCCGAATTGAGTTCAATTTGAATCAATTCTAGTCTTCTTCTCTCTTAGGCATTTGCATACTTTCCTAAGGATAGTATAGCAATAGTGCATTGAAAAGAGAGTAGCATTCTTGGTTCGAAAGTTTTGGTGAATTATAGTGCTGCTTTCATCAAAAGAAGACCGTTGTATCCTGGGAGACAATCGTCATACTGACTGTAAGCACCATTGCGGGACAAAATTGTCTTAAGGATATAGAGTGAAACTCTAGCCTTAGTCTGATTCATTAGGTAACCACCATCTGCCAAACACCCACCAACATTTTTTTTAAAATGCTCAAATAATATGGGTTTGATTTCTTTGATCATTTTTTTCTCAATTAAATCTTTTCATGCACTTCAATTAAGTTGCTAGATGATTTACTTTGGTTTTTCTTAAGCAGCTGGTTTGACTTGATATTTCGATGGTTGTTTGGTCTATCAGGTCACAAGACCTTGTTACTGCAAGAGGCCTTGTAAATATTTTGATGAAATGCATTCTCAAACTAACCTAGCTATTGGTATTTTCACAGTAATTTTCTTTCCATCAAAAATTGAAGGTCATATATATTCACCTCTGCTTCTTTCTCTTTATTCTGTATGCTTCAGCCTGTAAAATTATCACCTTGCAATCTGTAGATGAGCTGAAGCATCTGAAGTGAATATATTTTCTTTTCTTTTTTAAAAAAGTTTTCTTTTCTTTTGTCGAATGGTTGATACTCTTGGTTCATGCACAGTGATCTTTTCACATCAGTCTCAAATGTAATTGGATGAAGTGGCAATCAACACTTAGAAGAAAATTCAACTTGGGAATGATGCTATTGATGCCTAGAAGAAAAGTAAACTGAAGAATTGTTCTAAAACCAAAAGAAGGTTGTAAAATGAGGGGGAAAAAAGAGACAATTTTAAAGAAGATCGAAATCATTGATTTGATTGAAGAACATGAGGATCTTGCAGTTGAACTAAGAAATCTTTGAAGGGAGCTAAAGTTTCAAATCAATGAGACTTATGCAAAGGAAGAATTGTACTTGTAGCAGATAACAAAAATTTTGTGGCTGGCATAAGGTGACAAGTATACTTGCTTTTTATCATAAAAAGAGGAATGATATCATTTCCATTATACTGAATGATAAAGAGTTCAAGGAATAGGATGGAATTTTTGGAGAATTCAAACTTTATTTCAAAACGATCTTTTTTGTCGGTAAAAGGCTTGGTAGATTTGGACTGGAGCCAATCATATCCACATTCCTCTTTGATTGATCTCAGTGATTGGTAGCTCCTTTCAGTTTAGAAGAGGCAGCTATATTCTCCTTAGAAGGGAATAAATTTCCGAGGCTAGATGATTTCCCAATGTTACTTTTCCAAAGAAAACTATTGTAATGTCCCAAGTCGCATGCTGGTCTAATTAATCTATTAGAAGGCTAAAATCACATGATCCAAAAATCTAAATATAAATTAATTGCTAGCAGATGAACTTAAGTTATAAGCACATAACATTTTTTTTTTTCATCCAATGTGAGACTATTCATGGGGAATCTATCCTGAGTTGGATCATTGGTATTGCAATGATGGCTCCATGCTATGGCAGCATTCCACCATCATCCTATGGGTAGCTCTTTTCTCATGCTCATCAACTTTCGCACAGTCAGGTCAGCTTTTATATCATTTATAAAGCCCTAAGCTCACATGCTAGCCCAATTAACTCAATTAGCGGGCCAAAATCATATAGCCCAAAAACTCGAGTAAAAGTTAATGGGTAGCAAGTGAACTTGAGTTATAAGCACATAACATATCTCTTTTCCATCCGATGTGGGACTAAATTTGAGGTATCACAATCTTTCCTTCTTATAATGCGATATCCTCGTTGCATACCATAAGCTAGCTAGAATCTAACCTCGAGCTAGATCATTAGGGCTGCAAGGGTGGCTCTATGCCATGACGTGACTCCACTACCATCCTATAGATAGCCCTTTTCTCATGCCAACTAACTTTCACTCGAATTTTTGAATCACATGGTTTTGGCCCATTAATGAAGTTATTGGGCTAGCAGGTGGGCTTGGGACGTTACAAATAGTATCAAAGCCGATCCGAGTGTGCGAAAGTTAGTGGGCATGAGAAAAGAGCTACTTATAGGACAATGATAGAGTTTTGCCATAGCCTAAAGCCATCCTTGTAGCACCAATGACCTAGCTCGGGGTTAGATTCTGGCTAACTTATGGCATGCGATAAGAACGTCGCATGATAAGAAAGAAAGATGCGATACTCTAAATTTAGTCCCATATCGGATAGGAAAGAGATATGTTATGTGCTTATAACTCAAGTCTACTTGCTACCTATTAACTTTCAATCTAGTTTTTGGATTATGTTGATTCAGTCCACCAACGAGTTAATTGGGCTAGCAAGCAGGCTTGGAGTATTACAAATATTTTTCAGAGCTAAAGAATTGAAGAGGGTAAACTTGAGTAGTTTGGGGCTTCCATCAGTATTAACCTAAATCAAATTTATGTTGCATGAAATCTAGACATTGATCTTATATTGTCTTTTGGCATGTAGTCCAAACCTTATTCTATATGGTTTTATATTAAAAATGTTACAAGCCTTTAATGACACTGTAATTTATTATCCTTCCAATTAGTAATGTTTGTTCTGTTACTGAACGCCTTGCATACTTAGCATGTAGCGGGTTGCCATCCTTTGGATCCATCATCGGGTTTGGAGGGTGACAACTAAAGTAGTATCAGCTGGTTGAGTTAATTAGTCTAGCAGGTAAGCTTGGAACGTTATAAATGTGCTAGAAGAAGACCTTTGGCTTTTGTTTGATAGTTTTCATGCTGGCTCCTTAGATTTAAAAAGCTTTAATAATGTGTCATATCTCACTCTTGTGCTGAAAATAGAGGAGGCTTCAAGACTCACTCACTTTGTTAATTATTTTGACACACATTTTGATTAAAATCTATTCTAAGGTCCTTGGCAAGTCCACATTAGCAGACCTCTTAACAATAGAGTAACCAATGGAACCGGATGAAGTATCTGAGCTTGCTTATACAAGTCAAACTTAGAATAGGACCTGATGCACCCATTTAGAGGCTCATTGCTGACAATAAGTTCACATCAAAGTCTTACTACCCTTATCTCAACATTTGGAGGATTAAAGAGTTCTATTTATCCTTCTTTTTGGTGCATCGCAATGCATGCAACTGAGGTTCTTGCTAAAAAGGATGGCAATCCAGCAGGATGTTGCTTTTATGGAAGATCAGTGGAAGCAATCAATCATCTACTCATACACTATCCCTGCGTGAAGCAAACTTGGAAGAGATCGAGGAGGTACTTAAATTCAGAGGATGACCTCTTCGGGTTGTGTCTTTATGGACTTTGCAACAACAAATCTGTTTGGAAAGATAGAAACAGTAGGATATTTTTATGAAAAAGCACCAGCTCTGCATCTTTTTTAAAGTTTGGGCATGCCTTGGAAATTCCAAAATTCAGCTAGCTTATTTCAAGTTGTGGAATTAATCTCAGCAGCTCTCTTTCTGATATTGTTCTTGCTTGTATCTTCCTCCTTTAGCTTCTTCCTTTTTTGTCTTCTGTCTTCTTTGTGAGACCACATGAAAATCTTTGACCTTTTATGGCGAGATCTTTTTATTGTCTTGAAAGCTTCACAAAAGTCTTAGGAATGGAGGGGTGTGTGTGTGTATTTGTGATTTAAGAGGATCATTTGACTTATCATGGAGTAATTTGGACACTCAAATGTGATTGAAAAGCTTTAAAAGCAAAATCTTTCATGTTTAGAAGTCAATTATGCATCAAAATTTTAAGAATGCATAACTTCTAGCATGGAAAGAATTTGATGATGTAACCAAAGGTAAAATTGGTATAGAAGTCAAAATCTACTTTCTACTATAATATATACTTAACTCTACTCAACTCAACTCATCTAAGCCTTTTTCCGACTACATGGGGTCGGCTATATGAATCTGCTTCCTCAACTCTGCTCTATTCAGGACCAAATCGCCATTCAAATTATAAAGAGTTATATCTTTTTTAATTACTTCTATCCATATTAGTTTATGTCTACTTCTATCTTTATCCTTATCATAGATTGTTAAAAAATCACTCTTTCTAACTAAAGCATCTAAAGGTCTACATTGTATATGTCCAAACCATCGCAATTAATTTTCTCTCATTTTATCTTCAATTAGGGCTACTCCTATCATTTTTCTTATATGTTTATTTCTAATTCTATCTTTTAAAGTTTTATCACATATCTATCTTAACATACGCATTTATGTTACACTTAATTTATTCATATGTTGTTTCAATATTGCCCAACACTCTATTCCATATAGTATAGCTGGTCTAATAGTGATTTTATAGAATTTTTCTTTTAATTTTAATAGAATAAGCCGATCATATAATACTCCCAAAGCACTTCTCGACTTAATTCATTCTGCTTTAACTCTATGATTCACATCTTCACTTATTTCATCTTCTTGCTAGATAATTAATCTAAAATATTTAAATTTTTACTCCTTGATATACATCTCTTGGCTTGTAATCTTCACTGTTTCTTCATTTGTATTTATACTCTTACTAAAATTATATTTCATGTATTCAGTTTTAGTTCTACTAATCTTAAAACCCTGAAATTCTAAAGCCTCTCTCCAAATTTTTGATGTACATAAAATTTCATATATCATATTATTTGCGGACAATATAGTGTTGATTGATAAATTTAAATATGTATTAAATGCTAAATTAAAAATTTGGAGAGCGAGTTTAGAATTTTAGGGTTTCAAGATTAGTAGAATTAAGACTGAATACATGAAATATAATTTTAGTGAAAGTAGAAATACAAATGAAGAGACAATGAAGATTGCAAGCCAAGAGATACCAAGGAGTAAAAAATTAGATATTTAAAATTAATTATCCAGCAAGAAGGTGAAATAGGTGAAGATGCGAATTATAAAATTAAAGCATGATAGATTAAGTGGATGAGTGTTTTAGAAGTATTGTATGATCAACGCATCCCATTAAAATTAAAAGAAAAATTCTATACAACTACTATTAGGCCAGTATGCTATATGGAATAGAGTGTTGAACAATACAAAAATAATATGTGA
Source organism: Calamus simplicifolius (assembly GCA_900491605.1). Taxonomy (NCBI): domain Eukaryota; kingdom Viridiplantae; phylum Streptophyta; class Magnoliopsida; order Arecales; family Arecaceae; genus Calamus; species Calamus simplicifolius. The sequence goes on from UESW01004529.1 coordinate 211,315, forward strand.
ATAAATTAAGTGTAATAGAAATGCGCATGTTAAAATGGATATGTGGTAAACCTTTAAAAGATACAATTAGAAATAAACATATACGAGAAATGATAGGAATAACCCCAATTGAAGATAAAGTAAGAGAAATCGATTAAGGTGGTTTGGTCATATACAATGAAGACCTTTAGATGCTTCAGTTAGAAAGAGTAATCTTTTAACAATCCATGATAATGATAGAGGTAGAGATAGACCTAAACTAACATGTACAGAAATTATTAAAAAAGATATAACTATTTATAATTTGAGTGTCTACTTAGTCCAAAATAGAGCATAATGGAGGAAGTAGATTCATGTAGTCGACCTCATGTAGTTGAAAAAAGGCTTAAATGAGTTGAGTTGTTTATAAGTCCTAGGAAAAGTCTTCTTGCGCGGCATGCGATGCAGAAGCGCGCGCATAAAGTGCCCTGATTTGCCATACACACGTACGTACGGGCCGCGCGTGCGGTGAGCGAAAGGATGAAATTATTCTTGGCATGTGCGGTTGTACATGCACGATGCGCGTGACCTGCACCATGCTCGATGCATAAAGTTCTTTCCAAGTCCTATTCTATTAAGGACACCTAGAGTACTATAGACACCCCTTACTCCCTTCCATTCACAAAATAGTGAGTTGAAGTTCTAAAACTTTCATAAGGGCTCTTTAATAACATACGTATATCTATGCTATGATATAATTTCATAGCACATTAATGTGATTCCAACGTTTTCCCTTTTAGTGGTTTTAGAAGATCCATCAAAACTAGATTCTTTTGAGAATATTTGACTCTAAATACTTCTTAAACAAAATTAATAAACAACTTTTGAAGATAAAAATTAATATTTTTGGTCGTGATCTACTATTTTTGAATTAGCTAGAAACCCATAATCACATATTCTATTTTTTTCCCATGCATCAGATAAAAGCAAACTAACCATTTCATTTGTATAATGCTATACTTTAGTTTGATCGATGTTGGAAAAGAAATCTAAATTAGCTAAGGTTTGATTTATATGTATTTTAAATATTTAAATCAATATAAATGGATTGCAAATTATACCATTTATGCTATGTTTTTGCTTATTAGCTATATTTTTATTATTTTTATTTAACTGATTTAATTCATATATTTAAATAAAAAATAATGTTCAAATTCTTTATGTAACTAAGGTTATGGTTGATGATGTTGATTTTATTTTAAGAGTCTCTTTATTATTTTTTCGTCGAAAAAAATTGAAGGGAAATGCTCTCTAAATATTTTAGTCTAACTCAAATATGAATTGATATATTTAGTTGAAAAAAAAACATAAGAATTCAATTTAAAATCTTAAATAAGTTTGCTTACCCTAATACATAACTCTTCTTATTAGATTGTGTAGATAATGTTAGACAACTATATTATAATGCCAAATAAGTTGGAAGCAAAGCAGTAGTTCTTAAGTTGGGGTCTGATCACCTGATTTCAGTCAAGATTATTTTTTTTTTTTCAGTTTTTCAAAATAAACAAAATTTAGCAGATAAAACAATGCGTTATATAGGATTAATCCGGGAGGCAGTGAAGAAGAAAATATTTTTAATTAATGACCATCTAAGCATTCTCTGCTGGCAGGCTGGTTTGGATCCCGGATTCAAAATTTAGCAGCAGCAACTCAATATATATATATATATATATATATTTCACTTCAAATGATCTGAAAATTCACAAACGGTCAAACTTTTCCCACAGTCATGTCTCCCATTTGCTGCCTTTGGTGTCACATCGGACAAGAGAGTCGAGACGAAGTGCTCCACCGCATTCCTCATCCTGCCGTCCCACCTGAGATGAAGAGGGGCGTGCGTGCAGTCAATCCTGGCCCGCTCCGGCGGCTCCGCCCAGTCCCACGCTTTTTGCATGCCCATCACCATCCAGCATCGGTGAATGAAACGCCCCACCCCACTCCCTAAAATCTTGGCCCTGGCCACCCCATTTGCCCTGGAAAACAGTGGATTCAGTACCAGTTCGGTCCCCTTGGCAAGTTGCCAACCGGAAGACAAGGAAGGGAGAGCCCCACGTCGCCCTTCAAGCTTTGCAAGGTGGTGATGGTTGTACGTGCTTGCATGCTGAAAGCCCAACCAAGTGGGACCCATGAGTGGGGCTTCGCTGATGAAATTATTTGAGGCTCTCGACTTGGAGGGAGTCCCCGGCAAAGCTGAGAAGAAAACACTAAAAAGACTTATTATTTAAGATTGATTGGTTGGGGAGGGGAGAAGTATTAAAAAAAAAGAAGAAGAAGAAGAAGCAAATGAAGTTATTGTGTTCCGAGCAAGCTTGAACATCGACTGGTCGGAAAGACTCGATTAAATCATGATGAAACAATGAAGAGACCTCCCACTTTTAGCCCTGGGAAATGTGTAATTGATGCAACCAATGTGGTTTATGAGCAGCCGCTGCTGCTTTCTTTCTTTTCTCTCTCTTTAGCCATTCCTGAGTTGAATCTGTCGTTTAATGTGCCAGTTGAATGGCAGGTGCAATCTATGTCATCCACTAGATGCCATGTTGGAGGCAAGAACAAGTAAAGCCGGTGATGCCAGCCTAACGACAGCTTTATAGGTCGTGCCAACATGGCTCAAAAAATTAAATACCTGGCCGGCCAACACCATCGCAGCCTGTAGCCAATGGGATTATGCACTACATTCCCTTTTTCTTAATTTTCTATTTTTTTATTGGCCTAATACTCTATTGCACTTTTATTACTAATAATAATTGTTATTTAATTAAAAAAAGAAAATTTAACTCTCGAAATAATGAAAAAAATAACATTTTTATTGATTATTATTGATGCATTATAATGCATAAAAAATTACAAATATGAAATAATATCAATTGAGATTTTATTTAAGAAATAATTATTTCTTAAATTACAAATGATTACAAAATTATACTTGAAAGCTATAATTTATAAATTTCAATCAATTTGAAATATATTTATGAAAAAATCGTAGATAACTACAACTAATCTATACAAAATTATTTTTATTCTTTAAGACCTGTGGGTTCTTTAAGGAGCATTTGGTATCCTAAATAGGATCATCATGATGACCTTAGACCATTGTGTTCCTTATATAATGAGAAAATATCCTCAGTAATTTAATATTATCATATTTGGAATAATGTATATCAACTATTAAAGATCCTTAATGATCTAGGATCACCATACTTGTTATACCATAAGAATTCTGAATTATTGATCATAAAATACTAAAATTATCCTTGCTTAATTAATTACCACTATTATATTTATAAGTACAATAAAAAATATCATTATTTCATATTATTTATTATTTAGTATTCATATTAAATTATAATATATGATAACTTTATAGTATAATAATAATTGTATTATATTGTACTATCATATTATATTATAATATTATAATTATAATTATGTTATACTCTATAGGTTTAGCATTATAATTTTGTCAATGGCTAGATGGAGAAGTATCAGAGATAGTCTTATATATCTTCATCGATGTGTATATATTACCAAGTACATTGGAATCCTTTATTATAAAGAGAAATAAAGTCTCTCTATTATTCAAAGATAAATGGATAAAGAAAATAATTTTTCTATTAATTAGTTTAGTTTGGACCATATTAAAAGGTAATCAGCAAACACAAACTCAAAGATAGAATTAATAGTTTTGAATGTATTTTGTTTTCATAGACTGAGTTGGAGAATTATGCATGATCTTCAGAGCCACTACTAGACGGTGTCTTATAGCTGTTAAGCTCGATATGGAGAGAGCTTATGATAGACTGAACTGGGCATTCCTACACTATTCTCTTTAGGAGTTCGGGTTTGACGAGTTGTTTATTGAGTGGTGATGGCATGTATTCAAAGGCCTTCTTTCTCTTTGATTATTAATGGAGCCCGACTGAGTTTTTCCATTCTTCGGTGGGGTTACGTCAGGGGTGTCCCCTATCTCCCCTGTTGTTCATTCTGGCAGCGGATGATCTTTCTCGAGCTTTCTATCAGGCTCAGCAAGACCAGAGCATTGTTCCTTTTATGGCTGGGGTTAGGGGCCCTTTTGTCTCTCATCTTCTGTTTGCCGATGATTGCATTTTTCTGGATCGACTTCTAGGGATAATGCACCATTCTTGATTCTATTCTTCAGCATTATTGTCAGGTTTCAGGACAGAAGGTTAATTTCTTAAGTCTTCCATTTGCTTCAGCCCAAAGACTTTAGATCAACCAGAGAAGCCATTACCAATATGTTGGGTATCTCTACTCTGACTGATCGGTTTATGTATTTGGGGATCCCATGACCGGTAGATGACCTCGTTGTTCTGACTATGCCGATCTAGAGAGGCGGGTCCGTCAACGTATTGAGGGTTGGCAGGTCACCGACTTATCTATGATGGCTAGAGTTACTATTATCTGGTCGGTTCTTTCCTCCCTTCCTCTTTATCTGTTTTCGAATGCGGTCATCCCTATTACTGTCTTAAGAGGATTGAGAGATGTTTTAGAGATTTTCTTTGGGCCTCCATGCAAGATGGGCGTGGTATTCACCTTTTATCTTGGGATATGATATGTATGTCAATTCAAGAAGGTGGCCTTGGATCCAATCTCTGATGGTCAGGCGTCAAGCTCTTTTGGCTAGGCATGCATCGCGTTTCCTCCTGGAGCCGCAATGTATGTGGAGCTCTTTGATGAGAGCGAGGTATGGTGATTGAAAGTCCGGGGAGTATATAGAGCCGCCCCGGGGGTGTTCCTCCTTTTGGAAGGAGGTGTGTCAGTATGGTGACTCTATCTTGAAGAATATCTCATGGATGATTGGTGATGGTCTTTCCATTGATGTTATTCAGGATTCTTGGATCTCTGAGCTCCCTCTATCTCGGTGGCCTTCTTTTATTAGTATTGATGTTCCCATTGATTTGAGGGTTAAAGATTTGATTTCTTCAGATCCCCCCTCTTGGCATACCCCTATGGTGACTAGCTTCTTCGATGACGAGCTCTCTCGGCAGATTCTCTCCATTCCTCTTACTTCTGACCCTTCGGAGGATGTTAGGCTATGGCAGATATCGTGTTTTTAGGGCCCCTTCTAGGGACCTTATGAAGGTCTTCAGGCCCCAGCCCCAGTGCATGAAGGATGCAGCTTGGATCTGGTCGCTTCCCACTCTTCCTCGGGTTCAGTTATTTATTTGGAAGCTGCTATGGAACTGTCTTCCGACGAGTGCTTGCTCTCCCATAGGGGTTTGCCAATCCAGCCGACATGCCCTCTGTGTGGATTGGAGGATGAGTCTACGGATCATGCTATTTTTCATATGCCCTAGAGCCAGACGTATTTGGTACTTGATAGGTTATTTTTGTACAGAGAAGGCTTCTGGTTCCCCGCGATCTCTCTTTTTTCAGGATCTCCGAAGGGCCCCTCAGCATAAGCGTGGTTTTTGGGCGATCATGGCTTATCAGATTTGGATATCGAGGAACAAGCTCATCTTCTCGAAGGATTTTATTTCTTCACATCGGCTTGTGCAGAGGATTAGATCTTTGGCTACGGACTGCGCCCATGCTTTTCATATGGTTGGTTCTGGCTACTCTGGCCTCTGGGTATTCTCTGCTGCTTTGGCAGCGAACCGGCATACGGTTTTTATTTCTTGGGAGCCCCCCATCAGGATTCGTTAAAGTCAACTTTGATGGGAGTATCCGAGGTAGATTTGGTGGTTCTACTTTCATCATCCGTGGGCCGCAGGGAGATATGTTGGCTGCGGGTTTTTGGCACCCTTAATTTTTCTGTCCCTATGACAGAGCTTTATGCTGCGTGGGCAGGTATTTCTTATGCCTCTCATATCCTTCATGCTCATAGGTGCATGATTGAGGGTGATTCGATGTCGGTTATTCGGTGGCTGAGAAAGGAGAATTTTTCTGAAGCCCCCACTATCCCTATTTTCAGGGACATATGGTCTATCCTGCAGAAAGTTGATATTGTCCAGATACGTCACATTTACCGAGAAGCCAATGCGGCGGTTGACTGGGCGGCTGCTTCAGTGGCTCAGCATGCTGGTTATTGGATATGGAGGCAGGGTGACCCTTGTTCTACTGTTTTGCAGCAAATTTTGTATTCTGATATATTTGGGTTGTTTCGCACTAGGCTAGTGTGAACGTCCGTTTGTTCCAAAAAAAAAAGAGGGTCTATGTATAAAATAATTCATAAGCTATTCACTGGCATTTCTTGCTAAATACAAGTAGCACTAATCTATTTATATTAAAATATTTTGTATTAGAGGTTGAAATTAATTAGTTATTTTAGAAAATATTTTTTATCCACCCACTAAAACCTTTTTCTTATGACCTATAAATTAAGTGCAAGTTTTATGTCAAACATCATAAAATTTTGATAAATCAATTAAAGTGAAGAATTCAATATTTTGTGACTTTGTTTACTATGATCGTAGACATCAAGTTTTTCAATAAGAAACTATATTTTTTTCATAAGGCTATTTATGAAATTTGATGGAACAATTATAAGTGTTCTCCATAGTAACCTAGAGATCATGTATTCAAAACATAAAAATAATCTCTCCATATGTAGGTGTAAATTAGGTTGCATACATTCAACCTTCCCCAACTCTACGATGGCAAGAGCTTAGTATATTGGGCTGCCTTTTTATGCTATGAAATTAGAAGGTAGAATATGTATACTAAGATTAGACATTTATGTTATGTACGATAAAATTTAAGATTTATTTTCAATTGTTCATGTTGAAACAACTATTGATAAATAGATTTAAAAGTGATTATTTCTTAAACAAGAATCTTAAAATCCAAATACATCAAAACCAATCTTAAATGACAACTATTTAGGACCTTGCTTTTACAATTAGGCTTTTTAAAAAGTTAAAAATTTAATAATTTGCATAAGGAAGGGTAAATTCTATCATGCTACATTATGATGGATAATGTAAATCAATGAAGAATCTCTAGACTTAGAACCTTATAGTCTACAATTTTATTACATTATTGTCTTCTTAAACAATTCATCTCATTTACTTGGTAATCAACAATGGGTGATTTAGCTGAGAAAGTAAAGTGATTGAAGACTTTGTCCTTTTCATTCACCTATGGCTGATAGTTAAAACAAACTATTAGAATATAGATGATTAAACAAAATAATTGAATAGACATCAGCATCATAAGTCTCCCTAGCCTCTAGTCCAAAATTTTTGTTTCCACCCATGACCCTCTAATTCCTAGTCTCTCTCGATCCAGCATTTCCCTTTTGTCTTTCCCTCATCTCCAAGACATTGTAATCATCTTTCTTAAGTTTTCTTTGTAGTTCATCCTTGTCTCCAATCCTTCTCCTCATCGAAGCTTTATTTTCCCTTTTCCTTCTCTAGTTTCAAGTCAATGAGACTAGGCATTAAAAATGATTATGGCATTGATAACGTCTAATAGATACAGTGGATGAACGAAGAAGAGAGATCAATTAGGAATAAGGTTTGGAGTAGGTTTGAGCACTTATCAAGAATGTAAGGAGATAGAGAATCTTTTTCATTATTAAGAAAAATTATTGGGTTTCAAAATGTTTATGATTGGGTTGATATTTGTTACCTATGCTTCTATTGACACCATTGGTGCTAATTACCATATATTATAGGTTAGTAAATGGTGTTGTTAACACCTTGTTTCAAGAAAAGAGAAAGGCATGACCATGAGCTAAGTCAAGAGTAGGCGAAGCACTCATCAAGCATACAAGGAGGTAGGGTGTCTTTAAATAACACAATTCCCTAGGCTTTCATATATTTGTGATGGAGTTAATAGTTATTACTATTTTTCAGTGAGAAGGTTTGCATTGATAGCTTAAGTAGTCGAATGTTAAAATACATAGATAATCAAAATAATTGAAAGCATTAAAATCTCTCTCACACAATCAAAATAGACCAACTAAATCATGACAACATTTTTGGCATGCAAGGAAGATCTAAATAATAGTTTAGAAATTTAGGAGAAAAGAAAGATTATATTTAATAAAAATGAAGAAGGATTTGCAATTAAAACACTTCTATAATTGTTTACTTGAAAACAAGCATGAAAAGATATGAAAAAAATAAATAATAGCAAATATTGCTAACAATAGAAGAAAGCGATATTTGTTTTATAAATCCTAATTTTTTTCAAATTAGTTATCAATAAGTAATTTAAATGTTGCAAACTAATTGATTAAATTGAATAATTGTCAATTATTTTTAATCAATTCATTTACTCAAATTAATCTTAAAAGAAGTCACTTAGAGTCTACCTCAATAATTGCAAATGGGTGTCTGTAAAACCATATCATAACAAGTAAGCTAAAATCTTTTATTTCATTGTGTTCCTACTTAATCAATGCCAATGGCTAAAAACCATTAAGTGCAATCATATACAAATCCTCTGATGATACATCATGGATAAATCTAGTGATGGCCCATTTGGATGGTGTATTTATAAAAGATATCAGGTAAGATAGACAGATTGATAAAGGGATTAAAATGCAGATCAATTAACAATGAGTAAAATAGCGCTTAGAACTTAGAAAAATCAGGAAGTAGCCATCACAAAGATAGCACTTAATGTGATATGAATTGATAGGAAAAGTACAATCTAGGGTTAAGGCAATTATCTTAGCAGATTGTATATTATATATTATGAATTGTAATAGCTGGAAAGATCCTTTTGAATATATTTATAAATCTTATATTTTTATCTAGTTCCTCTCATTTTGTAGTAGTCTCTAAGTAGTTTAGATTTTTCTTGCCACCTTCTTCCTTGAGTAGACACATCATGATAGCAAAGGCCTTGAAGATTCAAGGAAGTAGAACTCACGTCACATTTATCATTGTTTGTGATAAATCAATGGCACACTCATGCATTCATTTAGGCGCGCAGTTGGCTTTTACCTTATCCATTACTTAAAAAAGATGCCAATAATTGGGAATGCAATTGGTATAAACCATATAGTTGGGGCTACAAATGACCTTTATTTGTTACATTTTGTTCATAAATCCAACTATAACAATTGAGACTGAGTTCTCAAATCCCTCATCTCCTTGTTCATCCATCATCTCCCTATGCCCTTTTCATCTATATTCTTCTTCAATCTTTCCACCCCCTTCTTTTCTTAGGTCAAGCACTTATCCTCCTCCATGTTGTCTTCTGCCATGTTGGGAATTCATATTTTTTGGCCTTAAATCGGAAACCCTATACCTTAGCTCCAAAATCATCCTAAATTATAGTTGCCATAACATAATTCTTCAAAAGTCAATTTTTTTTTCCCATCTCCTCCATGACTATTGACCTTATGACTTTCTTGATTTGCTAAAAATCTTACCCAACCCTAGTTTCCAATTTTTGTGGGAACACTACTATGAATTTTTCCATTCCACCACCAATTTATCTTTGGTTTATTCTTGTGTTTGCATGTTTAAGCAATTATTAGTGTTGTCATACCTATATATAATGAATCAAGCATATGCTAGCATTTGTGGCATCTAAGTGCTTAATCTATCTCAAGTATAGCACTTAGATATTCCTTTGTTGCTTACCCTTCTTGATCATAAGGTTATCTTGGTGTGTTTTGGTGCCATGGTGAGTGCAGGCTTGATCTAAAGAGGTTTTTGATATGCTTGGTGTTTATAATGCCTACGCACCATATGCTTACAAGATCTCATTAGATGTGGCATAATCAAGTGGTATAGTTTATAGCTGTATGATTTTTTTATTTTTATTCTATACTAATGATCTAATTGTCTTAAGATGAGGCCTTAATTATTGCAAATTGGGCATGTTTATTAAGTTCTATGGTGGTGTCACTATGAGATTTTTTAGGATTAGTGATACCATTTTGGCATCGCTAATTCTAAAAAGGTGTTGTTAATCCAATTAGTGACGCAATAGTGATGCAAAAAAATCATCGCTAAATCAATGTCGCTGCCGAAATTAGTGATGCCAAGGGTTAGCATCGCTAATTAGTTGCGCCTTAACGACATAGCTAATTTTTTTAATCTTTTAAATAAAAATTAAATAATTGATTTTAATAACCTACTCAAATAATATTAAATTAATATAAGAGGCACATTCACAAACATAATTCTTCATTGAAAATTAAAATAAAATATATAAAAATTAAATATTTCTAAAACAAACAAGTAGCACATAATTACAAAAAGAGTAGCAGATACATATAGTACTCATAAAATACAATAAAATATATAAATATCAATATCGATCAGTTGGAGGGAAGGTCATCTGGAGCTGAAGGTGGATCAGTGAACTGTGTTGACTGCGACATTTGTATGATCAACTGTCGCACCTCCTGCAACTGCTACTCTAAACGATCGGACTCCTGTCGGTGTTTTCGATGGATGTCCGAGATCTCGGTCATCATATCCGATATCACACATTCCATGATGGAATGCTCAATATCCGCGTAGTCGCCGATATCACCCTAACTGAAAGAAGGGGAACCACATCAGCCAAAGAATGCAGAAGCTTTGACGCCTAAACCGTAGACTCTATGATCGTTTGGCTATGCACCAACAGCCTCTAAGAAGATGCCGCCAGTCTTCTGCGGTGAATGATTGGGCGTGGACCCTCTCTTCACTAATGATTGTGTGGTCTGAGAGGTCTAAGATAACATCTCGTTCGCACATGCCTGCAACAAATATATATCAAATATAATGTAACTCATATCGGAGGTATAAATATATGAATAAACACATCATATTTTAATGATTTATTGCTTTAACAAGCTGGGAGCGACTGTCGATCCAAGACCTATTTTTTCTCATGTGGGTCACCTTGAACAGTTGCCAGTGCCCTAAAATGACACCTTTCTTTAGCCTCTGAAAAATAATGTTTCAAATTGTAGTTATCCTCATTTAAAAAAAAATATCATTAATACGTATACAAAATAAATAATTTATTATACTTACTAGATGACACCGATGCTCCTCAATTAAAATGGATCCCTCTGTATGGCAGAAGAAACTAGTGCCGGACCACCTTTCTTAGATCGACAGTTCAAGCTAGCTATGGCTGACCTCTTATGCCACTTAGGATCCACCCACTTCTACTGCCATTCATCCCATATTGATTCAAAGATATGAGTGGTTATTTCGATGCCCTCCACCAGTGACATAAATTATTAGAGTTTCGGAAGCGAGCGAGTGAAGTCCAAGCCCTTTTAACAAAAGGAGTTAGGGCTGTATCCTACTCAAATTCTTTTTGTAAGCAAAAAAATATGAATATAAAGAAAGTAACAAATAAATGAAATACATAAATGTTAATATATGACATTATGGATACAATTAAGAACCATGCAATTCATATATACTAATCTTGTACGTATAATTCTATATTAGGACTGAAACATAAATCAAAATAATTCAAAATATTTATAATAATAAACACATCTAGCTAATATAATAATTGAATAATTTTTAAATTGTATCAACATAAGGGTAATTATAGTAAATTTTATCCAGTAAAACTCTTTCACCTTCTCACTGATGCACTCCCAATAGTAGTCTTCCGGATCTACATGCCTCTTAAATATATCTGTGATGTGCCTTGAGACAACATGTCTCTTTACAAATCTATGCAAATTTAGTAAAGCATAAGTTCTAATTTAATAACATAACAATCATATAAACAAATTAATATGAAGATAGAAATACTGTAACATCCTGAAAACCTTGTAATTTATTGGTAATATTAATGGTATTTTTTATTTGAAATGAAAGTCAGAGGGTTTCAGTGAAGTGTGAGCGTGTTGGCCTTTGATAAATGTAAAAAGAAGAAATTATGGAGTAAATGAGTATATTTTTGAGTGCTAATAGGCTTAAATCACAAGAAAAATCAAGTTTAGTTTGAGTTTTACCTTTAAATGATGTTTTTAGTAATTAGGGGCGACTCTAATTGGAGTGGAGTCGACTTTGGCACGGTTTTAAACTTCCGGCATGCTTTAAAGTCAACACCTGTAGAAGGGGGAGTTGACTCTATTGGAAAAATAGATGGTTAGCATTTCTGCTGCATATTAGAGCCGACTCTAATTTTTGCGGGAGCCGATTCTAAATCTGTTGGAGCCGACTCTAAGACGATAGATTTTTTGGATTAAATCTTAAAAATTTCATATTATTCCGTTTTAAGTCCGATTTGAGTGCCGTTTGAACTGTTGGATTTCTAAAATCGAGCTCTTCAAGTTAATAAGGTCTTTTCTTAGAAATGTTATATAAAAGTATCGATTTAAATAAAAATGATAATCTGGGCTATAAATCGATTAAAAAATAGCTATATCAGGGGCAAATTAGGAAAAGGCTTCGATGCCAATTGCTAATTGTGCTAAGGGCAATTTGGAAAAAAAATCAGCAAAATATTCATGGGTATAAGTGAGCCACGTGTTTTAAAAAGCGTGTTAAAAGTGTTTAAGGGCAAAATGGGAATTTGGCATGCCTTAGCTCCTAAGTTATCAATGACTTGGTCCCCAAGTCATTAGAGACAAAGGAAAACGTGGGTTCAGCCAGAGAAAAGAAAGAAAGAGAAAGAGAAAAGAAGAGAAGAAAAGAGAGGAAGAGGAAGAAGAAGAAAAGGAGAAAGAAGAGGAAAGGAAAGAAAGCTTGGGGTTTGTCTTGGCTTCAGTTAAGAGGGTTATTCAGGGAGTCGAAATACCGGAGTTGAGTACAGTTGAGGAGTAACCTGCTAAGGTGAGTGGTTTCTCATCTAGCAATGAAAAGTTAATTTGAGCTACTATAATGAGATAATACCTAGTGGTATGTTATGTTTAGTAGAGTATTATGTATGTTTTAAATCTGAGAAATGAGAACCTAGCATGATATCTATACATGAGTTTTGAGCATGAGTTTTAGCATAAAAAATAAGCATGAGTTTGCATGAGTTTTAAGCATAAAGACATAAGCATGAGTTTCGATGAGGGGATGATTGATGCATACATGGCATATTTGCATGATAAAACTTTACAAATAAGATATTTTAATGTATGGATCATACTGAGCATCAGGTAGCTATAGGATTGATCATCCTTTAGACTATACTGTAGCATGAGTATTGCACTACTATTGAGCCGGCACCTCCTTGCAAATCGATTGTATGATGAACCCCAGAATCAGGGGTGAGTGCATGCTTGATCAGGCCAGAGGGCAGGTTGTAAGCAGCCCATGGGGGCATGAATCATAGCTCAGTGAAGCTGGTTACTATATATAGCCCATGGGGGCAGAGAGAAAATCCGAGGTTCAGGGTTAAGGAACAAAGCACTTTACTGGGTGAACCACACAGGTAAGGGGTGCTATTTGTGCAGGGATCCTGTTGCTAGTCACGCACCCGATGAGAGTACACCTACAGGAGGGCGACTGTAGGGTGGTACCTCAAAGGCATTACACACACAGCCCAATAGCATGAGATTTAAAAGTATATATTGTGATTTAAAAAGGGCCAGTGAGCCAAGTAATTATCCCAAGAGGAAAAGTTTACATGAGATGCCAGTGGGCAGGTAGATCCCAGTGGGAATCTGAGAATTTTATAAAGAAAATATAGGTTGTAGATAAAGATTGTATATCTTCATATTGTAATGCATAGATTTTTATCTTAATGAGTTATCTTTCAGTGGAAAGTTATTGTAGAGTATTTTAGTACTGGTATATTATTTGAAGAATAAGCTACATTTTACTTTATCTGATATCATGTTAAAAATACACTTTGAGTTATACAAGCTATATAGTATCAGCATACAGTTGAAAATGTGAGGTTATGGTTCTCTATTTCTCCATAGTTAGATGATTATCCAGTCACTGGGACTTAGGTCTCATCCCTCTATGATTGATATTTACTTTCAGATCAGTGAGTATTTCTGCCAGGATCACAGGATAAGCAGGACGAACCCTTAGCTGGTGAAGCTTGCTTGGATGCAAGGGTGTATAGAGGATAGCCATGTATATTGATGGTGGGATGATATTTGTATATTGCATACGTGTATGTGTACAGTGAGATATGTTGATGTATCAGACTTATTTAGATAGGATACAAGTCTTATGTTTTAGAGAAAATTATGAGTATGGTGTATGTACTTATGATTTTGATGTCTATTGTGAATGTGATCTTATAAACTGCCTGAGGAATGTCATGAAAATATTATCTGAGCAGGTTGATGCTTAGTGTTGATTGAGTGATATGCATATATAATTGAGCTGAAAATAAAAAGTTTTTAACATGATGTGTTTTTGAGTGCCTGCCACTTATGATAATTTGTTGGGTTCTCTAGCTCTTTATGGAGCGCTACATAAAGACTAGTAAAACTCTATCCGATTACCACAGGTGTACAGGTGTGCTGTCGGTGGCCCTAGAGAGGAGGGGGAGCTGACAAATATACTTCGTCTAATTATGTCTCGGATTGCAATTCATATTCATCTTCTTCATCATTTGAGACCTCATTGATATCCTCAATTTCAAGTAAAGCACTAGTTGGATCATTACGGATTGGATTCGGATCAAGCGAATCATCTTAAATTGCATGTGCTGCCATAACATCTTCTTGAAAAGCTGGGATTCAAGTGTTTGCGTAGATGAGCTTACAGGCATAGAAATGGTTGCCCATGGCTTTATTTTACTCACAGTCCATCAATCTCGCTTATTATTTCGAACGTTTGGATATGTGGAGTAGTACACTTGTTCAGCTTGAGATGCTAGAATGAATGGTTCATATTTGTTCAACCTTCTTCTATGATTTACTTCAACAAGATTATAATCTTGATGCACTTTAGTCCCTACATTTGGAGTTGGATCAAACCATTCGCAGTTGAACAATACAGTGCGTTTAATAGGCCAACCAGAATACTCAACTTCAGTAATCTCCTTTAGCTTTTCATAATAATCTTGCTGATATACACCAACAGTTTGACCTTGCACACATACCTTCCAATTTTGAGTTACTCATGAAGAACCCAAAGAATGAACTTGAAACTTGTACCCATTCACAAAATATCCGGCATATGTATTCACTATATACGATAGCCATTGTACTAGGGATTTAATGAAAATGTTATCAACATGCGATGAAAGATTATTAGTCTAAAAAATTAGGGGAATATAATAAGTATTTATACGATATGTGCTTGATAACCTATATACAATATGTAAATTTAATACTTGCATGATCGTTGAATCAATATGCAAACTCTGTATAAAGTTTTAATCCAATTTTATTACCGCTGATGTAAGGATCTTATTGTTTCCACATATCACAAAACATCCTTGAAAATAATAGTTTATTTAACTTAGTTAAAAAAATATAAAAAAATAAATTATACGAACAAATTGAGTTGAAGGAATAACATCTTACTCTATGAATGGTTTCACTTCAGAGCAGTTCATCAGAATATAATTGTGAGCAGCTTTAAACTCTTTGTTCAACAGATATCTTCTATTTTCGGAGCCAAATGGCCTACCAATAGTCTTGAAAATTGAGATGCTTCCATCATCTGCTCCACATGGCTATCGACAACCATCTAAATTATGTGACACTTTTTGATAGTTAGTTTGGACATGTTCATCGAAGTAGTGCGATGCAAAATTCAATGACTCCTCCACCAAATATGCATTGCATATTGATCCTTCAACTCTTGCCTTATTTGAACATTTCTTTTAATTTCTTCATGTACCTAAAAGTTTAAATTTGAAAACAAAATAAGATACTTAATATAGTGAACATAATAAAATAAAATAAGTACACGAACTAAGTTACCTCTCAAATGGGTACATCCAACGATATTGAATAGGTCCAACAATCCGAGCTTCGTATGTGAAATGAACAGGTAGATGTTCCATGTAATTAAAAAAATTTGAAGGAAAAATTTGTTCTAATTTACATAAAATAATTGGAATCTTTTCTTCAAATCTTGCCATGTCATTAGTTTTAATAACTCTTGCTGTTAGCTCTTTGAAAATATACTGATCTTTGTTAATGCTTTCCACACATTGGCAGGCAGTAATTCACTAAATGTTATGGGCATCAACCGCTGCATAAAAACATAGCAATCATGGCTCTTCATGTCAAAAACTCTTAACTTATGCATGTCCACACATTTACCCATGTTTGAAGCATATCCATCAGGAAATCTTAATCCTTTTAACCAATCACACAGTACGGCTTTTAAATTCCTACAAATGTGTAGTAAGCCTTTGGATATTTACTATCATAGTTGATCTTGCAAGTTTAGGACATCAATAGTACTGATTAAGTTTCTCTCTTAATTTAATAGTGTCCTTATCTTCCTCAGAACATTCATCACCTTATGAAATATGTTTTCAAAAAAATTCTTTTCGATATACATCACATCAAGGTTATGTCGAATTAGATTTGTGCTCCAATATGGAAACTCCTAAAAAATAATTTTTTTTCTTCAGTCATGGTCTTTACATATCCGATCATTTACTGCATCTGCACTATCTTTCAAAACATTCATCAACCCCAATTGCTCAATGCACTCTAATATTTTCTACCCGCTCATAGTAGGCGGTGCATCTTTTTTAATTATTGTATTCTTAAGAAATGAAGTCTTATGTTTTCTATATGGGTGCCTAGACGGCAAAAACTTTCTGTGATTATCAAACCATGATTGCTTACTACTTCTAAACAATGTGAAAGCATATGAATTCTTTATGCAATAAGGTTAAGCTAAATGACCAACAGTGCTCCACCCAAAAGCATTACATATGCTAGAAAGTCACTAATTACCCACATTAAGGCTGCTTTCATAATGAAATTCTGTTTCATTAAAATATCATAGGTCATAACCCCTTTTGCACATAATAATTTTAGCTTCAAAATTAAGGGTTGCAGAAAGACATCTATCTTCTCTTTAGGACTTGATGGCCTTGGTACTATCACTATCAAAAACATGGAAGAGTCTTTCATGCATAGCTAGGAGGGTAAATTATGCATAGCTACAATTACTAGCCAGCAAGAGTATCGCTGTCCAGATTGGCCAAATGGTTGAAATCTGTCTGTGCATAGAGCAAGCCTGATATTTCTTTTTTCAAATGAAAAATTAGGAAGCATATCATTAAAATGCTTTCATGTTATAGATTCTGATGGATGGCACATAACACCCTCTTCTTCTTCATATTCTGCATGCCATCTCATATCTGAAGCTGTAACTTCTGATTGATACATTCTCTGCAACCGTGGTACTAGTAAAAAGTAATGCATCTTCTTAGAAGCCATAGGTCTCGTCCTAGTTGAACTTCTTCTTGTCATCAACCGGGGTTCATCACAAACTTTATAAAACTTCAAATCTACATCTACACCCCAATAAAGTATGCAATTATTCTTGCAGTAGTCAATCTTTTGAACAGCTAAACCAAGCCCATATAATTTTTTATTTTATAATGTATTAGTCACAACATTATCAGATGATAGTACCTCCTTCATTAATCTGGCAATTGAATCAAATGTCATTTTAGATAAGTGATGTTCAGCCTTAATGTTCAGCAACTGAGCTGCTATAGACAGTTGCGAATAAGTTTCATACCCAGGCCATAATTGTTTATTTGCAGCACCTAGCATATCATATAAATGTTAGTTTTTTGGATTTGTTTCTACATAAAGTGCCCTGAATTTAAGCTCAAACCCTCTGCATCCATCACCATTTCTTCATATTGATTTAAGTTGTCATAATATTTTGCTGCCACATTGTAATTCTTTGTTGTTTCATAAACTGTATCTGCCCTCTAATTGCTTGATTCTCTTCTAACCTCAGTTTCTTCATGGTAGTACCAATTGTAGTAATCGAATAAAAAAACCCTTTCTACAAAGATAAATTTTAACTGTTTCAACATCCCTATAAGCTTTATTCTGATACTCTCTCATATTATATGGACATCTGATTTTGGATCCATCTATCCACTCTGGTTAGCTACATGCAAATGCAATAAATTCTTCTAATCCATTAAAAATTTAGGATTAAAAAAATTATCCTTAACCCTTTGATACATCCATAAGCAATCAATATTCATTTTGAAATAATTATGTACAAAAAAATATATTTCAAATAAAATAATGGGTCAGCAATATTGATAATAATATAGGAATAATATTTAATAATTCATCAATACAAGTAACAAGCAAATAGAGTTGCATATCACATTAATTTTAAATCGTAATGTTGCTATGTAATAGTGAACTGATATATTATTCCTAGTGCACTGCATGGAATTCATTTGAGAAAAATTAATGCTAAATGCCGATTGCTAAAAAATTTTCAACATTTTTCAACATCATACAACATATTAAGTAGAAATAATTAACTTATATAATCAATAATTAATTATATAACATTGCATATAGTTAACACAAAAATACACATTTTAATATTATAAAATTTATCAAATATAATATAAAATTATTTATAATGCATATGATACCTCTTATCAACTGGGGTCGAAGGCAACCGCGAGCGTACCGGAAGAAACTGACCAAGGGGGGGGAGAGAGGGGGGCCTGTGCTAAGGGGGCGCGGGGGCTAGGGCGCAGGGGGGAGGGGGTGCCGGGGGGGGGGGGGGGGGGGGTGAGCAGGGCCTATCGGGCTAAGGGGGGCCAGGGCCGGAGGGGGTCGAGGCCGAGGGGGCTGGCAAGGGAGGTAGGGAGCCGAGAGGGGCCAGCGGGGGAGGCAGGGAGCCGAGGAGAAACAAGTGGTGGCCGGGGAGGGGGTTCTAGCGCCCGGGAGAAGGGCCACGCACAAGAACTAGGGTTCTAGTGCGCGGCCTGAGGGAACAGGTGTGCACCAGTCGCTGATCAGCGACCTGCATGTGCGTCTCTAGGCCCATGCGGGGGCCAGCAGGTCATCGTACATCTCTTCTGCCCCGTGCGATCTAGTGATGCGTGCCAAAGTCGTTGATCAGTGACGCGTGCACGCCACTGGATCACGCGGGGGCCAACGATGCATGCATGCATTGCTAGGCCCATGTAAGGGCCAGCGACGCTGGCTTAGCGATGTGCACGTTCATCGCTGAGTCGCCTAGCGACATGCACACACAATGCTAATTAGCGACGCCTCCATTGCGTCGCTAATTAACGACGTCGCACACGAGCGTCACTAATTAGCGATGCATCAACAATGCTAATAGCATCGCTAATTTTGTTCGTTGCTAATCCTTTGCTAATTTATTACTAAATTTTTTGGCATCATTATTTAGGTGTATTTATGGTATCACTAATGGGCTTCGCTAAAACCAAAAATTCTTATAGTGTGTGATAGCTTAGTTATCATATATTTTGTGCAAGCCTCATTTTATTGTTAGTTGTTAGGTATTTACTTATTATTTAGTAGTTCATTATTATTTATTTATAGCTATTTATGTAATTATCTTTGTGCATTTATAGTTGTTTACTTGTTATCTAAGTAGTTCATTATTATATGACAATTCGGATGTTGACTTAAAAGTGGAATCTTATAATTATACAACTGTTTAATAGTTCATTTTGATATTGATGCTATTACTGCAATATTATATTAATATGTATAGTTTATATGCTCATTATTATTACTTGATCATGCATACATATATTTGTCTATATAAAAGTATCCTTCCTATGCATATAAGGCTTAGCGTACTCTATACATATCATGGTCATTGGATATTTACTTGATATTAAAAGTTTGCATCAATATTTTTATGTTACTTCATGTATTGTGATATATATTTTCGATGTGTTATTTAATTTTCATTGCCTATAAGTTTTATCCCTAACTTTTATTACAATAGCCATGGAACAACAAAAGCCCTTAGGATCTTTACATCTATTGACTTTTTAGTAACGATTACAGATACATATAAATCTTTAGTAATACTTGGCACTTGTAGATAGGTCTGAGCCATGGAATGAGCTAAGAGATACAGAATCTAACCTGTGTACATAATAGTTGTTGAGTTATCTGCTATCCTTATTGAAGTTCCATAGTTATCCAAACATTACCCTTTCATCCATAAAAACTAACAGAGAAATAATTATATATTTAGGATTTTTTTACGAGTCTAATGTTGCATGCCTAGCTATGCTTTGGATGAACCAAAATACTTCTTCAAGTTTGTGATATGTAAGGAGTAGTGGGTTGTTGTGGGACACAATCTATATAACTATTGAGGAACAACTTGCCATGTTCATATATATTGTGGGATATAATATAACGAATAGGATCATTGGTGTCAACCTTTTCTAATTAGAAGAGATTTTAAGCTATTATTTCAAGAGCTCAGCTAGGCCTCATTTTTATAATTTTTTAGAAGACCAAGCTTCAATCCAACACGTTAAAGCTCCTTTCATTGCCTTTGGCCCTTGCACTTCCCTTTATTTATTGCATCATCTACATATAGCTAAAAATTGTAAAAAAGCATCATTTCAATTATATGCTCTATACTATTGGCAAGCTACAAAAGTAGTTAATAAGTCATTCGAAAACACCACCCTTTTTGTGTTGCAAAAAATATTGGATACATACATTTTTTATAATAACATAACAATGGACTTGAAACTTATATCCTTATCAATATATATGTTTTAAATATTATTCCTATTTATCGTGTATTCTATAATAAAATAAGAGGCAATTGGTGTTGTCGATGGCATTAACATCCAGATTTTCATGCCGCATGATCTTGTTACCTAATTTTGTGCCTAAAATTTGTATACAATATAAAATGTCTAACTACTGTAGATGTTGACTTGAAATTCATTTATTATAGTTGAATGAATAGGGTTAACATGTGATACAATGATTCTTCATGACACCTTAAAAGAGAAGAGAATTAAGATGTTAGAAGGTATTTTCTATTACCCATTTTAATTATTTTTTTACATGTGCACATTTTTATGTTTATGGATATCCTTTTTCTATGAAAAAATATTGTCTAAATATATAACATACCACAAGGCCAATTATCACTTAATTTAGGTTTCACAGGGTATCACCTAAGAGAGTTTTTTTGTATCATAGAATCGCTACTAAAAGGAGATTCAATCTTTGACCTTCCTTCTTGAGGATATACATTGAACATGCCTTTGGAGCTTTAAAGAACTATTTAAGATGTCAAAAATTATTTTAAGATTTTGACATTTAGGCTCCTTTAATACTCAACTAGATTTTATTCTAGCTTCCAACATTCAACGCAATTTTATTATTATGATGGTGATGATACATTTGTCCCAAAAGGATTATGAAGTGGGAAGTGAATGCTAGATCCTCATGATCATAAAGCATGAGATGAGCAAAAAAGGAGGTTTGGGAATGGGTGCTTCTCATGACAAAATAATGAAGGGTATGTGGAGAGCTTATACTTGAATTTCCCCCCCCCCCCCCCCCCCCCAAATAAAAAATAAAAAAAACAGTACCCATTAACTAATAAGAGAAATTTTGAGAGCCAATACTTTAGTTTATTAAAGTCAAAAATTCAACCTTCTGTAATCCCTATATACTCAGCTTCTGTTGTAGACAAAGCTGTAATAGGTTCGACCAGCCCCAAGTCGTGTGGAGATGCGAAAGCGAGATGATATCCCTGCTGAAATTTCTGCAGCAGAATTTTGGATCTTGATGGTAATCTTCCCAGATTGATTAGCAACTAGGATTTTTCTTGGTTTCTTTCGCCCCAAGATTGTAAGAGAGGGTCGTGGCCTCTCTTCTTCCTCACGTGAATCTTCAGATCTGATCCAGAAAATCAAGAGACGTTGCCCAAGAAGAGGATGTATGTGGGGTTATAAGGACTTTAACCAATGTCAAACATGTCCCGGAGTTGAGAAGAATCTAATTTCTTTGGGCTACCTGGAGAAGCATGGGTATGCTTTTGGAAGCCAGCCGGGGAGTGGATGTTTGAGGATAACCAAGGATGCATTAGTGGTGATGAAAGGGAGAAGGTTGGAAAATAATCTCTATCAGATGGAAGGCTATCCCGTGGAAGAGTCTTCGTAAGTGCATCTGCTTGGTTCTTCTTTGTATGAACTTTACCAACTCCACTTCACCTTCTTTCACCAATTCTCTGATCCTGTGATACCTCACATCTATATGCTTTGTGCGTGCATGATAGATTGGGTTCTGAGCCAACTGCAGGGCACTCTGACTATCACTGTGTAACAATAAAACCCTAGAAACTAGGGCATCTATATGTGAGAAAGAGAGGAGGAGAAAGAGAAGAGATAGCTTATTATAGGGAGAAAAGGTTTCTTTCATTCATCTATAATCATCATCGTTACATGACTATATATAACCCGTCCCCATGACGGCCACCAAATAAAACCAACACCACAGTGCTCCTTCCCTGGGTTCGCCATGAATCTGCTCATCTGGCTCACTGCATATGCTATGTCAGGCCTGCAACACCTTCTAAATAATCTTTGACCTAATTTCCTTCTTTGAATATGTGGGAAACATGGAGAGCTTACGGTTTAGAACATGCTCTACGAATATCTTAGAGGCAATGATGGTTACTCTTTCAATCTCCAATCTTTTGCATTTTGAGTATCTACAAACTTGATTTGATTCTCACCTAAGAAGCAAGCAACAATCAACTCAATGATAGGTACCCAATTCATAATCATATATATTACATTGCTACATTTCAATTGTCCATCATGATCATAAATTATGTGACCTACATATTGCATAGTAGCCTTTCTTTTTTTTTTTTATAAGCTCCATCAAAATGAACATAGATAGTGAGTAGTTCTTGAGAAGTCTATAATAGGTTAGAATATGATATGCAATAATACACTTCGTCGCATATTTTTACACTTTCCATCTACTCTTGCCTGGATATGCACTACTACCCTTTGAGTTTATTTTGGCTTATTGCATATAATTACTTAGATAATTTTTAAATTTCATATACGAATGCATGTGGTATTGTTAGGTGGAACCAAAGCTAATTGAGCATGTGCTCATCTAGTAGTATTACAAATTATTTGTTATACATTTTCTTAATGTATGTAATAGCTCATATTATTATGCTTTATGATTTGCGATTATTTTTCTCTTTCTTTCTCAGAAGAAAACCAAGGATGAGCCCTACTTCAATAAGCCGATAGATTTGTATGAAAAAATAGCTATCAATTGTAGCAATAATGAGATTATTAGTGCCTTTGCCAGCCCCTCTCTAACAAGTAAATGCATTTAGAAGTAAGAACAGAGGGACCTAGCAATGATATTCCCGTGTGCCTAATAATAATAGATCTCAATGACATCAAGAAACCTTTCTTAGCCATTCTAGGCATATGTCCCATCCACTCTTTTATCTTCATTTGTTAAGTCTCATATAGGTACATTTATAGGAAAGAAGAGAGAACAAGAAACTAGTGCTATCAAAAAAATGGCTCGACAAATAAGTGAAGGAGCATTATCTTTAAAAATAAAAAAAATAAGCCTAGTGCCTAATAATAATAGATCTCAATGATATCAAGAGACCTTCCTTAGCCATTCTAGGCATATGTCCCGTCCACTCCCTCATCTTTATTTGTTAAGTCTCATATGGATACATCTACAAGAAAGAGGAGACAATGAAAAACTAGTGTCATCAAGGAGGTGGCTCGATAAATAAATGAGGTAGCATTATCTTTGAAAGTAGATAAGAAAATAAACCTAGTGCCTAATAGCAATAGATCTTAATGACATTATGAAACCCTCCTTAGCCATTCTAGGCATATGTTTCATCCACTTCTTCATCTTTATTTGTTAAGTCTTATATGGATACATCTACAGGAAAGAGGAGAGAATGAGAAACTAGTGTCATCAAGAAAGTGGCTCAACAAAGAAGTGAGGTAGCATTATCTTTGAAAGTGGACAAGAAAATAAACCTAAAAACTAATGCCATCAAGGAGGTGGCTCAATAAATAAATGAGGTATCTTTATCTTTAAAAGTAAACAAGAAAATAAACCTTACCGCACTCCTCTATAATGAGGTGATGGGAATGAACAAGAATTTCACAAGCTTCTGCGATTACTTTCTTAACAATGAGAGGCTTGTTATTTCACTATAAGAAGCTTAAAATTGAAAAAGATATGGATGGAGGATTTCTTGGCCTTTCCAATAAGGTCCTTTTTATGAGGTAGTATTTTAAAAATTAGTCAATTCATCAAATGAGAGAAAAGATTGGATCATAGGTCATTAGATTAGGAGTCAGGCCAACATAAGATGAACTGTGATGTAATAGTGCAATATGGGCATTGAGTGGGGTCAATAGGTGATAGAATGCCCTTTTATGTTGTGTTCTAGGGTCTCAAATTTGACAGTTTTAATACACGGGCTAAATATAATGAGTAGATGCCATTGGTTTTCAATGTATAGCTTCAAGAAGTATTTCATAAGGAACAAAGTAGAGAATGCCTTTGAAGCTTTCAATTACATGGACTAATGGCCTATTGAAATCTCTAAGAAGTATGGGGCCAAGAAAAGGACCTTGCTCAGTGCCTTTGGTGGTGGCCTTTATTGTAGTACCATGTTGATTATTGTCTTTATTTTCATTATGAGGTTAATTTATGTTACTATGACATTGTTGTCTATATTTTTCGTAGGTCAATAGTGATTTCAAGAAAGGCATTTATGGATTATGGCATGCATGTAGTAGTACCCAATTGATATTTCTAATTGTATCATGGTTGATTTCTTGGTAATTTTGTGATATTTATTATTTTTCAATTACTTGTTACCAACAAATTTGTTTAGCTATATATTCTTGCTTTTCTTGTCATAGATGAGAAAAAATATTTTGTTATTATTCTTGAATTTGAGATGCATGTGATTGGTAATTGGTTGGCATAGATGTTATGTGATTGGTTGATTGGCATATGTAAGCTTGAAGTATTCACAACGTTTCTTGTTGTTGAACTCTATTTATTTGGTTGGTTGACACAAATAACCTTGAGCCAACTAATCATTTTGCAATGGACATATATGTACCATAAAATCTATTTGTCAAATTATATTTTTACCTGCTTCTAATCCCTTTGTATTAAATTTTCAGAGACATTTGTATGGTGACTATGATTTTTTTTTAAGCTCTATGTTAATGGTCTAGTTTGACTTGTACTCGAGCTCCACGACTTCTAATTGTTGTTGTTGGTGATCAAAAATAAAACCTACTCACTGCTATAGCTAGTGATGAATCGGAATCATATTCTCGGGGATTAAGGAAAATTATTTTACGAAAAGAAATAAAAAATTTATCTGTAGAGGATTATATTAAGAATAGTGGTTATTAAAAGATAACAACTAATTAATTAATAAAATTAAAATAACAGAAGAAGTAACCCAGGAATCCAAATTCACCATGCAAACTGATTTTATCTTCTTTTCTTATATTGCACTAGCAATAATTTTTGCATATTCAAGGTTAGAATAATTTATCTCTTATCAGAAACGTACCATATCAGAAGATCATGGCACATCCTCTTAGAGTATAAACTATTTAATTATTTAAAGTTAGAGGTCTGAACTATCATACTATGATTTGTCTTTCTTAGGCACGTATCGTATTCTGAGATCACGGTACGTTGATAGAGGGTACATGCCGTGTATGTCAAATCAAAATCTCGATCAGAAAAATAACTTGAAAGATATATGAAAGAAGAGCATTTTTATTGCATAAAAATCAAGAAAAAAGAAAGATAAAATCTGGTTAGGCTTCATTATTATCCGAAGTTGAAGGAATCTAGATGCGCATTGCTGCTGCCAGCATCCCCTCCATAATTTTTCTTTTTCATGCCCAAATACAATGATCTAAATAAAAGAAAAAAATAAAAAGAACTTTGAAGAAAATTTCTTCCTCAAGAAAATTCCTTCCTTCGGACTATTGCTTGAGGTCCTCCTTTACAGAGTTTGTCTAAGGCTTTTTTCAGTCAAAGTTGAAATCAATCGGGTTCAAGATTGTTTAGATATCGTGAAAAAAACTCCTCAACCATTCGTTTTACATTACCTGCCTTAGTTTGTACCGAGATTCATATGAAATTATCTCTTTCTTCCTTTTCGGACAAACAGAGTCTTAATTTGAGTGTGTATGCATTGTTGGACTCCAAAAATCAAGCTCTTTCCATCTATAGGCTCCTTTTTTACAAACATTCATAAAAATTAATTTTTAATAAATTTAAAGTAATTAATATTATTTTAATGATTAAATAGGGATAATAAATAGACTTATCATACCCTCCAACTTAATCATTACTAGTCCCTTAGCAATGTAATTAAAATAAAATCACATGTCACTAAGATTTTCTTTTGCAAAATTAAATCCAAGCTTAAGGTTGAAAGAAGCTAGCTAGTATTACTAATTAAGTATTGAGTTTTTGAAGTAAATTTTACAGTTAGAACTATTAGAAACTTTCTTAGAGTTCATCCATAAATTTATAGCACTTGTGTTTGTGATGAACTATTAGCTTGTAAGGAATAATGGTATCTTTGATTATCATTTACTTTGGTCAATTTTTATACACCCTCAAATTAAGTACATAACCTAAGGTAGCTTTTACACTGCCTTATATATATATATATAAATTTTTTTAGCGATATCTTCATACTGCCCACTTTTGACGCGAACAATAATACTTACTTAGACGAAGGTGC
Organism: Calamus simplicifolius; assembly: GCA_900491605.1. Lineage (NCBI taxonomy): Eukaryota > Viridiplantae > Streptophyta > Magnoliopsida > Arecales > Arecaceae > Calamus > Calamus simplicifolius. The sequence continues at coordinate 237,960 of UESW01004529.1, forward strand.
TCGGTTACTCGATGAAAAATCAATGTTTAGACTTATTTTATATATATATATATTTGTTTTATTTTTTTATCAAGCAGGTAGCTTTTTTCTTAAATTCAAATTTCTCTTATTGTGGTATATCAATTATTAATTTTTAGTAATAATTAAATCTTTATTTAACCTTACAATTAATACCTAGTTTACCTCGTCAGTGGGCATGTGTAATAAAAGTACTAATAGCCTTTAGATGATCTAAGTAGGCTACTAAAAGTCTGACAGCTAGTCTACTCCTCGGCTCGCCACAGTAATTAGCTAATACTTTCTAACTCTATTACCTTTCCTAGTCAATTTTGCTCAAGAATTTCTTTCATGGCATATGATTTATAAAAAAATATTTTAAAATTTTTAAAATTGCCAAGGTGTTTTCAAAATATTTTGAAAAAGATTTTTCTTACCCTCCAACTTAATTCCCATTGTCCTCAATGGGGTAAGAAAGAATAAAACAAAAATAAATACCATCTGAACGAGATATGCCTCGTGTAATGTTATGAGTGATCGTGCAGAGCAGTCTCTTATTCCTAGAAATAAGAATCACTAAAATAAAGGTCAGAGCATAAAAATTTTGAGTTGCCTTTCAAAAAGCACTAAGTTTAACATCTTCAACTAGACATCATGGCTCAATTTGATTACCATTGTCAAGGAGTTTGATGATCTCTTTTCCTACTACTTCCTTCATGGTTGGTTTAAGTTTTCTTTGGGGGTCTCTTATAGGCTTGGTTTTCTCCCTTAATCCTATGTTGAATGATCGAGGAGCTAATCCCTTTTATGTTAGCCATGGTCCATCCTAATGCTTCTTTATTCTCATTCAATAGTTTCCCTTCTTATAAGGAGTATAAGTCGGTTGAAATAATCACAGGCAGGGTTTCTGATGGACCTAGGCATGCATAGTTGAGATGATTGGAAAGTGGTTTCAGTTCTAATTTGGGTGCTTCCTCTATTGATGGTTTGGGTAATGGTTGAGGTACTTTTTCTAGTGGTTCAATTGAAAGTTTTTATCTTGATTTTTTATCAATTATAGCAACCTCATTAATTTGCTCTCCAGCTTAGTTCATGCAGATTTCTAGGTCAAGCTCTTCGTCACTAAGGTCAATTGGATCATAAATAGTATCCTGAACATAATTTGAGTTACTCGTTGATATGTATTGGTAAGATTGAAAATATTAAGATTAATTGACATATTTTCAAAGAAAAGTTTTATTAATCCATTTTGGCAATTAATTAGGGTATTAGCTATGGCAAAAAATGATCTACCTAAAATCACTGGGAACTGGCTCTTTGGGTTTGTCACCAGTTCAGTTTATAAAATCACAAAGTCCATCGAGTAGATAAAGTCACCAACTTTGATCAATACATTCTCTACTATTCCCTTGGGTACTTTCAAAGAGTGATCTGCTAGTTGTAGGGTCATTTAAGTAGGCTTTAGTTCTTTCAACCCTAGTTGCTCATATACAGAGTATGGAAATATATTAACACTTGCCCCTAAGTCTAACAGAGCCCTATTTATGAGGGTGTTCTCTATAAATAGGGTGATTCTGGATCTTTGTATTTTATTGGCATATGGTTTGACAGGTAAGAGCTTATACTGGCTGTCAGAAAGGCTCTTTGGGCACATTGATGGTCTTCTTTTTGGTACATAGATCCTTAAAAAATTTGGCATAGGCTGAGACCTATTGGATCATGTCCAGTAAGGGGATGTTCACTTTAACTTGCTTAAAAACCTTCAAAATCTTGTCAAATTGGGCTGAATTTTGATTGGACTTAAGTCTATTTGAGAATGGTGTTATATCTTAATTTTTGGTTTATCTTCCTCTGGCATGAGCTCAGTTGGTGGGTTGGGCATTACATCAGATTCTAATGCCTTAGGTATTTCAAGCTGATCTAGCTCAATAAGTTATTCAGGTGGTAGAACTTCTAATTCTTCTTCTTCATATGTACCCACCTGGTTATCTATTTATTTTTTAGATCTTAATGTATAAATGATACTTAGTTGGTTAATCTGGGCTCCTTGTTTTGATCCTTGGATGTTTAGGTTCCTAGGGTTAGCTTCGGGCTGATTCGGTAGCTTACCCCATTCTCTTTCACTAAATGCTATGGCTAGTTGACCTATCTGGATTTCTAGTTTTGCAATGGATTGTGTGTATGAGTGAAGGAGTTGAGAATTCATTTTAATCCTTTCAATGCTTATAACACCTTATCTTCAAAAGTAGGATCATGATTATTTAGTGGAGGTTGAGGAATACTTGGATATTAAAATACGACATGCTTCTGAATTGGGTCTCCTGATGGTTAGGCCTAATTGATGTTGGACTGATGATAGGTTGGGGTTTCCATAAAAAAATTGGGCAATTTCGCCAGCTAGGATTGTACGTATTTGAATATGGATCATTTCTGGTTTAGGAGCCATTCGGGTTTGGGCTTGATGGGCTTGCTCTTAAATAAGTTTGAAAAATTGGTATGCGGTTGGACATTCACCTATAAAATGGGCCGGACTCGAACAAATTATACAAACCTCATGTAATTGAGTAGATGGGGTTTTTTAACTTATAGAATTCGATCAAGTTTTTGGGATAGTTCATCAATTTTGATATAGATGTCTATAAATTAACCTATGTTGTATATTCCCCTCTTTTAGGTTCTGTGGGAGGATCTCTATGGGCAATAGACATGTGGTGCAAAAAAATTTCACATAGAGTTTCACAAAGCTGCTATGCCTCATGTTTATTTTTTAGCATAAATGTTCCTCAACATGAGGCATCCACCATTTGTCGGTGCCTTTCTGTCAATCCATCATAAAAATATTGAACTAATTGCATTTAGGTATTACATGGTGCGAACATTTCTAGTTAATTCTTTTAATTTCTTCCATATTTCATGAAACATTTCTTTCTTTAACTGGGAAAAACTGGTTATGGCTTTTCTAATTTGATTCGTTTTTCCTATAGGAAAGTATTTCTTAAGAAATTTCCTTTGAAGTTTGTTCCAAGTTGAAATTATAATGTATCTAGTGAAGTTAACCTATACTTGGCTCTATCTTTTAGGGAGAAAGAATAACTTAAGCCTAAGTGCATCATCGAAGAAATTTTGAATCTTGACAGTTGAGCAAATTTTCTAGAATTTATCTAAGTATTTGTAGGGATCTTTATTTGTAAGTCCATGGAAAGCTGGTAACATTTGGATACACTGGACTTAATTTCATATTGGATAGCCTCTATTGGAAGTACTTGTATGCAAGGAGAGTAGGTATACTTTGAAGGAGTAAAATACATTTTTAACTGTCGTGGAGGTTTATTTTCGTTATTAGGGTCCATAATTCTATGTATGTTTACTCTAAAGGTTCTTTCTATTTCAGGATCTAAGGGTATAAGGTTGGGTTATAACAATCGGCGACCAAGCATACACCCTACCAATACACTCTAAAGCAAATAGTAATTCAAATTTTAATATAAAAATTAAATTAATGTAATAGAAAAGAAAGGAAAAGATTCTAAAAGAAGTATCCTAAGAGATTCCTAGAGCTAAGAGTAATGAAGAATAATTTAATTAGGTTTAATAATTATTAGTAATCAAGTTAACAAAGATTAGACTCTCTATTCTAAGTTTAACCTAGATCTAGACAGCTCCTAACTTTCACGATTGCCTTGGAGCCCTCCAAGTTAAAAATTAGCTAATCAACTAGCCAGTTAAGGGTCAGGTCAGTAGGGGTCTCTTCGTTGCTTACAGGTAAGCGAATGGAACCAATTAAATAACTACTTTCCTTTTCTTTTCTAGACACCAGTTAATCAGTCAATCCTGACCTAGTCTAACTCTTTCGGATGCCTTGTCCTATTGAGCTTGAGTTCCTTAGGGGCTGACGTCTAGTTAATTTTAGAGTTAAAGGCTTGGATTAATGCAAAATGAAGAATATGGTTTATGGGCCAAGAAAGGGTGATCAACTTCTTATCACCTTAATCTTGATTAGGGTGTCTTGCTGCCCTCCCTTATCTTGTAGGGGTTGAAATGCCCTTAAAGTATTTTATGAAAATGAAGAATGCAATTCTCAAGGTGTCTAAATAAGTTAAGAAAGTTTTTAAAGTCTATAGTTATATTTCTTAAATTAATTATATTTTAATGGAAAGCTGGTAGGAGGATTTTTTTGTTTTCTTTTGATTCTTAAGGTAAGTTAATTAAAAGGAAAAGTTAATTAGATTAAAAATGAATTTGTGACAAGAAGGAAAGTAAATTTTTTTAATGTTAAAAGAAAATAAGAAAATCTAATAATTAAGGTAACTCAAAAAAATAATAAGCTAAAGAAGCATAATTATTTAACAATTTTTTTTATTCTTTTCTTTTATATAGAAGCAAGAATAATAATAAAATTAAAAAATTAAAATTAAGAATAAAATTAAGAAAAATTTATGGTAATTTTTTTATTTTTTTTATGAACTAATCGTGCCTAGATCCTCGGAAACGGTGCCAAAATTTGATGTTGTTGTTGGCGGTAAAAAATAAAACCTACTCACTACTATAGCTAGTGGTGAATTGGGATCGTATCCTCAGGGATTAAGGATAATTATTTCACGAAAAGAAATTAAAAATTTATATGTAGAGGATTGTATTAAGAATAGCGATTATTAAAATATAATAACTAATTAATTAATAAAATTAAAATAGCAGGAGAAGCAACCCAGAAATTCAAATCCATCATGCAAACAAGTTTTATCTTCTTTTTTTTCTGTTACACTAGCAATAATTTTTACAAATTCAAGGTTAGAATAATTTATCTCTTGTTAGGCACGTATCGTATTAGAAGATCACGGCAGATCCTCTTAGAGTATAAAATATCTAATATTTACAAAGTTAGAGGTCTAAACTACCATATCTATCTTTCTTAGGTATATACCATATCTGAGATCATGGCACGTCGATAGAGGGTACAGACCGTGTATGCCAAATCAAAACCTTGATTAGAAAAATAACTTGAAAGATATATGAAAGAAAAGCATGTTTTTATTGCATAAAGATCAAGAACAAAAAGAAAGATAAAACATGGTTACATGCTTCATCATCATCCCAAATTGAAGAAATCTAGCCGTGCATTGCTCCTGCCAGCATTTCCTCCATAATTTTTCTCTCCCAGGCATAAATACAATGGTCTAAATAAAAGAAAAATAAAAAAAAACTTTGAAGAAAATCGCTCCCTTCGGACTATTGCTTGAGGTTCTCCTTTTATAGAGTTTATCTAGGGCTTTCTTTCAATCAAAGTTGAAATCAATCTGGTTCAAGATCGTTTAGATATCATGAGAAAACTCCTCAACTGTCTGTTTTACATCACTTGCCTTAGTTTGTACCGAGAATCATGCGAAATCATCTATTTCTTCCTTTTCAAGCAAACAGAGTCCTTATTTGAGTCTCTAAAAGTTGAGTTCTTTTCATATATACAAACATCCATAAAAGTATCAATTCGTAATAAATTTAAAGTAATTAATATTTATTTTAATAATTAAATTGGATAATAAATAAAGTTATCAGCATCTAAGTTTGATTTTATGTTCGCATACTTCATTTATTCTTACTTTTGATAGCATGTGTTGATTTTAACTCACTTCTTATTGGTATTGAATATTCTTTTTTCATCTTCTATGTAATTCATGGTACAAAGTAGCAATATATAAGTAAAATTAGTTTTCGAACTATATAAGTATAAACACAAATGTATGTATATATGTGAGTATGCACGTACATCAGCATGTATATATCTTTTAGATATTTGAATATAGTTTGGGTATTTTTCTAATAATGGCTTTTAGATATAGTCGACAGCCTTAAAGCATATTATTTTCTTTGTTATTTCTTTCCTTCATCTTGTTTAGTTATGATCACCTTCATATGGTAATCTAATTGACTATTATATTGTACAAGTCCTAACATTTCAATGTCAAAGAATAGAAATGCATGTTAAGGAGGATTAGAAGTGATTTTATTTGTGCTCCAGATGTACCATGATAGTGTTTTTCATGACTATCATTACATTTGCACCAAGCTAAGTTGTTTGGATTATATCATTACGTGCAAGTTGAATAATTTTTTTTATGTGAATGATTGTCTAATCAATTGTTGAATTTCTTGTTGCAGTAGTTGATTTGAATGATAAATATGCCACATTTTAGCAACAAAAATGTTTCAGCATGGTAACTCTTTGATTGGATTGATGGTTTTATAATATGTAATTTTATCCATTTTTTTATTTATAGACAAATGAATGCAAGTTTTTTGGTTTTGTTTAATTACAATGCCTTGATAGTGTTTATGAAATATAACATGTTGATGGGTAACGTCATTTCAAGAATGATGTTCACTTATATTTCCAATTAAATAGACAAATTGTAGTTGCAATTTCTAGCTCCATATAAACAAATATTGGACAATTAGTTACTACAACTCCAAATTCAATAGTTCCATCTCGGTATAACCCTAAATAAATGTTGATGAGAGTTGCAAATAACCAATTGGAGATATAGTGAAGGAAAAAAAAAATGCATAATAAGTTAATTTCTAATAACTTAGAAACTATTATCATCAACAATTCTATTCTTAGAGTAACTTAGTATCTACAATGCATAAGCGCATAGTTTGTTTAGAATTAGCTACTATTAGAAAAAGCATTTGAAATGATCAATGTATATCTATCGGAGTAATTAATTTTTTTTACCTCCTTTTTTTTTTTTTTGAGAGTAGGATAAGAAGGGCAAGCTAAAATTTGACGGAGGCATAATTTGAATATAGCTCAATAACATCAATCAATCTTTTATCTATATTTTAAATTTAAATTACTTTAAAAATTTATATTGATACGATAGAGATAACAAAGATAATTCTTTCTCATTCTAATGATAAGGAACATGCATTGCAAATTAGTATATTTATAATTATTTTAAAATAATAAATAAACATATGTTTGAAATCAGATATATATATATATATATATATATATATATATATATATATATATATATATATATATATAATTTTTTAATTCAATAAATTGTATGAGTTGGTAAAATTTTCAAATTTATTTAAAGAGGGAATGTGGGTAAGCAATTTAAATATTAACAATGCCGTTGTTAATATTTAAGAGGTTGGTCATGGAAGTGGTAGTGCCATATTCGTAACTTGGCCAAAAGATTGGTCTCATCTCTATCCAAGTGAGAGAGGGAGCAATAAATTCGGAGCAGTGTACTGACGTGGCAGAATGGTGTTGCAGACCAGAGAGGGTACAAAAAAAAAAAAAAAAAAAAAAAAAAAAAAAAAAAAAAAAAAGCAGTGACGCCGCAGGCAAAGCGCGGATATCACCGCTAATACTATTATTATTTATTATTACTTATTATTGTCATTAATGTTTAATCCCCGGCCGACTGGCTCTATAAGTAGTTAAGTACCCTCCCTCCCCATATTTTATTACAATTTTTTTTTTTTTTTATTTTTTGAAAGGAGAGAGCTCGGATCGAGGGAGAGGGAGGGAGAGGGAGAGAGAGGCGATGACCTCTGCCTCACCTATGGCCTGCTCTCTCCTCCCATAAGCCCTCAACCACACGACCTCCTCGCCGGAATTCGAGGCGATGCAGGGGGACAGCCGGCCGGAATTCAGCGGCGTCGCCACGAATGCCGCCGAGGCGGCGGTTCGGTCGCCGCTCGACAAGCCCCTCAGCGAGCTCACCGAAGAGGACATCGCGCAGCTCACCCGCGAGGACTGCCGCCGATTCCTCAAAGAGAAAGGTCTCCTCCCTCCCCCGCTCTCTCTTTCTGAAGTTTAAGCTACAGGGAATCTCGGGACTGACCGGCACGTTCCGGTTCCGTGCAGGCATGCGGCGACCGTCCTGGAACAAGTCGCAGGCGATCCAGCAGGTCATTTCCCTCAAGGCCCTTCTCGAGGGCCGCCCCGAGTCCGGCGACCCCCCCGCCGGCGCCGGCTTCCACCAGAAACCTCCCCCTCGGCCGTCGATAAACCCACCGCACGTGAGTCCGCTCTCCCTTTCTTGACCTTTCCCACCACCGAACATTCCATTTCCAAACCCTCTCGATTTATACCAATTTTCACTCTAGGAATTAATATTTTATTATTATTTGTTTACTATTCTTAGGCCTCGCTTCCTTTGCCGCAGGAGGCGGCCTGCGACCCGCCGTCGCCGGCGAAGGAGCCTTCGCCGTACCGGAGGAGAGATCCGATCCCGCCGGTCTTCCACGCCGGCGAGCCGTCGTGCCGGTTCCCGGTCGCCGGCAGGGAGCAGCAACCGCCGGAGGATCCCTCCCCCTCGCCCAGGTTCTTTTCCCGCAAAATCCTCGTAGCTTTTCCTAACGTGCGCCGGCCGTTCGGTTGTACCGCGCCACGGCTCCGACGGCATCGATCGCTGCATCGTCGGTCTCCGCTTTCCAGATATTTTGTTTCCATAGCACATCTCTAAATAGTAGTAGATTGTTTCTATAAATAGTAATCGTTGATCCGACGGCTATGAGTGCCCGATCGGACTCAAATCTATCCAAAGTAGCGTTGCTTTCGTCTATGTGGACCGTTCGATGCGGCCTTTACCCGTACAATAGAAATATTTCTTTTATCAACCTCTCCATCTGATAGGCCTGGCTCAGGCTGTACTTTCCGCGTAAACAGTTTTCTATGCGGACGCATGATCTGCCGTCGGTTTTTCCTGCGAGAATCCATCCCGTCCGCCCGTTTATGACGTCATTCGCTTCCTTCAGCCCGTGACGTGAAGCGTGGAAGGAACGGCCGAACGGGCGGACGGGGAGCCTTTCAGGAGATATCCGACGGCTAGAGCTCTGTCCGAGATTAGAAGGGTACGTCGATTGGACGGTCACGATCTTCCTGAACTCCCTCTGATGATGTCTTAGGGTGGCGGCGGAAGCACCGGCGGGGCAGATGACGATTTTCTACGATGGCAAGGTGAACGTGTACAACGACGTGTCGGTAGATAAGGTAACGCTCAACCCGAACCCGAACCCGAACCCGAACCCGAATTGTTTCGGGCGTTACGGCGGCCTGAGTGCCTGACTCGGCTCGGCTTTTTCTTTGTTGTTTTCTCGCAGGCGCGGGCGATCATGCTACTCGCGGCGAGCCGGGACTGCTCCGACGCTGCGGTTCAACCCGCTCCGCTTCACTCGACCCGGCCTGTCCTCGCCCGTTTCCCTCCGTCTTTTCCAGGGCCGGGCACCGGCCCGGTCCCCACTGCTCGCCCGCTGGCCGCGGCTTTCCGGACCTCGTCAGCTGGTACGTCTACAAGCCCCACCCCTCCCTCATGTTCTATATAATTGTGAGATCGCCACCGTGTAATTATTTTTCAGCCGTCTGATCTTGATCGGACGTATGTGGTTGAGTTGCAGGGCGACCACCCCACCGTTTCCTGGAGGCAGCGGACGCCGAGTGGAGAACCGCGCGGGACACCGAGCCTGGTAAGCGAGCGGAGCAGATTGCCGGGTAAACTTGCGACTTTGTTGTTCGTGCAATTATGAACTCCGGAATTTGACTCCGATGACGTGGCTCACTGGCAAACCACACGCCTGCCGGGACCCATCTCCACGAATTTTTTTTTGTTTTTAAAATTAAATTCCAAGTAGAGTGACCACGCTAAGGGATAGCCGTTGGATAATTGAGGTTGGGGAGGGAACAGATTCCTTGTCTCTTGGGAGAATAGGATGGAATTATTAATTCGTTGGCTGTATTCGCATCGAGGGGCCACGCCCACAGGCCTATGGGAGTGAGGAGGACCTTAGCATGATCAGTCGTGATCCGTGGACCCCTTGCTCGATCGTCTACTATAGAGGATTCATGGATTCCATTCAACCATGCTTGGCTTGGAACCATATGCTCGTGCCATTCTCTTGTCTAAATTTGAATTGGTCCCGGGATGAACAGGGAGCACCGGTGAGCTTGAGGATTCTCAAGCTTGGCTTGGAATATAATCAAGTCGAGCTTCAGCTCGAGCCAACTCATTAATTTCGAGTACAAATCAATCTTTTTATAAATGACTTGTTTAATAGGTTTCTCAAGCAACCTTTTGTGTTTATGCTTTAAGCTAATCTTACTTAACAGACAATTTATAAACCATTTTATTGGTTAAAATGATAGTTATATTGAATGAAAGAATTTATAAAAAATTGTATGTACTAGAGAAGGTAATAAATTATTGTATAAATTGTTTGAGCTAAATTGGGATGTTCATAACCAAACTAAGAAGTTTACTGGTAATTCAGTGGAACTTTATAATGCTAATGTGTAGTTGAGCTCGAGCTGCTGCTTTCGGACATTTTTGACAATTGACATGACTACTTTAGATTCTACTTGCTAATCTTTTGGTTTCAGAAACACAATTTCATGGTTGAAGAATTTTTCATGTGATTGAGATTCAACTTGTCTTCCAAAATTGGTTGATATAATTGCACAGGCTGTAAAGCAATGATATCCACATCTTGATGATATTCGAGATGACTAATCTGTCATTTTAGTTATGTCAGTTGATACTTTATGGTTCAAATCCTACAATATTGTTTTTAAAATCACCACCAAGATCAACTTCTTCTTAATTTGGGTGTAACACTTAACAGATGTGTGTTACTGGCTTCGGTGTAGCAATCGTTGGACCACTGCAGACCCAGATCAACATGGAACCACATGTACCACCATTGTCACACCATCCCAGTCCACATTCTTGTAGAGCGAATTGGCATTTCTCCCCCCCTTTTTGTAATTTTTATGCCCTTAGATGATGCAAGTGAATCTTTATATGACACAATTTGTTTATCATAGGACATTATTGTTATTTGCTTCAAATCAAATTACCCCCATGCTTTTAATTGTGTCTCCTTTTAAAGCAGATGTCGATCTTTGCTCATGCTCTAAGTTTTAATATACTGTCCGGCTGTATATTTGTGAATGGAGACGAGGTTGGAAATGCCCAAATTTTTTGAATTACCAAAGCTTACCAATTCTAGAATTTTCTCGATCATTCTAAAAATGCAATTTATCATGGTTATTGTAGAATGACATACTGCTTTCTCTTGATCTTTGACATCCACAACATGACTTGTGTCACACTTTGTAAATTAACCAAGGGATAAGCTTTTTCATGCACATACACACATAAGTTAGAAAGGATTGTTTATTAAAGATATTAAGAGATATGAAGGTGGAGGAAAATGAATGTAAAGGTTAACCTAAACAAGTTTCAAATCGATAACTTGGTATACGATTTTCAATTTTCTGCTCTTACCTTTCTTGTGGCTTCCAACAAAATGCTGGTTTTACTTACTGCAGAGGGTCCAACAAGCAGAAAAGCATCGTTGCAGCGGTATCTGGAAAAAAGGAAGGACAGGTAAGTTGCTTTCATGCAAGGAGCGGCCTGGCTACCTTTACTTGGATTATGATATTTAGAATGACAAATTCCGTTTGCTTATTGCTCATGAGAAGGTTTAAAGGCAAAAGAACCCTTGGAGGGCCATCTTCTTCAAATATGGAGATGATGTACTTGAGCCAACAATTCAGGGGTCAGATACCAAATGAGCAGTTAAGTCGGAGCGACACTAGCTCCCCTACCCAGCCCAGACCACCTTGCACACCAAGTAGGTGTAGTTCAATAGAGATCCAGACTCAGAAACAACGTATCTCGGTTGATCTCAATGATGATGGTAAGTGAAAATGACCTTGTAACTTATCGGGCAGATAATTCGCTCTGTAGCTAACTTATGCTATTTAAATGGAATTATCCCAGAAGAAATGAAATTTAAAACATAAAGACATATGCTTGATTAGATAAATCATGATCCTCACTAGAACTACATGGGATTAACTTCCTGACAAAACTTGTCTTATGCTGAATTATATCCCTTTAATTTCTTAATTTCTTGCTATATAATATCTCTATGAATTTTCATGTTCTATGTCCAATGGAGACTACAGTGTGGTAACAAAGATGGCCACTTAGCAGATCTGACTCTTGCTGCTTTAAACATAAAAGACTTGTGCACCGCTTTGAATGCCCCTGGTTGTGGTTGGCTTTAGGCCTTATCAATTAGGTTGAGGTTCAATATGGTAGGACTTAATCTGTGTCATCTATTTATTACTTTTGTCATCTTGATTTGCTGAAAAGAGTAAACTTTTGTTTTGTTGCCGATGTGATCTTGTACTAGTGAATACTTCAAAAAGGGAGAGACAATGTCAGATTTAGGTTTCCTAAAATATGTTGAGGATTGTTTTTCTGGATTTTGCTTGAGGACTTTAGCTGAAGAAAAAGGGAACAAACAGGGGTGATTTAGCAGTCATATGTTGCTAATTATATAGTTGGATTGGAGAAAGTTTAGTTCGCCAACATGGCTTGAATTTTATTAAAAGGCATTTGAAGAAGATGTGTTTTCAAGTCATTGTTTTCATGTATTATATTTCACTCGTTGACAATTAAGCACACAAACCATTTGTTATTACTCAGTCAAATAAATTCTACTAATTCCTTGACTGTCTCCTTTGTCAACATATTGCTAGTTGAATGATGCTTCTTTGTTCTGTTGTCAATAGGTATTGTTTTTTGTCTCCATCGCCAAAAAATTTGATCTTTCATTGTGTCTCAATGTTAAACAGGTGGTGGCAACTGACTAGCCTACTTGATATAGATCATTCTATGACTATCTGATCCAATGACACAAGATGGGGTTCCAATTTCTTAAGTGGAATAGCAGTTTCCACATTGTTTTGAGATGAAAATGCAAATAATCTAAAATCACGCCCTCATTTTGGCTTTGATTTCAATATCCAAGAAGCTTGACTTTGCTTCATTGAGACTGCTGCAACCTTGGTCAGCTGGTAAATTAGTTTTCCGGTTGGAAGACAAGGTAAGTTGAAGACAGCAAGAAAAAGAGGTGAGGATTGTTGTTAGCCTTCATACCAGAAGTTGGCCAAGAGTTCCAGCTTTTGATTTTTATGAACTTGGCTCCTACCCATTCAAGATCACAGGCTTAGACCTGTGTCAAAGTTTAGTGATCCTAGCTGCTAGGTGAATGTGGTCTGAGTTTGATCTCCTGATTTTACTAGAGAAAAGGTATCCGGTAATTTTACATCTTGCCAAGTTAATGTTGGGCCTATGTGTTAGCTGAGTTGCAATGTATGGAAAAAAAATATGAACCCAAAGTACTTGTAAGATACTACATCTGTTGCCTCCTAACGAGGAGGTTGCTTTTGATAAGTTAAATAGGACAACTTTTTTTTTATTGGCACATTGCATACTCTTTCTGATTTGCTAATTTATATGGAGAATTTATATTGTAAGATTCTTAATTTAAATCAATTCATTACTTTCCTTTAAGGGGGTGTTTGGTTGGTGATAATCCACCTTGGTGATATGAAATTACCATTCAGATAATCATATTTGGCAATTGGACATGATAGTCTGTATAGTAATATTTGATTTCCGATAATCGATTATCATAAATCATAGAAATCCAATTCTTATCTAAAAGGTTAGTATATGAGACTATCAAATTTTGGTGATCTCTTGGCTTTCATATAAATATTTAATAATATTTAATCTAATTATATATTTAATATGTACTTAGGGGGTGCTTGGTTGGTGGTAATCCACCTTGGTAATTTGAGATTCTCGTACAGATTATCATGTTTGGTAATTAGATATGCTAATTTAGATGGTAATATTTGATTTCAATAATCAATTATCACAAATCATAGTAATTTAATTCTTATATGAAATGTTGGTATTTAAGATTGCCGTAATATTAGATTATATTCATGATTTTCATGCAAATATTTAAAATAATATTTAATCTGATTATATATTTAATAGCACTTAGTAGTATTTAAATATTTAATATTAAATACATATTATAATATTTAATTTACTATTGATATAATATTTAATATTTTAAACAATGTTATATATTTATATAATGATATATAAATATTAAATTTAAAATTATTAATATTTATTACCTTCTTGCATATAAATGATTATATTTAAATAATATAGCATATAATATATATTAAATAATTTGTACTATTTAAATTCTATTAATGTATGTTATAAATAATATAATATATTTATTATTAAATATTTATATATTACATATTAAAATATATTATTGATATTTATAATATTTAAATATATAATATTTTAAAAATGATTTTACAAAGAATCCTTGCTTTTTAGTAGACATTTCTATTCTAGTAAAGAAAAAAAAAGCCACTTAAAAGACAACATATCTAACATAATTCAAAAATATGGTAATCTAATTACTACATTTGGTTATTATGAACTAAACGAAGTAATCTTGTATTTCTAAAAATATGAGCTAATATTATTAAGGCAAACCAAACATAAGAATCATGCATTTTTGGTGTTTTCATTATTAAATGTAAGATTATTAGAAATATAAGATTTTCATTAATATTAAGTTTCTACAAGCCAAACACCACCTAAGGAATATAAACCTTTTGGATTTGCAACCAGACTTCTCCCCAGTGTATGGCCAAAGAGAGGGATGCTAACCAGCAGACTCAAGAACCATTAACTTGACTCATTCCTCCTATAAAATAAGATAGGTGATTGTAGATCATTGCTGATTTGTATCTCAAATTAATTACTTCTTTCCATAGATTGTATTAGTTTCTGCATGTTTGGAAGATGAAATTGGAGAATGAATTGTATCAGTTTTCCTGTTGGCAAGGATCTAATAGTTCTTTGTGAATGTCTGACAAACTCATGTATATTAACATTGATATCACTAATTTGATGCTATTAATGTTGGACCTGGCTACCACTTCATTATGTGAGCCTGTCCAAGATCATGCATTGGGTTCTCATAAGGAATCCAAATCCTTATATGATGACAACCAGAGTTATCATAAATCTTTAGAAATGGCAGCATCCTGTTCGCTTCTACTGTCTAAAGAAAGGTGACTCTTTAGAAAATCCCTACTGGATGTAAAGCTGGAGCTGACACTGGACAACAGGGAAGAAGAGTTATTATGTGGGATGAAGGAAGAAGACTTGAATTGTAGGGCTTGGAGGCATTGACCATGAGACAGAACTTGGAATGGTATTCTATGACACCATATTGATTTACCTGACCTTGATGTCGCATTTGTTTCATTATTCATTCCATTGTTGATGAAGTTGTTGGTGGTTGAATGATCAAATGGTAAAGATGTCGGTTTTCATGGATATGGATCCATGAGGACCACTGAACTGAAGAGTTTGAACAGATGAGGAATGACATATAGCTCAGAGTTCATTTGGACATCAATTTACAGCTGCAGGACAGGTGGTTTGGTTGTGTTTATGGGTAGACATTCCAGTGGGCAGCTTAGCCATGGCTGCAAATTGTTGAACTTAAACATGTTGCCAATCTGTTCTAGCAAATGGCCACTTACCTTCTGTGCTGTGTCTACAAAACTAGTTACTAGGTAGCTCTTCAAATAATTGGAAGTTTTCATTGAAATGTTTCAGGGTTACAGACTTGAATCAGGTATTGGAGAAACATGGAAACACAACATAATATTGACAAATTAATGAAGACTGGTTCAGGTACTAGGGACAGGAAACATTGGCTAGTTTCTTACCAATTGTCTAATTCTTTTCTACAAATTTCTGTGAATTTCCAGAGGCTTTACAGTGTTTAGATATGGTTTCCTTGCTTCGTTTTGGGATATTTTAAAGCATTATTTCCTGCAAGACACTCAAATGTTGGGTCCATGCCTATTATGATAACTTATGCATCTCTACCCAAGGAGTTGGGACAAACCATGTGTGCTCCCACCAATGAGTTATATTCTGGCTCTTTAATTCAACTCATTGAGTTGAAAAATGCTGCTAGGATAAGGCGCACACATACCTAAAATTTCACATAAAAGTAATTTCTTAGTAAAATGATATATGGTTACATCATGTCCCTTGGTTGAGAGAGCGATAAATTACCCACATTAGATGGGAAAAGAACCTTAGTTGTGCTTTATATACATGGGCTCATCTATTTACTAACTTAAAGATTTTGGATTTGATTTTAACATGATGTCCAAGTTCGCGATCCTTCTTTCCAAGCCAAATCCACCAAAACACTCACCTAAACTAGTTTAAGCTTTTGGTCTAGATATTAATAGTCTTCATAAACTTTGTACCATGCCCATCTATCAAGCCCAACCTATATTGATGTATTGGTTGCAAACATATCATAAACATGAATAATAATCCTTATACAGATCTAAATCTTTCTTATATGCTCTTATGCAATTATTGAAAGAAGCAAGTACTCAATCGGTTTAGGTGAAATTTGACCAACAACAACTAACCTTATCTAATTTATGAAGAAAATATTCCAACCAAATCAAAACACATCTCTTGCTCCAACAACCTCCTTAACATGTTTCATTTTGAATGGACCAAGCTCTAACTAATAAAATTGAACAAGGGCATTATCAATGACTGCAGTTTTTTGAAGGTTGCACTAATTTACATTTGGAGGATGGCTAGCTAAAGGTGGATCCTCTCAAACTGTAAGTAAACTTTGCCATTTGTGAATTCCTTTCGGGTTGGCTAGGTGGTCTGAAACAACAAATGGACAGAAGGGAAGGTGAGGGGATTAGTTTGAAGGAATCCAGAGAACCGTTGAGCTCAAGTTGGCCAACTCCCACCAACTACCAAAGCCATACTAAGTTTGTCGGCTATCTTGGTCGTAGCCGTTATGGGGACGAGGTCCAGCATTGAAAAAAGAAACGATAATAATAATTAGAAAAAGAAGTGTTTTCAACCAGCCAACAGCCATGCATAAGTCTCTCACTGCATGTGTGAGATGGGACCATGAGAGCAGACAACTTCAGAGGATAAGGAATTAGGTGTCACCAAAACTATATATGATTATTAAATAAATAAATCAACAAATAAATAAGCAAGAAAGTAGTGAACAAATAAATAAATGAGTGAAAGAGTGAATTAAAACACCGCAGTTGTCAAAAATTATTGCTGAAGTTAAGATAGAATAGGACTGACAGAAGAGTGACTACAATCTTTTAAGCTGGTAAGAGGGAGACCCATCTATAATATCAATATTCCATTTTTATTATTTGAGGATGAATCATCCAATTCCCCTTGTAATTGTAGTGTTACATAATCAGGCATGTGATTTATAAAATTCAGACACCTAGGTACATGGGATATCTATGTTTAATTCACATAATAATCAAATTGTAGGGTATCACATATTCCCATGTTTGATTGATAAGCCAATTTATTAACAATATAGGTAGAAAACATTTTGAAATTTCAAAACTACTATGATGTTCTAAACTAAAAAAAAATCAAAGCAAAGTAATATTTTTAAATATAATAATTATATATTATATAAAATATAAATTCACATACTAATAGAATATATTATAAATATATAATATAATATTATAGTTATATATTATATAAAAACATCTAATATTGCTTTAAATATTTATCTCTGTATTAGCTTTCATGTTGTATGCTCAAGTTTTTCTGACAAATTTTAGTAGTTACAATATTCATTACGTTTATCCCTTGCTTATCTGCATTTTTGTGTTTATCATGAAAACCCACTAAAATTGTTGGTCACATATAAGACTCTTTTTATGAATTATAGATAAATTTGTTATTGAATTGGAGCAAAGAGGTAAAAAAATAACTAATGCTATTAAGAGTCTTTTTATGAATTATAAACTAGGGAGTGCTAGGGAGGATTCATATTCCTAATGTTATTTTTGAAAAATAAATATGTTTATTGAATTGGAGCAAAGAGGTAAAAAATAACTAATGCTATTAAGAGTCTTTTTATGAATTATATGTAGTGGGGAGGATTCATCTTCCTAATGTTATTTTTGAAAAATAAATATGTTTATTGAATTGGAGCAAAAAGGTAAAAAAAAAAACTAATTCTATATTAAGAGTCTTTATGACCTTGGTCAATTTCTTGCATTCTCGAGCTTAAAAATTTATCCTACACAATGTTTCATGAAAGCCTTAATAGGTTGCATCTTAGGCGGTTAAACCTCTTCAAAAATTTTTATCATGATAATAGCTATATTGATGAGTCATTTATCATTGCTTCACTATTTTGTGCCGCTAATTATATTAATTTTAGAAAAAAATTATATGTTCTACTAAGCTTATATAGTTTTTGTCAATATAAAGTTTGCACAAGCATTAGTTCATGTACCAGATCCCACCATAAGATCTATTTGCTTGCAATTGAACAAGCCTTGTTGTTGCACATCTCCATGGACCATACATGCAAGTCCATTGATCATGTAGAACAACCACTATTATCTCATATATTACCAACATTAAATATCCTCTCACAAGTATTATAATAATCTTTGTAGGCACCATAACAATACCTTTTAAGCTCGTAACACTTGACCTCTAATATAATAAGTGATGAATTTAATGTTTATATTTTATTTTATAAATTTGTTTTGAAAGCATATGTTAGCAAGTGTTTAGTTTATATCGGCTATATATTTGAGAGATTTCAAGTACTTAAAAAATTTTAAATAATAACTTTTTGTCTAACCTTTTTAAGGCAAGGTTTGGAGTATAAATTTAGGCTGTGATATCCTCATTCTTTCTATAAATTTATCTCATTCCCTGATTCTTTTGTTCAAGCCCTATACCAAACACTATTTTTAAGCTATTCCTATAATCACTATACAGTGAATATCATCAGCTATAACGGAAAATAATCTTGAGTAATGTTGAAAATAAATTTTTTTTTGAAAGGATAAGTAGGGATGGGAATAGGAATAACATTATCCTTATTTTGCTCCCTCAATTAATTAGAGGCGCCACGACCAATTACATAAGCTTGTCTCTGGAGAGGGTCATGAACCTTTGTTTTACTTTATGGAATTAAGTCTAGTAGTGAAAAAATGAAGTCATGTAGGTCTACCAAATCATCAGGAACAAAACGCCATCCCTCTTGCTTCGCAGATCATCCAAAGTTGATAGCTATCACATGGCACTTAGGAACACCAATGGACTTTTGAATATTTGCTATTGATCTAAAATCATATCAAAGGATTTAAACTGGCTGGATTATATACAACTCAATTTGCTTATCTGGCAGCTTAACTTAGATCAATAACACAGCTATTTGAAAACAACTAGTGACATTGGCCTATGTGATGAGTATCTGGACTGCCATTTGCTAGGTGATTTGATTTTTTTAAAATTAAATTATAGTGGTTAAAATAGAACTAACATTGTGTTATTTGCTAAAATTATTTCTCACAGTTTATGGTAGTATTAGAATATAATCCATCGGATGGGCATCATATATATATATATATATATATATATAGAGAGAGAGAGAGAGAGAGAGAGAGAGTTGGACTTATTGACAATAAATATAGCCACTTCATTTTTTTTTCATTCTTTATGTTTTTAGAATCTGTAAAGAAGAAAAGATAATTGAATATAGGTTTAGTTACTTGAATGTAGTACAACCTAACTCATATATATTCTATTTTTTTATTATTTTAATAATAAATTATGATAAATAGAGAATTTTAATAGTTAAATTTTTATTGCATATGAAATGCTAAGCTTTAATGTTGGCTGGATAGAAATTTCTATTAAATAATGAATGAAAAATCCTCTTTCATTAATTGTAGTCTCATTTGGTGGTTGGGGTATAGTTTTTATTTTTATTTTTTCAACCACTCTTTAAATGTAACATAACAATGAGATCAAATAAATAAAAAATTTTAATAGCCTTATTTTCATTACATATTAAGTAAAAAAACTATATATATATATATATATATATATATATATATATATATATATATATATATATATATATATATATATTGTTAATATTTATTGTTCATTGAATAATTAACTTTAATAATAGGCAAGAATATCCATGCTGATGGACCGAGCCTCCCTATATATATATATATATATATATATATATATAGTTAATATTTATTGTACATTGAATAATTAACTTTAATAATAGGCAAGAATATCCATGCTGATGGACCGAGCCTCCATTTATATGTTAAAAAATTAAGTACATACACCATTAAAAAAAATAAAACGTTTACCTGCGATTAATATTTCATGTAGTTGGGGGAAAAGCTTTAGATAAGTTGAGTTGAGTTAGAATTGAGTTTACCTGCAGCTAATACTCTAACATTAACGCAATATAATAACTATGGTGTAACAAGTGAAATATCCCAACAGCGGCAACGGAAGTGGGAGCAACGGCTCATAATAATGGGAGTTAAATCATTGTCCATTGTCCAACCTCTCCCGTTGTCTCTAAAGGAAGGGGGCCTATAAGGAGAAAAGAGGGAGTACCATATCTCTTTTGCTCCAAAAGGAGTAGAGATCGAGAGCTTTGGATTCCTCCTTTTTGACTTCAGACTCCGATCGCCGCGCCGAATTTTGGGGCCAAGAGCTCGCTGGGTTTGTCCTCCCACTTCTTCTCATGCTGAACAAGTTACTTCTGAATCGTTTTGAATGGATTTTTGAAGGTTTTTTGGCTGGAATTTGTGAGTTTTAGCCAATCTTTAGGTTGCTTTCGCTTTTTTGTCCCTAGAGTGTTGTTGTATCTGTTGCTATATAGATAAGATAGAGGAAAGGAAGCGCCTTTCTTGTTGGGGGTTGAAGCTGGCAAGCAATTTGAGTTATATATAGAGGAAAGGCACCTCCTTTTTAAGTTTTAGAGTCCATCTCTTTAAGTTTCTCTTTCTTTTCTGCTTTTGGATATCGTTCTATTGCTCAGAAGTGTGGAAGGAAATGCGAAATCCGTTTTCCAGTCTTCTGTAAGCTGATTTTGGTGTCGGAAATAGTCCCAATTTGGTGGAGGTTTTGATTGGTGACAAAAAAGGATCCTCCTTTTGCGTATGTTTGTTGTTGCTCCCAATTGTCTTTGCTCTTTTCTCGAGTATATGGTGTTTGGCAACTTGTGAGAAGACCCATTCGGAGCTGTGGAGCTTAGGGGATTTCACTCCCTCTTATCTGCTATGAGGAACATCTTCATCTCTGAGTCGTCCTGCAAAGAAACAAAGCTCCATACTTTTAATCCTCAATCATGGCTTCAAGTTGAAAGAGGGAAGTTTTCAAAGCCCTCCTTTCATTCTCCTTCCATGTAAGCTTTCCTTTTCTTTTATTCTGATTTTACTCATTCCGTCTTCTCTTTTCATGAATTTTAACATGGACTAATTTGTTTTCTTCATGCTCTGTAGAGAATCTCCCATAAAGGTTGCTGAGCCGCTGGTTCTCCCTCTCTTTAAGCCTGTAGGTTATGTAGAAATCTTAGCTCAGATACATGAAGAGCTTGAGTCATGCCTGGCACATGAGAGGTCGAATCTGTACTTACTCCAATTTCAGGTTTTTAAAGGTCTTGGAGAAGTCAAATTGCTTCAGAGAAGCCTCCGTTGTGCTTTTGAGAAGGCAAGCACAGTTCATGAGAAACTCATATTTGGAGCATGGCTGAAGTATGAGAAACGGGGAGAAGAACCAATCTCAGATCTTCTTGCCTCCTGCAGCAAGTGTTTTCAAGAATTTGGATTGTTGGACATTGCGTCTGAGATCCCTGTTGAGATTGTTGAGACAGTTGACACATGTAATTCCCATGCATTGCATGTTTCTGATTCGGTATGTTTCCAAATAAGAGGTGAAAAAATAAACTGCGATCGACAGAAGATTGCAGCTTTGTCCGCCCCCTTCCAAACCATGCTTAATGGGTACTTTGCAGAGTCATATCTTGAAGTCATAGATATGTCTGAAAATGGTATCTCGCCGCTGGGTATGAGAATAATCAGTGAGTTCAGTCTCTCAGGTGACCTGGGTGATTTGTCACCAGATGTTTTATTGGAAATATTAGTGTTTGCAAATAGATTTTGTTGCGAGAGGCTTAAAGATGCTTGCGACAGGAGACTTGCATCTTTGGTTTCTTCAAGGCAAGATGCCATAGACCTTATGGAGCTAGCACTCGAGGAAAGCTCTCCTGTTCTTGCTGCTTCATGTTTGCAGGTTTTCCTTCAGGAACTTCCTGAGTGTTTAAATGATGAGCAAGTGGTTAAAATCTTTTCTTGTGCTAATGAACAGCAGAGATTTATCATGGCTGGGCATGCCTCATTTTCACTGTATTGCTTGCTCAGTGAAGTTGCCATGAAAGCTGATCCAAGGTCAGAGGCTACTGCATGCTTTCTGGAGAAACTGGTAGAGTCAATGGATAATAGGCAGGAGCAGTTGGCTTTTCACCAACTGGGATGTGTGAGGCTTTTGAGGAAAGAGTATTATGAATCTGAGTGCTTGTTTAATGCTGCTTATGCTGCTGGGCATGTCTATTCTATTGCTGGATTGGCTAGATTGGCTGCTATCAGGGGTAACAAGCTTTTGTCTTATGAGATGCTAAGCTCTGTGATATCATCCTGTAACCCCCTCGGGTGGATGTATCAAGAGAGATCTCTTTATTCCGATGGTGACATCAAGTGGGAAGATCTAAATAGGGCGACCGAGTTGGACCCAACTCTTCTTTACCCATACATGTTTCGAGCAGCATATTTGATGAGAAAACAGAGTATTGAAGCTTCCCTTATGGAAATTAACCGTATTCTTGCCTTCAAGCTGGCCTTGGAATGCTTAGAACTCCGATTTTGTTTCCATCTAGCACTCGAGGATCACAGGGCTGCACTTCGTGATGTCCAGACAATTCTGACACTGTCTCCTGAATACCGAATGTTTGATGGTCGTGTAGCTGCTTCTCAGTTGCGTACACTTGTCTGGGAGCATGTGGAACACTGGACAATTGCAGATTGTTGGTTGCAACTTTATGATCGATGGTCATCAGTAGATGATATAGGTTCTCTCTCAGTTATCTATCAGATGCTTGAGTCTGATTCCTCCAAAGGTGTATTGTACTTCAGGCAATCTTTGCTTCTTCTTAGGTAACTTTCACATATTGTAGTTTGATAATAAGTTCATCAAGTGTATTTTAGATTGTCAATTATGTACTTAACTTTGCTTTGGGATTCGTGGTTTTTGTTGCGTAGGCTGAACTGTCCTGAAGCAGCAATGCGCAGCCTACAGCTAGCCCGCAAGCATGCAGCAAGTGAACATGAACGTCTGGTTTACGAGGGATGGATTCTATATGATACTGGTCACTGTAAAGAAGGTCTTCATAAAGCAGAAGAGTCAATTTCCATTCAGAGGTCATTTGAGGCTTTCTTTTTGAAGGCTTATGCATTGGCAGATCCAAACCTTGAACCTTCATCCTTTGAGACTGTTATCTCACTTCTTGAAGATGCTTTGAAGTGTCCTTCTGATAGACTTCGGAAAGGCCAAGTATGTACTACTGAATTCACCCTGTACCTGCTCCTTTCTAACACATTGCATGCACTCTTTCCTATGAATTAATACCACTTGATCTTCATAAGACACTATAGAATGGACCCTTGATCTTCTATTTCCCTAAAAATTTTGAATAACTTGTTTCTTTTCTTCTTCAATGTGTCTTGATTGAATTTCATTTTTTTTTTTCTGACTTAATTGTTTTTGCTAAAGATTTCTCTAATTCCATATATCAAGCCTCACCTTTTTCCAATTTCATGGGGAATATAATTAAGGAGAGATTTTGGTTGGTGGTGTTTTAATTACATGGGCCTATATTACCTAACCGTATAGGAGAGTTTCATTTAATGAACTGGTCTTCTAGGATCCATGGCAAACCTAGAAGTTGCCTTGCCTAGGAATTCAGCTCTGATCATAAAGTTTAAACTCAGGTTTAAGGCTGACCATAAAAGGTTGGAAAATTTTATTCTAAGTTTCTGCAATTTAAAGTTAGATTTTTTTTTAAATAATGGTTAAGGAATGTACCATCTCCATAATAATGTAATAGAGTAATATAATTAGTGAGAGACCTTTTTTTTTTCTTTTTTTCCTAGGATAGTCACTTAGTAGTTGGAATTTCTACGTAGAGGTTTACACCACATTGAGACCAATGACCATAATCCATAGATCCATTAACAATAGGCTTTGAAAGGTCATTCAATATAATAAGCTGAACGGTAATAGGTCTTTAGAAGGGACATCTTGTGTAGGCTGAGTAATAAGAGATTTTGAAGGGATGTCACGATGCAAAATGAGTATTAAGGTACAAAAGGAGTACTAGGATGCAAGTGGACTCTCAGGAGGATTGTTGAGCGCCAAGATGCAAAACTAGTGCCAGGATACAAGTAGACCCCAGGGAGATTATCAGGATTTAGATCGAGTTATTGTTGTGTTATAGATTGAGGAGGTTAGAGCAATCGGCCAAGAACAAGGCACTTAGTGAAGTAGAATCTCAAGGGAGTGGTTGGTCAGTATGTAAAGCTACTTAAAATGTGAGGGTAGTGGAGGAAATGGTAACTGCTAGGAACATATGTAGAAGTGGCCCATGTGCCGCAAAGCAGCAATGACAAGAGTCAGAATTGAAAAGGGACACTTGTCTCATTAGTTAGTAGAGGCCCCTAATAAGTATCACATTGTAACAGCAGTAAATGGACTTCTTTTTGACACCATGAAGAATTAAAATAGTTCTTTTCTTTATGTTAACTTATCTTTGAGCAAGTTTTATGTTTATCCATTCGAATTCTAGCAATTTTGGCTTCCTTGTATTTGCTTCTTGAGCGCGGCATCATTATGGTAGAAGTCCTTGAAGGTTCAAGACAATATTATATCCATCTACACATCTAAGACCTCTATACTTTCTAGTGAGATACTAGTGGCATGCTTACTCGTTCAGCTAGCTTCTCATTCCCACATCAAGGAAATAAGTTATGGCAGATCCATGAAGAGGAGTGATGCACTGCCATTTGGCTTCACTCAGGCTAGTGTCGGGTTGGAAGTGGGCTTGGGCCCTCCATGGCTTGTCAGGCCAACCCGATTTCAGGTTGGGCCATGGGCTAGGCTTGAATTAATTTGGGTTGGGTCTAGGCTTTAAGTTAGGGTCTGAAAAACTTCTGGATCAGGCTTAAACTGTTACTTGGTCTGGCTCAAACCTGGCCCGAAGCTTGAGCTTGAAGATGGCCCGAAGCAATGGATCCTAATTAGGTCCAAACATTGCCCGAAGCAATGGCCCTTAGTTAGGCTTAAACACAGTCCGAATCTAGTCCCCAAACCTTAAAATAATGGTTGGCTTTTAAAATTTATACTGGATTTCTTGTCAACTATGTGAATTTTTTTTTTTTTTGGTTTGAAAATCCATTAATTTGAGATCCTTATCTTGTTTTAGAGTAATTATTTATAATTACTTTTTGAGAACAGATTGAGAGAAGGATGATTTCGATGGTTTGGACATTTACAACATATCATATTGGCATTGAATTGGTTCTTGATGGTAGGGCCATATTAAGTGTTGATATGCCAAATCGACCTCCATATTGAGCATACCAACATTGTGTCGACGTGGTATTGATATAAGGTTTAGCGTCAAGATTGCAAACCTTGATAATATCCATGACTAATAAGATCACAAGTAATTATTAATAATCTAACTTGACCTTTGTCAGGATTTAGTCTTATGTCTATGACTCAAGTAACAATATCTCCTACATGGGTCGAGACATGCCATGACTCTCAACAGCTATATCATGTCTGAATGTACAAAGCTTCAACAATCTAGAACTCTGCATGATTTAAAATGAGTGCACGAAACCATTTAGAGTATGATGGAACTAACTTTAAGTTTCTGCAAACTAACACAGAGTTGAAGTGGTACATCTTTGCTGCAACAAGCATATCTTTTGCTCTGTGTATATCTACTAAATGCAGATGTATTAACTAAATCAGGAGATAGATATAGAGATTTGTTGAATCATTAGTGGGAGAAACATGAAAAGGAAAGCATTGGCTGGCAACATCATTAAAATTGTTGGAGGTTGTCTAGCAAATGTCTTTGGCTTTATGACCTATACTATATTTTTGCTAAATTGTTTTCTGTCACGCATTCCATAACCTTGGAATCAAGCCAGGGTTACATGGACACTTTAGGCTCTAAGGTTGCTGGAGTTACTGTCATTTGGACGCTTGGAAATGACATGAAACGAAATTAATTTTTTCTTGAACCCAAAGCAGGATTCCTGCTTGCATTAACTGCATGTGTGGGCACTTGATCTGCCTTTTTAACAGTGTCATATTGAAAGAAAGTTCAACGCAAATGATGGCACTTGAAAGTAAGATACTGTTTTTACAAAAAGAAAGAAAGAAAGTGAAGAAAGAAAGCAACTGTTGAAGTGCCAATGATTTTGTCTTAAGTGGCTTGACAATGAAATGTTATACCTTTTCCTCTTTTTATATAGTGTTATATTGCATGAGTGAAACATCATGATCAGAATAACAGTCAATTAGTCAATTTAGTATTTGCTTTTGATAATTTTGTGCTCATATATATTGTACCTATGGGTTCTCATGGTGGGTTCCTTTTGGAGGTTGAAATTTTAATTGTTTCAGAACTGGAAAGATCTGTAGGCAATACATAGAAGCTTGAATTGGAACAATTATTGAACCAAACTTGGGTTGGGAATCAGGAAACTTAGCGCACAGAATTCTGAGGACGTATGATAGTTGAGGAAGCCTACTGTAGATAATATTAAGTTCTATATGTGACTTGAAATCAAAGTTATCGAAGTCATTTTCTTGTTAAGGACTACATAAGTATCCAAAATGTGAAAAAAGGGTAAAGTTTCTGATTGTACTACGACTGATTTTCTGAAGGCAATGCTACTATTACAAAGTGTGCTTCCTTGCATCAGGATGTAGGTGTAGGAATATAGCACTGGAAGAGGTGCGGCAGTCATGTATTAAGCCTATTGGGGATATTTACTCAGTAATGGATAAAAATGTTATATTCGATGGCAACTGATTAGTGGACTGGACTTCTTTAGGCGTGAGATAATACATTCATTCTCTTCGCGAATGAAACTTGAAGCATAGAGGCTTATTATCTTTAGAGAAGTCTCTAGGCAGCCTAACATATGTTACATGTTTCTAATTGATATCATCATCATCATCATATTCCCATTCTCTAATAAAATCCAAGATATATGTCTTACAAGTGGCTGTATCATCCCGAACTAAAACCAAATTTTCTAGGTTCTATTGATGAGTGCTATGTTGTGAAATAAATATACAACTGTGAGATAACAAACTCTCATCTTCTATATTGGAATACATGGTTCATGAGGATTATCCATGTTTGATTGTAGACATCATTTCTAAACTCCATTGTACAGGCCTTGAACAATCTTGGAAGTGTTTATGTGGACTCTGGGAAACTAGACCTGGCAGCTGAGCGTTACAGGAGTGGCCTAAACATCGGGCACACTCGGGCCCATCAGGGGCTTGCTCGAGTCCATTTCCTGAAGAATGACAGGAGTGCTGCATATGAGGAGATGACCAAATTGATAGAGAAGGCAGAAATAATGCATCAGCTTATGAGAAGAGGTCAGAGTATGCTGACCGTGAAGTTACAAGGGCTGATTTGCAGATGGTGACCAAATTGGATCCCCTGCGAGTTTACCCATACAGATACCGTGCTGCAGGTCAGCTCCTTTCCCTTAGTATCAAAGTTATCAATTTCGTTTCGATTAGCTTATGAAACGAAATATTTCGATATCGGACCGTTTGGTGCTTCGTTTCGAATATATATATATAATGAAAAATTTGTTTATAATTCATATTCTTCATAAATAATAAAAGTATAAAAATAAAGAGTTTGAGTTTTTAAGAGATGCGGCCGTGGGGGTAAGGTAACTAGGGTTTTTTTTTGATATTGTATATATAATTTAAAATATTCTGAAATAATTTTATAAATTGATTTTCAAAACTATTTTGCCGAAATGGCCGAAACATATCGAAACGGTCGAAACATGCCGAAACGCACCGAAATGGTCGAAAAATCTTCCGAAGCGAAACGTAAGGCTCATCTTTTCGGATAACCCACCGAAACGAAACGTTTCGGCTGTTTTGGCCGAAACGAAACGAAATTCACAACTTTGATTAGTATTCTGGCTCTGGCTTATGCCAGTGCTTCCCAATATCCACCCGGAAGCTATTCATATATTTACCTTTGTACCTCACTTCAGCTTCCTTCTTATTTTTTAAATTTGTATGTAACGTTTTGTCTGCTGACAATGTGTTTTGTGAGGAACAGTGTTGATGGATAGCCGAAAGGAGAAAGAGGCGATAGCAGAGCTGACAAGAGCAATAGCCTTCAAAGCTGATGTGCACCTGCTCCATCTGCGAGCTGCCTTTATGAGCACATTGGTGATGTTCCCAGTGCTCTCCGTGATTGCAGGGCTGCCCTTTCTGTGGACCCTAACCACCAAGAGATGCTGGAGCTTCACAACCGGGTTAACAGCCAAGAGCCATGATGTTGTGTAGACTATAAACCACGGAGATCGACTACCCATCATCTCTTCTGTTGTAATTTTTCTTCTATTCTTGTCACCATCTTTTCCTGTGTAATTTATCTGCATTAATAAAATATCCCATGTATATGCGGTTGCCTCCAAGTGTTTTGACACCAGAATGAAATGAAAGTTCATAGGGGCAATGTTGAGGGGCATTCTGAGAAGTGGGAACTATATGGTCCAATGTGTGGCCTCAAAGATTTGGATTTTGGTGGCAAGCAATGTTTTAAAATTGGATCGAATAATGAATTGGTTCGACATTTGTTTGATCGGATAAACTAGTTTAATTGAACCAAATGGTGTCATAATTATTTTTTAATTTAATAATATAAAAATAATAAAATATAAATATTAATTTAAATAAAAAATTTAAAATAAAAAATTTATTTTTAATTTTATTTATTAAAATTAAAAGTTTAAAAATTAAGTTTGAATCGATTTTTAAAATTTGTTTGGTTCAATAAATTTTTTTAATTTTTATTGAATCATATAAAAGTTAATTTTAATAATAAAATTGGATCGGCTTGATTTTTAAAACCATGATGGTAAGCATTTCAGCCATATGTCTGTATTACTTGAGGATTCTCTGCTTAAGGAAAATGCTTTGGGGCCAACCCTGCTGCCAAAGGGGATTTAAAAAAAAAAAAAGTATAGTTTTATTTAGGTTTCAAAGCAAGATTGCCCATATAACTGGTTCAAAATAAAGAAATAGAATCTAAAGATAAGACTAGATCACATCTCCTTGAGAAGTCTTGGCAGATCCGTCTTAGAGCCAGGCAGACTTTTAGGTAGTGTTTGAAATAGGGGATAAGAGGGGATATCCAAGGGATATCCCCTCTTATTCTCAAAAGCCATAACTATAAGGGATAGCAGAGAATAAAGTTAACCAAAGGGATAATCCATGGTTAATCATGGTTAACCATGGGATATCCCCTCAATTTATTCCCTAGAGAATGCAGGAATAGCTGGTTATCCCTTCAAATAAGAGTAAAAAAAGGTTATCCTATGGATTTATCTTTTTGCATTTGATGATCAATGGGATAGCTAAGGGATATCCCTAGGGATAGTCAGGGGATAAACTCTATCCCGTACACTTATCCATGGATAATATTTTTCCTATCAAACACTACCTTAGGGTAGATCCTGCTGATCGACCATAATTTTATGCAAGCGAGAGCTATAACAATATGACCATTTATAAGTTTGATCTATGAGTCTTGTGGATCTCGGCTGATCCATCTGTTTTTGGAGTGGCAGATAAGAACCTTAATTCGAATATGAGGACAAGATTGATATTTTTCATTCGTATGGTGCTTGTTTACAGGCAAGGAACACCACAAATCAATGGACTCATGGCGTAAGAAAGAAGCATCTAGAAATGACTCCTTTCCCTCGTCTTCTTCTTCATCTATATATGAGCTGGTGGAAGGGTCGCATCACAAGGGGATTCAGATATCGGGGGAAAGCTTTACAGCTGAGAAACACCATCCTATGGCTTTAGAGGTACGTATTTTCCTACCATGCCCCCATTTGTTCACCCTTTAGACTACCAAATATGTTTTACTTTCAGCTTTGTTGTGTATGGATGGAAGAATTTGTTCCCCTCGGATTCAAAAGCTTGTCTTTTGCAAGCACCGCATGATCTAACTCTGGACTTGTTTTTCTGATTGTCATGATTAGGCTTGGTTTATGGATGAGAGCGAGGGGGACCAAAGGCTTCCAAATCATCGGAACCCAAAAGAGTTTGTACCCCGGAGCAAGCTTGAAGGTAATACTTATCTGATCTCTCTATGCATTGGCATGCTAGTTATGGAAACTCTATCAGAAATAACAGTGATTTGATGCTAAAGTTCTTGTTATGGGAGAACATGTGGTTGTAGTGCATCAGGATCTAATTGGTGTCTGGATTTAAGGCTTATGTTTCAATTATGCTGTTGTTTTTGCTGCCAATGATGTCTCCTGGGAAAGTAGAAAATGAGCAATAAAAATTTCGTGCAGTATTCTTGGATGTATAAATTTCTAATTTTAAACATAAATAACACCTTATTCTTGATTCTGATATTTCTCGAGTAGAATTTCTGAAACTGTGGAATTACATAGCAGAATATGTGGTTGCGGCCTACAATATATCCTCACACATCTCTTCTAACATACTCTTGTTTTTCTATTCTCAACCTGCCCTGTGTAGGCACTAGATTCACCCTTTTCCCCCTCTCTTACAAAGAATTTGCTTGCACCCTACGTGTTTGTTGCTATAGCTAGCTGACTCCTCTGTAACGTTCTTATATGCATATTTTCTCTGTAACGTTCTTACAAAGAATTTTGCTTGCACCCTACCTTTGTGTTTTTTATGGGAGTTCTTGGACACATTCTTCTATGCTTTAAGTGTTGCTGGTTTCAGACCCTTTGGTGTCTTCTCACAGAGCTAATGGAACTCTCGGAGCTGAAGCAATCTCTTTAAAGTTCAGAAATGCTTACCTTCTGATCTTCAAGAGAATAAATTATCTAGTGTTAATGTTATAATGCATATTGAGATATCTGAAGTTGCAATCTCTTCTAAGAGGATACTCTTAGAGTTTTTATGTCGTGTGAAGGAGAATAAGATTCTAGGGCTGCAATAGCAGCAAAACTTCACAACGAACATCTGTCATAGTCTCCTTTTAGTTGAAACAGCTATACTTAACAAAGATTCTCTACTCTAATTTTTCCAACACATCAACTATGGGATTGGGCTACTTCAAGGAAAAACTATAGGTCATTAATTGTATCCCAATTCTACTGCATAGATGAAAGCTACTTACATGAAGGTTAAGTTCCCACAATTTTGCAATAAAACTTTTGTATGTATCTAAGAACATATGCAAGCATGTAAATATATACATATGAGTGCAAACAAACCGAACAGAGCTTAGGCTCAGCGTGGTAAGAAGCTCAACCAGGCTCCTTTACATAGAAATTGCATTGAATCTGAACAGAAGTTTGGACTCATTTCATACATAAGCCAGAGTACAAGCTACAGAGCGCTTGACTTGGCGCTTGTGAACACACACATACGGAGCTATGGGTTTCTCCAAATCACATAACTTCTACTGTATAAGAATTTTAAAGCTAGTCTATTACGTCCAATGTCTCATATCTTTGATATGGGTCTTCCATCAACCAATTTAAGCATAATTAGATTTGAGTGGAGATCCACTCGAGTGTGGCCAAGTCAAGCATGCATCAATAATTTCTGCCCAAGTCAAGTTAAACATAATTAGGTTTGAGTGGAGATCCACTCGAGTGTGGCCAAGTCAAGCATGCATCAATAATTTCTGCCCAGACGCAGTTTGTGATAGGGAATACAACAAATATTCCTCTAATAAGATCACTATTAGTAGGCCAAGCATGCAGTTATGATATAATCAACAAAAACCACACAGAATAATAATAGGAACCAAAATCA
The DNA here is from genome assembly GCA_900491605.1 of Calamus simplicifolius. Classification (NCBI taxonomy): domain Eukaryota; kingdom Viridiplantae; phylum Streptophyta; class Magnoliopsida; order Arecales; family Arecaceae; genus Calamus; species Calamus simplicifolius. The sequence continues at coordinate 269,912 of UESW01004529.1, forward strand.
AAGAAAACAGCGAGAGACAAGGATTTTACGTGGTTTACCAAACTGGGCTACGTTCACGGCGGCACAGGATCTGCAAGGCTTCACTAAGAGTTGAATCAGGGACAAGCCCTCAAAAATACTCTCTCAAAAACTCTTATGATCTCACTAAAAGATTACATAACCTTTTTTTCTCTCTCAGCAGCACACAGAGGTCCTCACCGAGCCTCTAATTTATTTCACACGTTCGTAACTCCCACACAAGATTTTTGTGGCGCGCGGTTGCAGCTGAGATGACGCCTCAAATCCTCCTTCAAAAGCTCCCTTCGGTGACTTTGGATAATGGCCAAAACATCCTCAACTAACTCCCCAAAATCTATTCAAATCTCATGTTTGTTACTTTTGGATAATGACTGATTTGCCAATTCCTTCGTGAACTATGATTTGGGGCTTCCTCTTGATGAAATTAATCTCCATCCATAACAATCTCCCACTTGGAGATTAATGACATCACTCTTAGATCTACCTTCTTTCTCTGTGCCGCGCTCTCCTGATCTATCTCTTGGAAAGCTTCACCAAGTTGCAACAGAGACTCAACTTGTCTCTGCTCACAACCTTGGTGAACATATCTGCAGGGTTTTTAGCTCCATCAATTTTCTTTAGCTTCAACTGCTCCTCATCCAATGCACTGCGTATGAAATGATACCTAAGCTGAATGTGCTTGGTTCTTGCATGAAATGCTGGATTCCTTGCTAAGTGAACTGCGCTCTGGCTGTCGCTCCATAATGTATTACACTCGTGCTCCTTGCCGAGCTCCTCCATCAACCTCTGTAACCAGATATCTCTTTACTAGCTTCAGTGATCGCCACATACTCAGCTTCTGTAGTTGACAATGCCACTATCTTCTGCAACTGAGATACCCAGCTCACTGCTGTATCACCGACAGTGAAAACATAACCAGTGGTGCTCCTCCCACTGTCTCTGTCACCAGAGTGATCGGCATCTACAAATCCTGTACTTGAAGACTATCACCTCCATAGCACAAACTGTAGTTGATGTACCCCTGAGATATCTCAAGATCCACTTCACTGCATTCCAGTGCTCCTTGCCTGGATTCTGCATGTACCTGCTGACTGCTCCCACTGCTTGTGCGATATCCGGTCTTGTGCAAACCATTGCATACATTAGACTTTCCACGGTTGAGGCATATGGAACTCTAATCATCTCATCCCTTGCCTTCTGAGTTGTTGGACACAACTGCTTGCTGAGCTTGAAGTGTTCTGCCAAAGGTGTTGACACTGCCTTTGCATTCTCCATATGGAACCTCTTCAGTACCTTCTCTACATAGTCCTCCTGAGATAGCCACAGCTTCCATTGCTTCCTATCTCTGTTGATCCTCATGCCAAGAATCTGCTTCGCCTCTCCCAAATCCTTCATTGAGAACTTCTTTGCCATCAGTTTCTTGAGCTCTTCTATCTTCTCATACTGGAACCTGCTACAAGCATATCGTCCACATACAAGGATAAAATAATAAACTCATTTGTAATGTACCTCTGAAAGTACACAATGATCTGACTGGCATCTGGTGAAGCCTTTCTCTAGCATGAAACTGTCAAACTTGAGGTACCATTGCCGCGGAGCCTGCTTCAGACCATACAAACTTTTCTTCAATCTGCAGACCATGTCATCCTTTCCCTGACCTGGAAACCTTCTGGCTGGTGCATGTACAACTCCTCCAAATCTCCATGAAGAAATGCTGTCTTCACATCTAGCTGCTCTAGATAAAGATCCTCCACTGCTACCATGCTCAGAATCACCCTGATGGATGTCATCTTGACTACTGGAAAAGATCTCTAAAGTCAATTCCCTCTTTCTGTGCATAACCCTTGACAACTAACCTTGCCTTGTATCTCTTGGTACCATCGACCTCATTCTTCATCTTGTACACCCATTTGTTGAACAGAGCTTTCTTGCCAGCGGGTAACTTCACAAGATCCCAAGTCTTGTTTTGCTTTAAAGAGTCCATCTCCTCTTTCATAGCCAACTCCCACTTGACCTTAGCTTCATCCTGCATGGCTTCAACAAAACATTCTGGCTCTTCAGAATCTGTGTACAAAACATAATCATTAGCAGAATACCTCTGTGATGGCCTGGTAACCCTCGTGGTCCTCCTCAACTGTGGGGACACCGGCTGAGGTACCGATGTATGCATGTGGCTGTCTGTTCCAACCACATCTTCCTCCACATCCTCGGAGTTTTCATCTTCAGTTTGCACTCGGAGAATTTCTCCATTTCTGACAGGATCGAGTTCTATAAACTCCTGTTTCTTTTCTTCCACTGCATCCTTCTGTCTTTGTAAGATGCTTTTCATCAAATACCACATTCCTGCTCGAATGATCTTATTGTTCTGGAAATCCCAGAGCTTGTAGCCATACTCATTGCCACCGTATCCAATGAAAACACACTTTGTAGACTTGGAGTCTAACTTACTCCTCTTCTCTTTGAGAGAATAAGCAATGCAGCCAAATACTTTAAGAAAAGAAAGTTTTACCTATTTTTCTGTCCAAACCTCCTCTGGAATCCCACCATCCAATGCACTGGATGGACTCCTGTTGATCAAATACACTGCGGTGTCTAGTGCTGCCGCCCAAAAATATGTAGGTAGACCTGAGTCAAACCTCATACTCCTCTCTCTCTCAAGAATGGTCCTGTTCATTCTTTCTGCCACACCATTCTGCTCTGGTGTCCCTGGGATGGTCTTGATCCTTCTGATTCCATGCTCTGCGCAGTAGACATCAAACTCTCTGCTGCAGTATTCACCACCGTTATCTGTCTTAAGACACTTGAGACTTGCTCCAGTCTGGCTTTCACATGACTCTCCATTTCTTGAAGATGCCAAAGACCTCAGACTTTTCCTTCATAGCAAACACCCAGACTTTCCTGCTGAAATCATCTATAAACGTGACAAAGTACTTATTGCCCGCATATGATGCCACTGGTGCTGGACCCCAGACATCTGAATGAACCAACTCCAACCTTTCAGTCTTCTTCTGAGTTCTTGCTAACTGAAAACTCACTGTTTTCTGCTTACCATAGATACACTCTTCACAAAACTCTAAATTCACCTTCTTTAGCCCAGGTAGAAGCTCTCTCCTGTGTAGAATATTTAAGTTCTTCTCACTAAGATGACCGAGCCTCCTGTGCCATAATGTAGTCACTGTACCCGTGTCTCCTGCTGCCACTGAAACTGAACTCTCACTGTCTGCCAAGAAGTAGAGAGTGCCTGTCCGCTTTCCTTTGACAACAACCATAAACCCTTTAGTAATTTTCCACTGAGAATTACCAAAAACGGATACATAACCCTCAACATCAAGCTGACTGATAGAAATTAGGTTTTTCTTTAACTCTGGGATGTATCTGACTTGTGCAAGTCTCAATTCTCCGCCTGTCACTGGCTTCAGTACAATTGTTCCTCTACCAACAATTTTGCACTGTTGTCCATTGCCAACTGTGACATGACCAAAATCTTTTTGGATAAAATCCGAAAATAGGTGTCTCTTTGAGCTGTAATGGTAAGAAGCCCCTGAGTCTACAAACCACAGATCTGAGTTTGCCCCATCGTCGGCTGACAGGCACACATCCTCAAAATTTCGCTCAATAGTACTCACAACATTTGCTTCCTGACCTTCTATCTTGCTCTCTGCACCTTTTTCCTTCTTATCCCAACAATCCTTGCTCATGTGACCTTTCTTCCCGCAGTTCCAACACTTCATGGGAAATCTCCCTTTGGACTTTCCTCTGCTCTTGGACTGGCCTTTCTCTGACTTCTTCCTCTCCTGTGTCCACCATGAGTGCAGTACTTGTAGAAGTCCCACCCACAGCCTTTCTTCTCATCTCATCATTCAATATACAACTAACTGCATCATTGAATGTAAGGATACCTGATACTGAGTTGCTGACTGTCATCACAAAATTGTCCCAACTCTCTGGCAAGGAACATAAGAAAAGAAGCGCCCTGAATGAATCATCCAAAGCAACAGAGACCGACTCCAATTGATTAATCATCGAGTTGAACTCGGTCAGATGCTCCGTCACTGAACTATTCTCAGCCATCTTCAAATTGAAGAGCTTTTTCATGAGAAATATCTTGTTTGAGGTGGAAGGTTTTTCATACAGCTTTGTTAAAGCGGTCATCATATCCACGGTGGTCTTTTCCTTTGCAATATTATACGCCACTTGAAGTGTCAATGACAATCTGATCGTGGCCAAGGCTTTCCTATCCAGAATCATCCAATCTGAGTCGCTCATTGAATCCGGCTTCTTTTCCTCTAATGGAAGGTAAAGATCCTTCTGATATAGGTAGTCCTCAATTTGCATCCTTCACCATCCGAAATTGTGACCATTGAATTTCTCGATTTTGATCTTGTCTTCTGCCATCTCTTTGTTGATTTGTCCGACCGTAATAATATGAAGAAAACCAAGCTCTGATACCAATTTGATAGGGAAATACAACAAATATTCCTCTAATAAGATCGCTATTAGTACGGCCAAGCATGCAGTTGCGATATAATCAACAAAAACCACACAGAATAATAATAGGAACCAAAATCAAAGAAAACAGCGAGAGACGAGGATTTTACGTGGTTCACCCAAATGGGCTACGTCCACGGCAACACAGGATCTGCAAGGCTTCACTAAGAGTTGAATCAGGTACAAGCCCTCAAAAATATTCTCTCTCAGAAACTCTTATGATCTCACTAAAAGATTACAGAACCTTTTTTTTTTCTCTCGCTGCAGCACACAGAGGTCCTCACCGAGCCTCCAATTTATTTCACACGTTCGTAACTCCCACAGATTTTTGTGGCGGGCGGTTGCAGCTGAGATGACGCCTCAAATCTCCTCCAAAAGCTCTCTTAAGTGACTTTGGATAATGGCCAAAACATCCTCAACTAACTCCCCAAAATCTATCCAAATCTCATGTTTGTTACTTTTGGATAATGATTGATTTGCCAATTCCTTTGTGAACTCTGATTTAGACTTCCTCTTGATGAAATTAATCTTCATCCATAACAGTTTGGACCTTTGAATCTAATGGAACAGATCTGAGCTATCTAAATCCATGTCTAACTCAAACTTCTCCCCAAAACTCTGTTTCCTGATCTTATAAAGGATCTGAAGATCTCCACAAAGAAGGATCTCATGGCCGTTGTGTATAATTACTCATGTAGGTCTGTCCCTTTGAATCTAATGTAACGAATCCCTGCTGTTTTAATCCACATCTTACTCAATAACCCAAACTTTTTTCAAACCTCTATTTTTCCTGTTCCTACGAAGGATCTTAAAATCCACATGGTAGGAGGATGTCTTGTCAGCGTATGAGTCGAACAATAAACTCATTTCCTCTCTATCATTTGCTCTTCACCTAATTCATCCATCATGGTTTATTCTTAGCTCTGGATATATTTCTCTGCTCTTTGTTTTTTAATGTTCTACTAATTTATTTTTATTTTATTTTTGTTTAAATTTGATGGTCATTCATCTTGATGGGATGTGTGATGGATTTCTATGAATTCTTGTAATAATTTTTAGCTGTTTGATGAAAGCAAGAATGATTAAGAAAGATGAAGATCATTTCCCCATCTGATCAGCATCAAACACAACGTGGCCTATTTACATTCTTCTAGGAGAAAAGCAAGCCAGCAGTTCCATGCTCTCAAACTTTGTGTTATCAGATGGTCGTTAGGAAGCATATTCTGATCCCATGGTTGCCCTAAAGTTTTCTTTTGGAACTTTACGAAATCATGTTGAATCACAATTTTAAACCTTAATGTGATCAATATGGAGACAGGCCACGACCTCTTCAGTAGTCAATTCTTGAACTTATTATCATTGATATCTCTGATAATGATAACTTCAGGCATAACTTCTAAGTATGGTCTCATGAGATTGGACTGGCCATGGTAATGATGCATGTGAGTTTACACAATTGGCTACAAAAATTGATAAACACAGTGCAAACTATCTATTTGGAAAAATGTGTGAATACAAGTCACTAAGTTTGGTGGGTGAAGGTCTTCACCTTTCAACTTTGAGTGGTATGAATTTATGAGCTGGTTAAGAATATGGTTTGCAAGTTCAGGTGAACTAGTGAACAAAGTTTTAAATCCCATAGGATGTGGGTGTCTTGGTTTCTCCTAAACAAGGGTGTCCTACTATCCCATTCTGTCCTGATGGCTGTCTTGATACCCTTGCCTCTCTCTTCTTCAATTTTTCTTTATTTCTTTTATTTTCTTCCTTCTTTTCTTTTTCTTCTTATTTCTCTTCTTCCTTGTTGCCTTCTTTTTCTTTGGACATTAATGTTAACTCATATTTGTTATAGAATAAATTATACTCATAAAAGCTAATAGCACTTTGCAAGTTTGTCCCGTCAGTTCAGGAAAACTTCATAAATAGAAAGAATGATGACCATTGAGGACAAGAATCGTGCAGAAGCAAATGATTTAGCTTTTAGCTGAGATATAATCACATATATATGCCACATATTAAGCAGATGACTGCAAGGACAAAAAATTTAAAAGCACTTATACTGAAATTTGTTTGGATTATATTAATTATAAAAGTCTCCCTTGAAAGGACATTTTTTTATTTTGAGTGGAACAAAAAATTTCAAATCAGCTGCATTCTTTGAAGCTAGAAGCAAAGGGGTTGATGCATACTGAAGGGATTTATGGTATAAACATTACATGATAATTTTCGACCATCAACAGCCTATAAATCAATTGATCCTGGTTATTACAAGCTGGAAATGACTCAGTGACCAATTTCAAGACCTTTAAATCACCTAAGTTAGGAGGCCAATGAAAACAAGCACAGTTATATCATATCCCTTTGTTATATCTTATTGTCTTTTCTGAATTTTAAAGGTAGATGAACCCCAATATTAGGAATTGTCATTTTTGTTGAGAATACTGGGCATCATATCAGAATATTCACAACTAAAATTTCCATCTTTATCTCCATCTAAGAAATAGATATTAGAATTTATATGAGACTCTGCATGAGAATGTATTCGGATGAATGTGCTGGAAGTTGACTTAGACTTTTGTTAATTAATGAATCGATTTTTGAAAACCAAAATGCATATTTCTCCACACAACATTTCATACGTGGTGGGTTTGTTTTGTAACTTCTAGAGCTTTGATGGCACAAAGTTCTTCACAGCTGAGATTATGGTATCTATTTTCTGCAGAGCTTGGGGTTTTATACTGGCATTTGAATCCCCAAAACTATGAGAATGATGAAGAACTGAAGAAAATTCGAGAAAGCAGAGGATACAACTATATGGTTTGAATTCTTTCTCCCTCTCTGGATTGCATGATAAGTAGCTCACGCTGGTTGCAATTGCTAAGTTGCAAGCAAAAAGACTTGCACAGACAGTCAAGTAGTGCACCATATCCAACATTTTCACCATATTGTTCATTGCAGGACCTTCTGGAGTTGTGCCCCGGGAAAGTTGAGAATTATGAGGAAAAATTGAAGAACTTCTACCGAGAGCACATCCATTCTGATGAAGAGATCCGTTATTGTTTGGAAGGAAGCGGGTATTTTGATGTGCGGGACAAAGAGGATCGCTGGATACGAATTTGGATCAAGGAAGGGGACATGATAGTGCTGCCTGCTGGAATCTACCATCGTTTCACATTGGATACTTCAAACTATGTAAAGGTAATGCCCTATTATGCCCTCTTATTTGAGTTGAGAATCATGCCGCCTGCTAGAGACCTGAAGTGGCAGTCTTATGCTTAGACTTATTCTTGCTCTACAATTATGATTGTAAATTGTTTTAATCAGAGCAAGTTGACATGACTTGATACAAGCAAGTGTGCTATTAGATGTTAGTATAGATAGTTCTCAAAAGTGAGACCATCTAATAATTCTGTGCTAATCATGCTCATATTCTGTTTTATGGTTGAAGGATAGGAGAATTTGAATATTACTGCACTGCATTCTAGTTATTGAAGAACTGCCTTTGTTGAGGACGGAAATGATTCTCACAGTTATCACTAGCTGAGACAATAATTTTTCATGTTGTTGTGCCATGATAACTTAAAATTAAATGGAATTTATTGGTAGAATGGTTGAACATTTGCCTCCAATTCAATCCTTTGCATAAACTTATGTTTGTGGTATATATGCAGCTAATGAGGTTGTTTGTTGGAGAACCTGTTTGGACTGCTTACAACCGCCCCCAGGAGGAGCATCCAGCAAGGCAAGTGTATATCAAGAAGTTGTTCGAAAATTCTGGTGTCGCTCTTGAGGCACATTAATTTGTATATTGCCTAATGGTTTTGCTATAGTCTTCTCAGAGAGGAGAGTCTTGGTCTGGATCATGGAATACATATATTATCTTTAGGATGATGAAACTTTCTGAAGTGCAACTCTAGATTTTGTGCTGCCAAACAAATAACTGGTTGATATGTATATGGAAAAGCTCTTGGTTTAGGAATCCAATATTTTGCCTTCATTTCTTGTTAAAAGTCTGTTAAATATATAATGCTAGTATATATTTGATGCAATTATTTATATTTTAGATAATTATGCAAAAAATATTAAGTAGAGAAGTGCTTCGAGAGTATTGTAATGTCGATATATCTTATTAAAATTAAAAAAATTATAAAATTGCTATTAGGCCAGCTATGCTATATAGAATAGAGTGTTGGGTAATACTGAAACAATATGTGAATAAATTAAGTGTAACAGAAATGTGCATGTTAAGATAGATATATGGTAAAATTTTAAAAGATGAATTAGAAATAAATATATACGATAAATGATAAGAGTAGTTCCAATTGAAGATAAAATGAGAGAAAACTGATTATGATGGTTTGAACATATACAATAAAGACCTTTAAATGTTACGGTTAGAAAGAGTGATCTTTTAACAATCTATGATATTAATGGAGGTAGAAATAGACCTAAACTAATTAAGAAATATATAATTATTTATAATTTGAGTATCGATTTACTTCTGAATAGAGCACAGTAAAGAAAACATATTTATGTAACTGACCCTGTGTAATTGGAAAAAGGCTTAGATGGGTTGAGTTGAGAGTTGAGTATAATCATGCAAACAAAAGACCATGAGTATAGATGTTTAGCTGAAGTTCTTAATGAATTCTCTCCTGCCATGTTTGATATCCTATGTACACCTTGATAGGAACGCAGGTATGCCCATTTCCTCTAGTAAATAGTTTTTCATACAATTCGCTTGTATGGATGAAAAAAGAAAAATTGCAAACTCCAGTCATCTTCGAAGAGATTGAATAATTAGTGTGTAGAACCACAACTTGTACATGTGAATAGCCCATTAAAAGTAACTTACTAGTCAACATAAAAATGAATGAACAGTTTGGTGGAAGTGTTTCGTGTAGTGTGCACATAAACATAAATTGACTAGTAAGAATCAAGCTCCAATTATAAATTTGTCATGTCTAAATTTAACTGTTGAACCTCTAATCCATTTGTCATTAAGTGACTTCAATATTTATTAATTTCAATTTGCATTGAAGTGACTGGTTGAATCCAAAATCCTATTAGAGTTATGGATATGAGTAGGTTTAGAAGGTCTAGATGTGGTTTAAAGGATAGAACTTAGGCACGGTGTGGTGTGCTAAATACATGCTTTATAGTTCCATCTTTATTCATCTCTCTCTCTCTCTCTCTCTCTCTCTCATCCTTTGTGTTTAAATGCAAGCTAAGCTAAGATGACACTGAAAAAAAAAAAAAAGAGAGAAAAGAGATAGAGGGAGCTGTATAGCATGCATCTTGCACAATGTACCTAACTTCTGTCCTAGTTCAAATTTATAGCCTAGCCAATTGACATTTATTTGGGTTCTCCCACCTTATTTATGAATTCAAATGCTATTATGAGCTATTAAGATTTTACATAATTATGAAATAAAGCTCTGCAAATCATCATACTCTGCACCCTATCAAGTCAAACATGCATCATATGCTACAATTACAAACTTTGACAATATTCAATCCAACAAAAAATTTATTCCATTGTGAGAATATTGAGGGGTGCAAAAGGAAATGGAGAAAAGACAAAGATGATGGAAGGAATACATTATATACCAGATCCAACCATGATTGAACACGTGACAAAGCTGCATATCTTTATGAGGTGTGACCATAGAGAATATGCAAGACCTTTCTTTTATCAATTTTTATGATATAATAATGTACATTATTAATATTTAAAACAAAGGAATACCATAAAAATTGTAATAAAACTTTAATTATAATTTTCTATACCTAACTACTCTAATTTACTCAAATCCTCACTAATATCTGATGGGGCTAGTTGACCCCTTTCTCTACAAAAATTACATTTGGGCTTGCCTTCAACAAGTCGGCCCAGTAAGTTCTCGACGGTCCAAGCAAGTTCTAGGCGGCCTTCGACTTTCAAGTCGGCCTTCGCCTTTTTCTACCCAGCCACCCACAGAACCTCGGCCATGCCGGCTTCATTCTCTTTCCGGCCTCGAGTTCCTCCTAGGCTCTCAGTCCCATTTCTAGCCCGTGGTCTTCTCCAACGGCCCCAGCTGCTTCCAGACTCAGTTCTAGACTCTCTCGGTCATCCCCAACTCTCGACTCCAGGAGCGTCATCTGAGCCCGGTGCCACATCAGCGGGTCCGACTCCAGGAGCATCTTAGGAGCCGGACCCATCTCTCTCTCTCTCTCTGCTGCACCTCCATGGGCGACCGTCTTCATCCCCAAGTCCAGACGGTGTCTCCTCGCTCCCAGTCTCAGCGCCCATCCCAGGCTCTCCGCTCCGGCTCCGCGGACGGAAGCTCTACCACCTTTTATCTCTCCTCCCTAGGCGGCCCCGTTCTCTCCCGTCAGCTTCGACTTGGCCCCAGCGCAGAGATCCTGCGGCGGCCCTCGGCTTCCACAGTGGCCCCCGAGATCCCACGGCGGCCCCCGATCTTCACGGTGGCCCCCGGGCTCCCACGACGGCCCCCGTTCTCCCACGGCGGCCTCGATCCTCCCCTGCCTCCGCCCCAGCTTCCTAGCCTGCTTCTAATCTCTCGAAGCCGCGCTCGTACCAGCTTCTTCCATGGATGTCACCAGCTTCAGCCTCCGTCCTGGCCACGGCCGTTCGGCCATCTCCAACCGGCTCCATGCACTTGGTACCAGCAAACGAAGACACCTCCAACTCCCAAATCCATGCGGAAGCAACCGTCCTCGTCCCTAAGTCCAGGTGGTGTCTCCCAGCTCCCAGTTCCAACGTCTGTCCCAGCCCTGTTGTTCTTTGTCCCGACTCCGAGCTCTTCGTCCCAGCCTTGGCTTCTTCCCGGCGCCATGTCTCTCGGCCACGGATAGCCCCCAACTTTGGGAGCATCGTCTGAGCCGGGCTCCACTATCCCTGTCTTGGCTGTACTTGGCCACGGGTGACTTCGTCCCAACTCTTCTTCGAACCTGACCTTCGGATCCGTCCTCGACTCACATTCATGACCCAGCTTCCATATCGGTTGATCCCAGCTCTCTAGCTCTTCGCCCCCGATCTCCTCTACGGTTGCAAACGCCCTGGACAGTTGCCTCCAACGCCAGCACCGACGGTTGTACCGGACTCAGCACCAGTCCAACTTCCGGCTTTGTCGCGATGGCCTTCCAAGTTCCTCGGATCCATCTTGGCTACCTCTGGGTCTCCCCAACACCGACTCCGTGCCCCTAGCATCTTGTTCAAGCTCTCTGTCCCAGCGCCATCCCCGGCTGCCGGTTCTCTCCTCCTAGGCAGCCACGACTGCCTCGAGCTCCTCGGCTCCAGGCTCTTCCGGCCCTGTGTTCTTGGCCCCAGTTCCAGGTTCTCCGTCCCAACCCTGGCCACTTCCCGGCGCCATGTCTCCAGGCTACAGACAACCCCGACTCTAGGAGCATCGTCCCGGCTCCCTGCTCTCGACTTTGTCCCAACGGCAATCAGTTCTTGTCCTCCAAGAAGGTTCCCCACTTCCAATTTTGTCCCGGTCTTCTCCAAGTCTGACATCTTTCTTCGGGACTCCCTTTCTGAAGCCTTAGCCATGACTCCTTCACTGCATGGATGGCGTGGCTGCATGGATTCAGCATGACCAGGGATCTTTCATGAGCATGCATGTTAGACTCCAACATCCCATGGTGCAAGGAAATAACTCTTTCTACATGACGAGAACGGCAGACGAACTATGTGGAAGGCACAAACCGACAAGACTAAGCCCATCAACCACTTGAAGCCCACGTACATGGCAGGACTTTACTCATCCAGATTTGACAGGGCCTACTCATCAACCACTGCAGCTACCCACTTTGACTAGACTTGGCCGACAGCTTTGACATGCAAGGAACTCACTATTGCTGTCATCACCTTAAATGCTCTGACAAGTGGTAGCACCTCAAGTCTTACAAACATCAGCTCTGACACTTCATCCACAAAAGTCATCATTATGAAGCCTTAACCACTTAAACCAGACAGACTCATGTATCTATAAATTGGGTAAGAGAGACCTCCGACGAGGTAACGAATTCACAACACTCTCTAAGCCTCTCTCTTTCTCTTTCGAGCTTTCTCAAGCTCACGGTTGTTTCCTAGAGCACTGACTTGAGCGTCGGAGGGTTCCCACTGGAATCTTCAGTCCCCGAGACTTTTTACAGATTTCCAACCGAGAGAAGCTTGTCGAAGGATCTCAAACTCGCTGAAGGAGGTAATCAGACGCTCACAGATGTTCGAGGATGATGATCTAGCATCATCAATATCTCTTTACAGTCCAATGCTACTCATCTTATGGCTCTAGTAAAATATCATATAAGCAAACCGCTCTGCTTCCATTAAAAATCAAGTCCATCAAATATAATGGGCTCTAACTAGATATGTAAGGATTTTGGACTGAGCACACATGCATGCATGCTCTCAATTGTGTCATGTCATGCATTCACATGTGTGCAGTCTTGTAAGCGTAAGCTAGACCAACTAGATCATGCCTTTGGGTGGGATACTATCTTTTACTTTTAATTATTTTGACTTGCTTCAAAATTATTTGGTTATTTAAATTAAGCTTAATAAATAAAAAAAATTAGGCTAGTTGTTGGAGAGGCTTTATCCTCTTATACCACTCTATGTTCCTTTTTAACTTTCTATAAATTATAGCATCACCTACGTACAGCCACAAGTATGATAGCAAAGTTTTTTAAAATATTGATTTTGATTAACTAAAGGAGCCAATCAAATCAAACCTTCTATGCGATCACGCTGCACTTGGAAGAAGTCAGGCTGAGTCCGGAATCAATTATACCACAGAAGCATTTAAGCCGGATATGTTGCATGAGATAATACTCTGTTAGATAATGCCTGGCATGCTTCCGATCCAAGTTTCACTATTTTTTAGCTTCTTACTTATAAATTATTTATGTCTGAGTTTATTCATGACTACCGGTTATACAAATTTTTGATTCTCTAATTTTATTAACATTTACCTTCACAAACAAAACTCATTGTCACCCATATGTACTATTAATGATGAAACATTTTCTTTACCTATTTTTAATTATTAGATAAAACATATTTCATCAATAAATAATGGTTTTTTCTACTGCATAGTTGATGTTCATCAAACTTTTCTAACAATCAAAGGCACATTTGTAATGACGGATTAGATAGGGTTAGATTGTATTTATAGTCTAATTCTATATTTAAACAGATAGAGGTCAGATTGATAAGCTGTAAACTCCACTATTTGATTGATTTTACATACTAAAAAGTATGGGTTGCCATTTCGACTGCACCTAGGTTTTTTCAATCCGACGCGGAGTCCTAAATACCCTCTAAATATATTTCATTGCTAAAATTAATTTATATTTTAAAATATTTTGAAATTTAAACTTGGAAATAGCTATGACATTGATTTGGAGAGATTTTGGATATCAACTTAGATTCAGTTATTTATACAGTAATAATAAAGTTTTAATTTCAAGTTAGTTGAATTGGTTATATAAATCATTTTTCTTCCGTTCTATTCTAAATTATTATTTTTAGATATAAAAATTTTAATTTTTTTATTAATTAAATTTAATTATTTTTAATATTTATAGGTGACATGGTCATGAGACTATTCTAACCCTGTTCAACTAGAAATCATAGACTCAAGTAGATGAGTTCTACTCATTACAAAAGAGGTACAAATAGAAGCGGCAATTATAACCCAATTTGTCAATTTGACTTATATAGTCAACCCTCTTCAAGTACGGCTAGGTTCAGCGTAAACAAATCAAGCTCTAAATGATTGGCCCACCTATACTCATTCATTAGATAGGTTGAATTCTGGTTGAGACCTCTAATGTATTTATTAAATAGGTTTTATAAGTTGAGTTTTGGGTCTAAATTTTTCATCTCTTTAATAAATAGATTGGATTCAGATAAATAAATTTTTGACCCAGCTTATATTGGATCCGGTGTATGTTGACCTGATTGGACTCAATTACTACGTTCGGGCACAAATGCAGGTAATGTTTCCACTCATCATGTGAAAGTTCTCTTGAGATTAAATCATCAATATCATCTATTTCTCTTGCATGAGTCTTTCATTGAAGTCAAAGAAAATCCATGCACTCAAAATGTGTAGACTTGATGATGGGCTAACCGATCTGACCCAACCAATTTTTTGTTTGCTTTATATTGTTTAGGATGGATTTGGAAAGCTCAAAATAAGTATTAATTTCAAGGGCAATTATTTAATCCATACTTTGCATTACTATTGGTAATGCACGTACGTGAATTCTTCCGCTTAAAGAGATAGGTTCCTGGGGTACCCTTTCACAGTCCATTATAAATTGTTCAAAAATATATATATTATACTTGGGTACACCGGTAGCTAAGCTTTCTAAAGATAAATTTTGATGAATCTATTCATTCAGATGGAATAGGTGCTGATTTTGTTATTAAGGATCATGGTGGGTGGATTATTTTTTCAGTAATTATCCCAATTTATTCCAACTCTATACCCATTGCTGAGTTGTCTCTAGAGAGTGATGCGAGGTGAAGACTATATCGTTCAAAGATTCCAGTCTTCAAGGCTAATTCTAGAAAGGAAGGAATTAGGCAACTGTGATTTCTTGGGGTGTAACAGAATCTCCTGTTGGCATCCTTCGCTTCGTGACTTAATTCATATATAGTGTCCAGAATCCCAGAATGCATGCTCGTGTGAACATGGTTATAGGGAGGGCAATTAAGTGGCTAATTTTCTGATAAATTTGGCCGGCAGTTCAATTAATAGGGAAACTATAGAAGAAGTTAGGATGATTGATATCTTGCCTTCAATCTTTATAAATTAATTTGGTCGGGGTAGTAATCTTTATGCAGAGGGCTCCTTTCTCAAATATATATATATACTGCTTTTTTATTATTAAGCACCAATCACATTTAGTACATTTATTGTCCACCATACGATACAAACTCTCAAACCACATAAATTACATATATTGTTACATCTATTGTCCACCCTATGATACATACTCCCCACTAACCACATTTATGAGATTTATTGCTTACCCTATGATGATACGTGGTGTGCATAGTCACCTGGAATAACTGCAGTCCATAATAAAGGAAGATGAAGTTTTTTTCTTTTTTTTTTTTAAAAAAAGAGCTTGACACGTCACCCATTTCTCACATGGCTCCATCCCTTTCTTTCCTCAACCGCTGCTCCTGCAACGCTCGGAGATCGTTGACCAGGTCGCACAGATCGCGGTGGGCCGACCCGCCCTTTGCAACTGCCGCCTTTGCCATGGCGGCGTACTCCTGAGCCGCCCCCTCGCCTTCTCCCTTTCGCCGCCGGGCTGCATGAATCCGGACACCACCCTCCCATCGCCTCCCTCGGTACCACCATCCTTTCCTCCGCCAGCGTGCTCCGGAAACCGTCCCAAACCCTTTTCCCGACTCCCATGACCTCCACAACCAGTCGCTCGGTGATGAACTGCTCGACCGCCAGAGGCCACGTCAGCATCGGCACACCAGCGGCCACCGCCTCCAGCACGGAGCTCCACCCGCAGTGGGTCAGGAACGCCCCCACCGCCTCGTGCTCCAGTATCGCCACCTGCGCGGCCCACCCTCTCACCACCAGTCCCCTCTCTCCCACCCTCTCCTCCCACCCCTCCGGCATCCATTCGGTGGTTTCCCTTACCGCCCAGAGGAACGGTTTTCCCGACGCTTCCAGCCCCATCGCCATCTCCTGGAGCTGCTCCGCCGTAAAGCGGAACCAGGTTCCCAAGCAAACGAACACCACGGAACCCTCTTCTTTGGTGTCGAGCCACTTAAGGCACCGGTTCCCAACTTCCGCCCCCGTCTCCCCGCCGCCCCGCTCCACGACGCCCTCCCCGCAGGACAGAGAGACAGGGCCCACGAACCATGCCCGCTTGCAGTCCACCTTCCTGAAGAGATCGCAGTAGTCGGGCTCAAGCTCGTGGAAGGTGTTCACCACCACACCGTAGCTCTCCAGCTTCGACTCCTTCAGCCGGTCCCACACCTCCGTGAGGTGGTCCGGCGAGAGGATGAACTCTGGCAGCTCTGACTTGGGGATCTTGATCGGTGGGCCAGGGAAGTCTGAGACCGCGATCGGCTCGCCTCCGTTCTCGACTTCTTGAATCTTGAATCGGATCTGGTGGAAGTGGTTCATGACTAGCTGGGGGAAGGCCCCGACGGGGTGGAAGATGATGTGGGGGATGCCGAGATTGGTGGCGATGACGTTGGTCCTCTCGAAGGAGATGTCAGCTACGACGACATCAGGGCGGTGAAAGCGGAGGAGGTGGTCGTAGGTGTCCTGGGCAAGGCCCACAGCCTTGTAGATGCGCCAGTGGTCCGAGGATGGGGCGGTGGTGAGGTTCTCGACGCCGGCTGGGAGGCCGACGGAGGGGAAGGGATAGAGGAGGAGGCGGACAGGGCGGTCATTAGAGGCGGAGCGGTCGATGGTGGGGCGGATGAGGGCGGCGTTGGCGGGGGTGACTACCATGGTTGGCTCGACGCCAGGGTAGCTGGCGAAGAGGCAGGCAAGATCAGTCATGGGGACCATGTGGCTCGGAACGAAGAAGGGAATGAAGAAAACCCGAAGCTTGGGTGATTCCTCTCCGCCATTGGAAGCCATGGAGAAAGGTTGGCGTGCTTGCAGTCGGGGAGGCTCGAGTCCGAAACGCGGCAAAGGGCTCCGTATTTATTTGGGATTCAATGCTCCCGTGATGCCTACAGCACCACGTAACCGCCAACCGGGTAGGTGGCTCGAAGCAGGCATCCAATGAGCCTAGCGAACTCAAATTATATCTCCCGTGATGCCTACAGCACCACGTACGCATCCGGGTAGGTGGCTCGAAGCAGGCATCCAATGAGCCTAGCGAACTCATAAAATATCTCAACTCCTTCTCTCTCGCTTATTGTAAACCAAGGAAATAGATATAACATAGAAGATATTCGGGTGATAAAGAATATACTTTATATCTTTGATTTTATTTTATCTCTTGTTTTATTTTCATGGATGCTGATATTTTGCATGTCGCTGCTTTGATTTAATGTTTGATAGTTATATGAAAAATTTGTAGTATTAATGTTGACGGTTTGTGCTGTTTTATGAGGTTTTCTAAAGGAGGAAGAGAGGACAAGATTCAACTTTGGATTTAAATTCTAAAATTTTAGCTATGTGTTGGTTCTTTTGATTTGTTCTAGCTAGAGTAAGTTGGTTCAACCAAATTCACAGCGCTATTTTTGTTTTTGTAGATTTCATTTTTGTAATTATAGTCAAAATCTAGATTTTTTGGGTCTAATGTAACTACCACTTTTTTTTAGCTCCTCTAGGTTTTTAAATGAACTTTTGGATGTATTTTGATTTCCTATATTCAAGCATTGGAATTCTATTTTTCATGAATTTTTTATGCAATTATGATGCATTTGTCATATTTTAAGAGTGCCACTTGATGCGGGGCAAAATCATCACCGCGACAAATGGGCATACATGGAAGACGGAAGGATCAAGCTATAAGTCTGAGCTATTTGACTGAGCTATAGGACCGAGCTATCTTGCCGAGCTATATAGGGCCGAGCTATCTTGCCGAGTTATAGGGCCGAGCTATTTTGCCAACATAGGATCGAGCTATCTGGCCAAGCCATAGGATCAAGCTATTTGGCCGAGCTATAAGGCTGAGCTATCTGGCCGAGCTATAAGGTCAAGCTATAGGGCCGAGCTATAGGGCTGAGCTATCTTGCCGAGAGTTGAGGATCCTCCTTTCGGCCTAAGTGTCATTGCCACCTCATACCATGCCGAATATTCTGGAGGACGAACCACTCTGATCACAAAAATCTTGGAGCGAACTTCCTTAAACAAAAATGAAAGCCAAATACAACCCTCCGACCGTGATTAATGGAGTTTCAAACTCCTAATAAGGTTGATCAGCTACCGATCCCATAACTGACAGGATTCTAATCGTATCAGCTTCTAACCTCCCAAAACGTGCCTAGAAATTTAGGTAACTGATTGCCATCTCAGCAAGGCCAAAAGGCTAGGTCCCAAGATCCTCCAAGTATGCCTCTCATGCTCTCACAACTCTAGCAAAGGCCATTGCTTCCTAGAGACCATCTCTGAAAGAAATCCTTCTGCTGGAGCCTTCTTCTCTCATCTATTTGCTAAGAATCTTCACTAACTTAAGCATCGAAGGGTATTCCGCAGGGATCACCCCGTGGAATTCTTGCGTGAGGACTATCTTGTAGATCTACCTAAACGGGAGAGCGCTACCCAGATCCTGACATGCACTATCTCCAAACTAGAGAATGGATTTTTGCAGCAATAGATTGACACTAGAGAAAGGGCCTCAAGTTCCATTAAACTTGAAATCAAGGAGACAAGGTTCCTAACAAGAAAGACGATTCCTCAATGACCAACCGTAAGAGCGCAATTAACGATACTTCGGACCAAGCCACTTCTTAGAGCCCTAATCCAAAAAATTTCATGGCACCCTTACAGCTGTCACCAACCAAGGTTCCACTGCCGCTCGTGACCCCAATCACCCAGGGCCAGTATGCTGATTCAGCAAGGCCTTGATGCAGTTGGTGCAAGGGCTCTATGGAGTCCCTCTTTCGGTTGTGCCTGCTCAACACCTCCCCCCAAATGTCAAAACTTCGATAGAGGAGTTATCTCCTGAGCATAGAATTTAGACAACCTCGGAGTATATTATCATAAATCCCATGGGCAATGGTGATTGCACTTGGACCGAATCCCCCAGTCGACGTCGGCCTTGGCAAGTCAGCATCGGCGTCAGCCTCAGCGTCGGCCTATCGGGCTTGGCCTCGACCTTGGCTCGTCGGCCTTTTCTAGCCATCTTTCAGTCGGCCTTTCCCCACTCTCTCTCTCCCTCCCGACCTCTCTCTCTCAGATCTGAAATCAAGGAAGGAAAGGAGAGAGGGGAGCTATGGTTTCGTCTGCCATGGAGGCCATGTAAGATCCATTAAAGGATCTTCTCTAATAAACATAATGGCCAAGATCTTAGAATAAATGATTTTTACTTGAAAATATACATAAAAACATAAACCAAGAATACGTACCTTGATCTATTGATATTCGTTCTTCGTTGACGAGGAACGAGAGGCTGCGTATGTGTTAACGATAGATTGAGTTTCTCCTTCTTTCCTAATTCTCTTCCTTACCTATTTTGATGGTCAAACATACTATATATAGGAGAGAGAGGACCAATCTGATAATACGATCAATTTCTCTTTCCATCAAAGAGAGGTTATCAGATAACAACTTCCCAAAGATAAACCAATAAGAAATTAGCTTTATTAAACCATCATTATCACTTAAATTTAAATATCTGATAAAATCAGATATCATAATTATCATTTAGAATAAATAAATGATAAATCAATTATATATCCATGTGGGCCACATAAAAGGAAACGCTAACATTCTTCCACTTGGCCTATGTAATATATTAAACATACTGGTTTAATAATCAATCATAATACGCATAACAGAGGCTAAAATCCTTCATAATATTGGTCAAATATAAAATCATCATTAAGCAAAAATTAATAAGGATCATGGCGGTTGTATGCTATTGTTTTGACGTAGTCCCTTCCATGTATCACATTACTAGTTCTATACTTAACATGACCTATAATGGGAATTGCAATAAGGTCTAACAATAATGTCTTTATCAAAGACAAATCCTGTTAATATTCTCATAATTCATTTATGTATATATACCAGCATAAGTAAACAGGATCCATAAGTGATTCAGAAACAATAATTAATTGAGCTCAGAGTGTCAAATACATAAGGAACTTAAAGCTTTAAATATAACATCACTAATGGTTTTCAATAATGCCCATTCTTTCGACATGTTCATGAAATGTCTTTGGTGGCAACCCTTTAGTCAGCGGATCTGCAATCATGAGATTTGTGCTAATATGTTCAATTGACACTCTTTATTTCTAAACTTCTTCTTTAACGGCAAAGTATTTCAATTCCATATGTTTAGCACCCTTTGAATACTTGTCGTTTTTAGAAAAGAAGACTGCTGCGGAGTTATCACAATAAATTTTCAGCGGCTTGGCAATACTGTCGACAACCCCAAGTCCTGAAATAAAATTTTGCAGCCATAAACCATGAATTGTGGCCTCAAAGCATGCCACAAACTCAGCTTCCATAGTAGATGCAGCAATGACAGACTGCTTCGCACTTTTCATAAGATCGCTCCTTCAGCTAAAAGGAACAAATAGCCAAATGTGGACTTTCTAGTATCAATACATCCAGCAAAATCTGAGTCTGAATATCCCTTGACCTCAAGATCATTAGATCTTCTATAGGTAAGCATGTGATCCTTCATTTCTTGCAAATACCTTAGTACCTTCTTTGCAGCTCTCCAATGATCTATTCCTGGATTACTTTGATATCTGCCTAGCTTCCCGACAACAAAACTGATGTCTGGCCTGGTACATGTCTGAGCATACATCAAGCTACCAATAATTGATGCATAAGGTATTTCTTCCATTTGTTTGCGTTCCAATTCATTCTTAGGACATTGCATAAGGCTGAATTTATCTCCCTTCTGAATTGGAACAACACTTCCAGAGCATTTGTTCATGTTGAATTTCTCAAGAACTTTATTAATATATGCCTTCTGAGACAAACCTAACATTCCTTGTGATCTATCATTAAATATTTTGATTCCAATCACATAGGATGCCTCACCCATATCTTTCATTTCAAAGTTCTTAGAGAAATTTCTTGGTCTCATACAATATGCCAAGGTCATTAGTAGCTAGCAAGATATCATCAACATACAGAATCAAAAATATGATTTTGCTCCCACTGACCTTTAGATACATACACCGATCAATGGTGTTTTCTTTAAATCCAAAGGATGTAATGGTATCATTGAACTTAAGATACCATTGTCAGGAAGCTTGTTTAAGTCCGTATATTGACTTCTTCAGTTTACACACAATGTGTTTCTTTCCTTAAAATAAAAAGCCTTCAGGTTGGTCCATATAAACCTCTTCATTCAAACTCCCATTTAGAAAGGCGGTTTTCACATCCATCTGATGCAACTCCAAATCATAATGAGCTAACAGTGCCATAATAATTCTAAATGAGTCTTTCTTAGACTAGAGAAAAGGTCTCTGTGTAGTCAATGCCACATTTTTGAGTAAAACTTTTGGCAACAAGTCTGGCTTTACAATGTTCAATATTGCCATTTGAGTCGCGTTTGGTCTTACCCATTTACACCCAACTCTTTTACAACCTTCAGGCAATTCAACAAGATCGCAGACTGCATTGTAATCCATTGATTTTAACTCATCTTGCATGGCATCTAACCATTTAGATGAATTAGCACTTTGCATGGCTTGTGAAAAGGAAACTGGATCATTATTAATACCCAAATCAAAATCTGATTCTTGTAGATAAACTGCATAATCATCAGAAATAGCGGTTCTTCTTTGTCATTGAGACCTTCTTAATGCTACTTCATTGGGTTCATTTATTGCAAGTTTATTAATATATCATCATTCTGTGGCGTTTGATCATTAATTTGTTGTTTTTGAAAGCTATTAAAAGGTTCAACAACTCTAGGAACAACAACTTGAGAAGAAGTTATAGGTGAAGAAACTTGCACCTTAACTTCTTGAATTTTACTTGTGGTTCCAAACTCCCACTAATTTCATTATTCTCAATGAACCTTGCATTTCCATATTCAACAATTCTTGTACTATGGTTAGAACAATAAAATTTATATCCTTTTGATCTTTCTGGATAACCAATGAAGAAACCACTGGTTGTTCTTGAGTCCAACTTCTTTTCATGTGGATTGTAAATCCTTACTTTCGCCGGGCAACCCCAAACATGTAAATGCCTCAAAATGGGTTTTCTTCCTATCCACAGTTCAAAAGGAGTCTTTGGAACTGCTTACTGGGAACCCTATTTAGCAAATACATAGCGGTCTTTAAAGCATGCATCCACAATAATGAGGGTAATGATGAATTGCTTAACATACTCCTAATCATGTCCATTAGAGTTCGATTATGCCTTTCTGCAATACCATTTTGTTCTGGTGTTCCAGGCATTGTGTATTGAGCACATATGCCATGCTTTTCAAGGAATTTGGCAAATGGACCAGGACATTGTCCAGATTCATCATACTTTCCATAATATTCACCACCTCTGTCATACCTAACAATTTTCACTTTTCTATCTAGTTGTCTTTCAACCTCATTGATAAACACTTCTAGAGCATTTACCAATTGAGATTTTTCATACAACAAATAGACATAGCCATAACGTAAAAAATCATCAATAAAGGTGATAAAATACTTTTCTCCATCAAAAGATGAAACATCAAAAGGCCCACATATATCGGTGTGTATAATTTCAAGGAGCTGTTTACTTCTTGTGGCACTTTTCTTGATTGTCTGTTTTAGGTGTTTTCCTTTAATACAATCTATATAAATCCCAAGATCAGTAAAATCTAAATCGGGAAGGATTTCATTCTTTACTAATCTCTCAATTCTTTCTTTGGATATATGACCCAAACGTTTATGCCACAAGTAAGCTGATTGTTCATTTACTAAACCACGTTTAGTACCAACATTATGATGCAAGGTTAACAATATCTCAGCAAAAAGACTATCAAGCTTAAATTTGTACAAACCATCAGAAAGAATACCAGAACCAATAAGATGATTGTGTTTAAACAAACTGAAACATCCATTTCAAATTTAAAAGAATATCCAACTGAGTCAAGTTTGGATAAAGAAACTAAATTACGAGAAATAGAAGGGACATAAAGTGTTTGAAAAAGATCTAAATGATGTCCAGTGTCTAGAATCAAACGATAGGTTCTAACAGCTTCAACTGGAACTTTGACTCTGTTTCCCATTGAGACAAAGCTTTCATTTGGGTTTATGATTTGGATCGTAAGGAATCCCTACATCATATTAGAAACATGAGTAGTACAACCAGTATCAATCCATCAAGTATTATAAGAACTTCTGTTAGGTTTGATTCAAAACATACAAAAGCCATAGGCTTACCTTTCTTTTCAAACCACGCCTTACATTTCAGGCAATCTTTCTGATAGTGTCCATGCTTTTTGCAAAAGTGACACTTATTATCCTTTTGTTTCTTCTTGTGGATTTGAGCAAATGACCCATTTATCTTTAGTGGTCGTTGCTTGCTCTTTCCTTTCTTATCTTTCTCTGATTTCTTTCCAGCTCCTTGTTGACCCATGAGATTAATAGAATGATTTCCATGTTTCTTAATTCTTGCTTCCTCTTGAATGAGCATACTTTGTAGTTCATTCACATTCCACTTATCCTTCATAGTGTTATAACTCATGTGAAATGGACTATACTCAGGAGGCAAGGAATTGATAATGAATTGCACAAGAAAATTCTCATTCACTTCCAATCCCATAGTCTTTAGTCTTGCTGCTATGTTTGTCATTTCAACAACATGCTCATGCATAGTACGAGAACCATCAAACTTAATGTTGGTTAAAGTACTCATCAATGTCCCAACAAGTGACTTATCAGCAGAGTCAGATTGGGAACGTGCTTCCACAAACTTCATAAATTTCTTAGCACTTTCAGTAGCAGGAATTGTGGGCTTGATATTATTTGCTACAGTCATTTGCATGAACATTAGGCTAAGTCTGTTTGATCTTTCCCAAGACTTATGAAAAGACCTCTATTCAGCACTACTAGAGTCAGTAAGAGCAGTGGGTTTCTCATTTATGAGTGCCAAATCAAGATCTAGAACACCAAAATGAAACTGAATTTGTTCGCGCCATTTAGAGAAATTAAGCCCATTAAAAGTTTGAACAGACATAGATTGCGAATGAAGAGAAACAGGAATAGTTGCTGTAAATATAGAAAACATGCTCACATATTAATGCTTTGAGTAATATTATTCATATTCCATCAAGTAAACAATAAGTGCATATTGAAGTTCTCCTTTGGGTGATACAATAATATACAACAATAAACATAATTGATGCTTAATTTTAATTTTACATACTTGGTAATTATATATACTCAAATTAGATATGTTTTCTATCTTTGGATATGCTAAACATACCTAACCAAGCATATTAATTAACCACATCATGTCCATAGATTATAAAATGATTAGTCAACCTTTGGACGACCCTTAAATATTTATAATCAATGAATTTCAATATACTCATAACAATTAAACAATTATGTCATTCATTTATAAGCATCACATAATTATGAGTAATTGAATTATTTACTTAAATTTGATACCTATAAACTTTCAAATTTGGCCACTTTGGTGACTAACAAATTACATAATATAGACATCAAATTTAATTAATGATAATATCATGCGTGAATATAAAAAACTTAAGGTACCCACATAATTTTATTGTAATGTTTTTCAAAACATTAATCTCATAAATATTAGAGAGTAAAACATAAATTTTAGGAGAATCTTCTCGGAAAAAAAATATCCTGGGCTTTCATCTTTTGTTGTTAAGATTAAATTGATGGAATAGTAACATCCTTATCCTTAAATCTATTGGTCCGAGGTTCAAACCAGGTAACCTTTATTTTATTTTATTTTTTACGGCATCCATGGAAAGAGGCTTTTTCATGCCACGACGTGACTTCCGTTTCCGTGGAATCCCAATCTTCGAATCCCACTCCTAACAGGCGAACACCCCTTCCGTGAACCCACCTCTTCCGTTGGAATCCAATATAATTGCAAAGAAATCACGTTTCTTCCGAATCCCACTCCTAAGAGGCTAACACCCCTTCTGTGAATCTGTTAAAAAAAATTTGAACAATAAAATAAAGTTCAAATGTAAAATAAATTTATTTCTTCATCCTGTTATATATCAATGCATATTATATATGAAAACAAATCAATAGAGTGTGAGTGGCTAATTATATTCAGTAGAAAATGAAAAACTCAAAATAAGAATGAGTTAGAAGTCAAGCCTGGGAGGCGGTTTCAACCACAGCCCTAAAGGAGAATCGGCCCGCTTCTCGTGCGAAGAACTTTGGACCTCAACCCTCCTCCAAGGTACAACCCAAGAGCTTGAACTCCTACGTTCGCCGGCGGCACGATCTCAACGAACGTCAATCAGCTATCTTCAACACAATTCGAAGAAACAGAAAACTGAAATGTAGAAAAACTTGTTGTGGTTCTTCCCTACATTTCTACATTTTCAACCTCTTAAACCTTATTTATAGATTTTTTTTTTTTTAACGGTCAAAACATTTTTTTTTTTTTTTTTAGGCAATTTGTTATTTCAATTAAATTAGCCAAACATTCGGCCGTTTTTTTTTAAACGGCCGAGCGTTTGAAACGGTGGAAAACGGGTGTTTTTTTTTATTTTTATAACGTCGGCGTTTGGTTTTCCAAACGGCCGAGCGTTAACAATCCCCCACAAAAAAAAATAAAAACAACCAAATAAATTAAATTCAATAAGCAATTTTCAAAACTTTAAAATTTACTGTGCTTAGTGCAAGTACCTTCTAGGTTTGAACTTGCATTTAGTATAAAATACACACAGTATGAAGATGAGCTGATCATAATGCGGGTTAGCGCTATCTAGGCCATGCGCTTGCCTTGATTTTCATGAGAGTTACTAGGGATTCGCCCCGGTCCCATAGTCGCGGCCTCACGACTACTCTCACTAAGGTAAATCCTCCAAGGGTATGTGCAACGGAATCATACCTTGCTGAATTTACAGCCTTGGATCTATTAAGAGCTATGCTCAACCTAACCGTCACAATAAAGCACCACACCATAGGGATGGGATGGAGATAGACTCCTAAAGCGGTGCTTCCAGATATCACCTCAGAGATCGTTTCCCTTTGAACCTTAACCATGGGGTTGCCATGACGGTAGGGGTCCACTCTGGTGACTAATATATGGGCTTAAGCCCCATCCCCCTCGATGTCTCAAACACTGCAGCCTTCGAAAGGCCTTTGGTTAAAAAATCTGCCAAATTATGTTTAGATCTTACAAACTGCAGTGATATTGATTCTTTCATTTTATTTCTTATAGATTTATACCTGATCAGGATATGATTATTCATCTTTTTATTGGATGTCTGTTGATTTAACAGATCAATCAGAGCTCTACAATCACAATTTAAACAAATTCGAGAAATATTTGGTGAAAGAATATCTATATCATTTATTAAGTCTTTCAGCCATTGTGCTTCAGTGCAAGTAGTGTCAAGAGCTGTTAGCTCAGACTCTAGAGTACTTCTAGTGATTATAGTTTGTTTACATGAGCCCCAAGATACTGCAGCTCCTCCTAAAAGGAAGAGATACCCAGTGGTGGACTTAACATCAATTTATCTGTTACCCAATTAGCATCACTATATCCCTCAATCACTTCAGGATAACCAGAATACACTAGAGAATAATTTATAGTTCCTTTAAGATATCTAAAAATTCTTTCTAGGGCTTTCCAATGTTCTTTACTAGGATTGTTAGTATACCTACTCAATCTGCCTATTGCATAAGCTATGTCTGGACGAGTTCTATTTGAAATATACAATAGGGATCCTATTCTTTGAGAATATCCTAATTGATTAATAGGTTCTCCTAAATTTTTAATTAAATGAGAGCTATGATCATAGGGAGTAGAAATAGGATTTAAATCATAATATTCAAACTTTTGAAGCATTTTCTTTATTGAGTGTGCCAGACTTATTGCTATTCCATTATCTATTCTGTTAAGTTTTATTCCTAGAATTACATCGGCTTCTCCTAGGTCTTTCATATCAAACTTACTTGATAAGTAGCTTTTAGTTTCTTGAATTAATTTCAATGATGTTCCTAAGAGTAATATATCATCTACATATAAGCATAGTATTATAAAATCAGTGTCCTGTCTTTTATAGTATACACATTTATCATATTCATTTATTTTAAAGCTATTTTTTAAAATAATTTCATCAAACTTAATGTGCCACTGTCTAGGAGCTTGTTTTAAACCATAAAGAGATTTGATTAATTTATATACTTTATATTCTTGTCCTTTTACTTCAAATCCTTGAGGTTGATTTATGTAAATTTCTTCTTCCAATTCTCCATTTAAAAATGCAGTTTTTACGTCCATTTGATGAATTATTAATTTATGGATTGAGGCTAAGGCAATTAGAGTTCTCAGGGTTGTTATTCTTGCTACAGGAGCATAAGTATCAAAATAATCTATGTCCTTCTTTTGATTGAATCCCTTTACTACTAACCTAGCTTTATATCTTTCTATTGATCCATCCGGTCTTAATTTTCTTTTAAAGATCCATTTTGTTCCTATAGGTTTGTTTCCAGGAGGTAAATCAGTTAAAATCCACGTTTTATTTTTTATGATTGATTTAATTTCACTATCTATAGCTTCTTTCCAATATGATGATTCTGATGATGTCATTGCCTCATCGTATGTGGAAGGATCACCTTCTATTAAGAATGTAAAAAAATCTTCACCAAAATCTTTTTCAATTCTTTTCCTTTTGCTTCTTCTTAGTTCTGGTTCAATTTCTAGTTCTGTGGCTTTAGAGGATGATGGTTCAAATTCCAGAGGTCTAGATATTTTAGTCTTGAATGGCATTATATCTTCAAGGAAAGAGGCATCTCTAGCTTCTATGATTGTGTTATCAGATATGTTGTTAATCTCTGATTTAATTACTAAAAATCTATAGGCATTGCTATTTTGGGCATAGCCTATAAATACAGCATCTAAGGTTTTGGATCCTAGTTTTCTCTTTTTGGGTTCAGGAATATTAACCTTAGCTAGACACCCCCACACTTTGAGAAAGTCAAGGTTAGGTGTTCTTCCTTTCCAAAGTTCATAGGGAGTCTTACCACTATCCTTAGTAGGTATTCTATTTAGGATGAAACAAGAAGTCAAAAGAGCTTCCCCCCACAAGTTCTCAGGTAAGCCAGAACTGATAAGCATAGAATTTACCATATCCATAAGGGTACGGTTCTTACGTTCAGCTACACCGTTGGACTGTGGAGAGTAGGGAGCAGTCAGTTGATGAATTATCCCATGTTCTTGACAAAATTGAGCAAATTCATTCGAGGTATACTCCCCTCCTCTATCAGATCTAAGAATTTTAATTTTCCTTTCTTGTTGATTTTCTACCTCACTCTTATAAATTTTAAATTTATTGAAGGTTTCATCTTTAGATTTAATTAGATAACAGTAACAATATCTAGAAAAATCATCTATGAAGGTCACTAAGTACCTATTGCCACCACGAGTTGCAGTCTTAGTTGAGTCACAAACATCACTATGTATTAGCTCCAAAATTGACGAATTTCTTTTTACTGATTTGAAAGGCTTTCTTGGTTGTTTAGATTCAGCACATATTTCACATTTAGACATATCTAGATTCGATTTAGGAATTAGTTTTAAATTCATCATATGTTCGACCTTTCTTAGGTGTACATGACCCAACCTGGCATGCCACTGATTTTGATTAGATTTATTCACAAGATAAGATTGATTCTCAACTTTACTAATAAAGGATTTATTACATTCAATTTAAATAAGCCTTCACTTACATATCCTTTTCCTATGAAGGCATTATTCTTAGTTATTACAACTTTATTACAATCAAGAACAATTTTGTATCCTCTCTGAACTAGCTGAGATCCACTGACAAGGTTCTTCCTAAGATCAGGAACATAAAGCACATCCGTCAAGGTGAGAACTTTTCCCGATGACATTTTCAGGTTCACTCGACCTTGTCCTTCGACCCTGGCGGCTGTGTTGTTCCCTAGAGTCACACTTCCTCTACTTGAGTCCTGAAAAGTAGTGAACCAGGAGCGATCAACACAAATATTAACATTAGCTCCTGAATCCAACCACCAGTCAAGGTTGGAATAAGTAAGATTTAATTCAGGGTTCAAGTTTACTAACCTAAGAATGGAATCATCTTGACCTTCAACTACGTGAGCTTGGGGTCCAGAGGAAGCAGAAGGTTTGTGAAAGGGCTCCCTTTTTCGATAAAAGCAGTCTCTAGCAAGATGATTTGTCCTTCCACACACGAAACAGAATCTTTTACTTGGACCTTGGGTTGGCTGGCTATGTCTAGTATTATGTGTTTTAAAGGTTTCACCCTTGGGTTTGAACTTGTTTGTTTTAGGATGGTAGGGTTGGTTCGATTGTTTTTGAAGGTTCGATTGAAATTTAGGCTTTGACCTTCGTTTAGAATTGTTGTTGGTTTGGGGTTTTTCGGTTAGATTGGCTTGGACACTTGGAGTTTTATTTTGAAGGGTTTTAGACCTATGTTGGTCTTCAATCCTGATTGAGTTTAGAAGTTGAGCCAAGGTTAGCTCTCCTTGTTTTTGAAGCTGACTTTTGACAAAGCCATTCCAAGAAGGAGGCATTTTATCTAAGAGGCTAGAAACTTTAAAACCTTCAGAAAATTTACCTTCATTGGCTTGAAGTTTCCTAAGGTATTCTTGGAATTTATGAATTTGGTCATTGATAGGCATGTCATCTACCATATTGAATCTGAGGAATGATGCGGTATTAAATCGTTCTACTCCAGCATCATCAAGTCCATATTCAGACTCAAGGTTATCCCATAATTCCTTTGAATTTTTAGCCGATAGATAAATGTCATAGAGAGAGTTGGACAGGGCACTAAGGATTCTACCTTTACATAGATAATCCTCTTCAGGGGTAGTGGTTGACATTGTGCTAGAGGAACTGGTAGATGTTTTGTCAATCACTGACCAAAGACCTAAGGTAGTTAGCCAAAATTTCATTTGGCTTTGCCACCTCCTAAAATTGGATCCATCAAATTTTTCTGGTCTAAGACTAACGATATCATCCCTAAGGGTTGCCATATGGTCCAAGCTAGATTCAGAGAGGATGATCTGAAAAATGAAAATGATTTTGTTACAAAGTTGTTTGAATAATTCAAACATTTTTTTTTTTGTTTTACAATAAGAGAACAAGATATTTTGCTACAAGTGAAAGGAAATTAAATATATATTAAATATGCAATGTAAATAAATTATAATTAATTTGCAAACGGTTCTCCTTTAGATTGTTAAAAAAATTTGAACAATAAAATAAAGTTCAAATGTAAAATAAATTTATTTCTTCATCCTTGTTATATCAATGCATATTTATATATGAAAACAAATCAATAGAGTGTGAGTGGCTAATTATATTCAGTAGAAAATGAAAAACTCAAAATAAGAATGAGTTAGAAGTCAAGCCTGGGAGGCGGTTTCAACCACAGCCCTAAAGGAGAATCGGCCCGCTTCTCGTGCGAAGAACTTTGGACCTCAACCCTCCTCCAAGGTACAACCCAAGAGCTTGAACTCCTAGCGGCACGATCTCAACGAACGTCAATCAGCTATCTTCAACACAATTCGAAGAAACAGAAAACTGAAATGTAGAAAAACTTGTTGTGGTTCTTCCCTACATTTCTACATTTTCAACCTCTTAAACCTTATTTATAGATTTTTATTTTTTAACGGTCAAAACGTTTTTTTTTTTTAGGCAATTTGTTTATTTCAATTAATTAGCCAAACGTTCGGCCGTTTTATTTTTTAAACGGCCGAGCGTTTGAAACGGTGGAAAACGGGTGTTTTTATTTTTATTTTTATAACGTCGGCGTTTGGTTTTCCAAACGGCCGAGCGTTAACAGAATCCACCTCTTCCGTTGGAATCCCATATAATTGCAAAGAAATCATGTTTGCGTGGAACGTGTCGAAGGGGAACAAGAGCTTCCGTGGGGTTCCTTTCTTTCAATCATTTTTTTTAAAATCTTGCTGGAATCCCACCTCTTTTCCTCCACCTTTTTTGTGCTGGTGGACACGCTGTGTAATCCCACAATGGAATCTCATGTGGAAAAGGGAAAGAAATGGCTTTGTGAAACGGTTCTTTAATCCCACCGCTTGGGAGAAAGGGGTTCCACGATGGAATCTCATGTGGACAAGGGAAAGAAACGGCTTTGTGAAACGGTTCTTTAATCCCACCGCTTGGGAGAAAGGGGTTCCACGATGGAATCTCATGTGGAAAAGAGAAAGAAACGGCTTTGTGAAACGGTTCTTTAATCCCACCGCTTGGAAGAAAGGGGTTCTTTGTTTTGTATGTTTTTTTTTGTACGTTCTTTATCTTTAGAAGATCAAAAAGGTGATAAAAAAAAGAGAAGACAATGATTTAAACTTTGAATCAAAGAGTCACATAATAATCACCTTTAACATTATGCTATTCTAATAACCTTATTCATAATGAAAAATCATAAATTCTTTAATCAAGGCTCTGATACCACGTGTAAGATCCATTAAAGGATCTTCTCTAATAAACATAATGACCAAGATCTTAAAATAAATATTTTTACATGAAAACATACATGAAAACATAAACCAAGAATGCGTACCTTGATCCATTGATATTCGTTCTTCGTTGATGAGGAACGAGAGGCTGCATATGTGTTAACGTTAGCTTTATTAAACCATCATTATCACTTAAATTTAAATATCTGATAAAATCAGATATCATAATTATCATTTAGAATAAATAAATGATAAATCAATCATATATTCACGTAGGCCACATAAAAGGAAATGCTAACAGATCACCCCTTAGTTCCTCCGGTATGACATCATTACTTTCCTCATTGGTTCAGATACCTCAAAGATGTCATGTGTACTACATGAGTGGGGGTCCGTGCATGCACCCGTTCCATCACCACTATGGCATCATTGCTTTCCTCACTAGGTTCAGATACCTTATAAAAGGCCATGTGTACAACATGAGTGAGGATGCATGGGAGGAAGGTGGGATTGATGCAACATGAAGGACCCAACAACGCCATGCATAGCGTGCTGAGGGATAAGCCCAAGGACA
This sequence comes from Calamus simplicifolius, assembly GCA_900491605.1. Taxonomy (NCBI): domain Eukaryota; kingdom Viridiplantae; phylum Streptophyta; class Magnoliopsida; order Arecales; family Arecaceae; genus Calamus; species Calamus simplicifolius. Next base: position 302,311 of record UESW01004529.1, read on the forward strand.
GAGGGCATACAGAGAGATATCACCTTCACCATCCTCGTCCGACCTAGAGACGGCCTTGGATGTTGTCGGCAACACACAGGGTCTGTGCGGAAGGACAAGCTCTCCCCAGTGCTAGCGATAGAATCCGGCTTCATAGCGGGCCCTCACAACTGTTGGAAATGGTAAACTTAATTGTGGTATTGAAACTAAGAGGTCATAATAAATTCTAAAGAATTAAATATAGTTACAGAAAAGGAAGAGTCACTCTTGAAAAGACCAAAGACTTCATGGGAGAAAGGAAGAGTCACTCTTGAAAAGACCAAAGGCTTCATGGGAGAAAGGAAGAGTTATTTTGAAAAGATAAGATGGTTCAGAAATTTAAAATTAACTCTTAGTATTTTGTAATTGACTCTTAATTTTTGCAAATGTCTTTTAGTTTTTCTATGCATGTATTAAATAGTGGTATATGAAAGGACATCTAGATGTTTATAAATATAGGAGGTGTTTGCCCATGAAATGTAGTAGAAGAAGAAGAAGATGATGAAAAATAGAGAGAGACCCAAAAGATGTATTCCCTCTAACATCTCCATAATAAGAGAGTGCTATTTTTCTTATTGAAAGTATTCTCCACTTCCATCAATCTACTATTAAAGCTCCTTATGTGCCCACCTTGTTTCCAACAAGTGGTATCAGAGCATGGTTGATCCCCAACCATATCAGAGCCTGGTTGATCCCCAACTGTATCAGAGCTTGATCGATCCCCAACCATATCAGAGCCTGGTTGATCCCCAACTGTATCAGAGCCTGATCGATCCCCAACCAAGTGGTGTCAAAGAAAGCAAGATAGCCCAAGAGCCTGACGTGAAGAAGTTCATATCCTCCATCTAAGTGTTAAGTCTTCGGATCAAAGGAATCCATTGAGAAGTGTGTAAGTCTAAGATAACAAGACTTTGCAAAAGAAAAAGAAGATAAGAACAGTCTTCAGAGGTTGAAGAATAGAAACTTCAACACCAATTGAGCAAATGGAGGATGAAAAGGTAATAGTTGTGGTTGCGCCATACAAGGTAATGCTCAAAGAAATGCTTGAAAAACTAAATTTTTTCTCCAGCAAAGTATACAAGTGAGAAGTCTGGACCAGATCATTCTCCAAGTTTTATGGCAACAGTCATTTTTGAAGATATAAGTGAAAGTTTTATGATTAATGGTCCAGTTTCTATTTCAAAGAAGGAAGCAGAAAATTCTGCAGCGTTACAAGAAATTATCTATTTGAAAATATTTATAATATTTCTATGAAAGATGTTCATTTTTAGGAAATTGAAGATGTCAAGATAGCAATGCAAGATTTGCATGAAGCCTATGAAGAGCTGAAGAACAAATATGAAGATAGTATTAAAGAATTAAATGAGCTGAAACTGACAATGAATAGAAGAGTTATTATAGAAGATGAAGAAAGGGTGATTGAAAAAAATATAAGATATCCACCTCATACATAAATGAGAATGACATTTGCAAGAAGAGATTTCCACCGGATTGCGGTCCAAATTAGTATTGAAGATATGATGAACAAGACAATTAAGTTTAAAGGGGGGTGTTGAAAATGTTAAACTTAATTGTGGTGATGAAACCAAGAGGTCATAATAAATTATGAAGAATTAAATATAGTTGCAGAAAATGAAGAGTCACATTGAAATCTAAAGAGTTATGTTGAATAACCAAAAGTCATATGGAAAGCCTAAAAGGTTCATTATGATGTATTAATGAGGGAAGATCAGTAGTCACTTTCTATATCTATAAATAGGACATATTGTAGTGAGTTATTGAGTGAGTGAGGAAAGCTAATAGAAATGATATTATAGAAACTTCTCTCACTTCCAGCATTTCTTCTTGAGCATTCTAGAGCACTACCAAAAATATTATTTTCAACAACAACATGGGCTCCTTAAGCGTGATAATGAGGAGAGTGATTGTAGATCTCATGGGAGGGCTCACGGTGGTCAGAGGCCGAGGCAGGTTCCAACTGGCTTTGGGGTTTACCCAGCTCCAGAGTCCTCAGGAAGCTCCCTTTCTGTCACTAGATGACTCCGCTAAGTCTGAGCTCCCAAAGGACTTCACCGAGTCCATCGCCGGGAGGCCAATTGCTTGCCCAGATTCGACCATGCTTCCAAGCTCTTTCGCCCGGCTGACTCCATGCCTTTGGACACCTCTGGCCTCCGTCCCAGTCTTCCCTGACCATTCCAGCATGCTTTACCACCTTTGGACTCCGTCCCAGTGCTACTCTCTACTGCCACCGACTCTGGGTCTTCTCCTAGCTCCTTACACTCATATCAGCCCCGACTCTATGCCCTGGTTCTTCGGTCTCCCCAACTCTGTCTCGACGACACGAGGCAACAACCAGCTTCCTGTTGAAAATAATATTTTTGGTAGCGCTCTAGAATACTCAAGGAGAAATGCTGGGAGTGAGAGAAGTTTCTATAATATCATTTCTATTAGCTTTCCTCATCACTCAATAACTCACTACAATATGTCCTATTTATAGATATAGAAAGTGACTATTGATCTTCCCTTATTAATACATCATAATGAACCTTTTAGACTTTTCATATGACTTTTGGTTTTACAATATGACTCTTCAGATTTTAATGCGACTCTTCAGATTCTGTAACTATAATTAATTCTTCAAAATTTATTATGACCTCTCGGTTTCATCACCACAATTAAGTTTACCATTTCCAACACCCCCCTTTAAACTTAATTATCTTGTTCATATTATCTTCAATACTGATTTGGACCGCAACCCGGATGAAAATTTATGACCTCTTGGTTTCATCACCACAATTAAGTTTATCATTTCCAACACCCCCCTTTAAACTTAATTATCTTGTTCATATTATCTTCAATACTGATTTGGACCGCAACCCGGAGGAAAATTTTTCTTGCAAATGTTCTTCTCATTGATGTATGAGGTGGATATCTTGTATCTTCTTCAATTACCCTTTCTTCATCTTTTATAATGACTCTTCTATTCATTGTCAGCTTCAGCTCATTTAATTCTTTAATACTATCTTCATATTTGTTCTTCAGCTCTTCATAGGCTTCATACAAATCTTGCATTGCTATCTTGACATCTTCAATTTCCTAAAAATGAACATCTTTCACAGTAATATTATAAGTATTTTTTAAATAGATAATTGCTTGTAATGCTGCAGAATTTTCTGCTTCCTTCTTTGAAATAGAAACTGGACTATCGATCATAAAACTTTCACTTATATCTTCAAAAACAACTATTGCCATAAAACTTGGAGAATGATCTGGTCCAAACTTTCACTTGTATACTTTGCTGGAGAAAAATTTAGTTTTTCAAACATTTCTTTGAGCATTACCTTGTATGGCGCAACCACAACCATTACCTTTTCATCCTCCATTTTGCTTAATTGGTGTTGAAGTTTCTATTCTTTAACCTCTGAAGACTGTTCTTGTCTTCTTTTTTTTTTTTTTTGAAAAGTCTTGTTATCTTAGACTTGCACACTTCTCAACGGATTCCTTTGATCCGGAGACTTAACACTTATATGGAGGATATGAACTTCTTCACGCCAGGCTCTTGGGCTATCTTGCTTTCTTTGACACCACTTGGTTGGAGATCGACCAGGCTCTGATATAGTTAGGGATCAACCAGGCTCTGATATAGTTGGAGATCAACCAAGCTCTGATACTACTTGTTGAAAATAATATTTTTGGTAGTGCTCTAGAATGCTCAAGGAAAAATGCTGGGAGTGAGAGAAGTTTCTATAATATCATTTCTATTAGCTTTCCTCACTCACTCAATAACTTACTACAATATGTCCTATTTATAGATATAGAAAGTGACTATTGATTTTCCCTTATTAATAAATCATAATGAACCTTTTAGACTTTCCATATGACTTTTGGTTTTACAATATGACTCTTCAGATTTCAATGTGACTCTTCAGATTCTACAACTATAGTTAATTCTTTAGAATTTATTATGACATCTCGGTTTCATCATCATAATTAAGTTTATCATTTCCAACACTTCCGGCCTCCTAGGTGTCACCCCCGAACGTCCGCTATAGTTCCTCGCCGTCTTGGTTGGCTCCCGGATCCGTCCCTTGCTCCCGGGCCCCCGGCTCCACGTCACTGTCCCTGAATCTAGGAGCACCGTCCGGCTCCATGTTTCTGGGCTCCATGCTCCCGGCTCCAGACAGTTGCCCCGGCCTAGGCTCTCAGCGACTCTCGGCCATACCAGCCTCCCTCAGCTCCGCTCCGGCATCTAGAAGCCCGGACCCAACTCCAGCTTCCCCAACTCCATGGATGCTTCTGGTCCCTGCTCTCGGATTCGGCCAACTCTACTCCGACTTGGAGACACTCGGCCTTGACTTTTGGCCACTTCCGAAGCTTGACGGCCCAGCTCCTGGCTATCCTAGTTGGCATCGATTCCACAGCTCTCGATCGTCATGGCACCGACTCCGCAGCTCTTGGTCCCAACTTCACGGACATGACTCCACGTCATCGGCCTCTTATGAACTCGGCTCTAGATGCTGCTGACCCCTGCTCCCGATGTGGCCATGGCTCCTTCCTTGCATGGCTTCAACGTGCATGGCTCCAAACGACCGTGGACCCCCTACGTCTACATGCATGTGATGATCCCATGGCTCAGGGACTGGTGGAGCCACACCCCAAATCAATGGTCATAACCAGCAAAAGTGATCACACTACTGAAAGATATTTCAATCATTGAGTAGGACTTATAGTGGGGTCCACGTGTCTAGCTTCACCACTCATCACTAACCATATAGAACAACAAAAGTATGACATGGGGAACACATCTGGCAAATATCGTAATGATGCCTTGCAATAGCTGTCTAAACCAAGCAGCACCTGCTAACTCTGCTACAGTCTCCCATGCCTGACGGGACTTGGCCCACCAACCAGCTGCAACCATTCACTTTGATGGGACATGACCTATAGCTCTGACATGCCACAAGGAGACAAGCCCCACTATACTGCCCATATCAGAAATGCTTTGACAAGTGGTTATACCTCAAGTCTCACAGACTCCAAGCATCAATAAAATGGGTAAGAGAAATTCCAAACCAGGTTCCCAAATGCGAGAATCTCATCGGAAGAACCCAAGATCACTGGAGAAGGTGATCAGACGCTCGCGAACGTTTGAAGAGGATGATTTGGCTACAACAATAATCTTCCCAGAGTTGTTGATGAAAGGCAGGTTTTGCCCAATCATTGACCTACGGGTCTATTTCTCCATACCTTGGCTGGGCCAAATAAAAATTTTCTCTGTACCTTGGCTGGGCCAAGTAAATTTTTTTTTCGTACCTTGGCAAGGCTAAGTAAAAATTTTCTCCGTACCTTGGCAGGGCCAAGTAAAAAACTTTCTCCATACCTTGGCTGGGCCAAGTAAATATTTCTTCGTACCTTCATAGGGCCAAGTAAATAATTTTCTTCGTACTTTGGCAGGATCGTGTAAAAATTTTCTTCATACCTTGGCTAGGCCAAGTAAAAATTTTCTCCATACCTTGGCTGGGCCAAGTAAAAGATTTTCTCCATACCTTGGCAAGACCAAGTAAAATTTTTCGAACCTCGACAGGGCCGAGCAACTTTCTCTGTACCTTGACCGGACCAAGTAAAAATTCTTCAAACCTTAGTAGGGCCAAGCAACTTTCTCCATACCTTGGCTAGGTCAAGTAAAAAATATTTCTCCGTAGCTTGGTAGGACCAAGTAAAAACTTTGCAGAATCAAGATTCATCGATTTACATGCCTTGACCTTCGATTTGGCTACGTTCGCCTAGCCAAATGCTCTTCGTTATAATTGAAGAGACTCTCATTGTTCAACGAAAAGAGAAACGATGGAATGATGGCTTGGCATTTATGGGCCATCATAACGTGCCTCTTAGGTTCAAATCCCACCAATGAGATTGAGCCATCATGGATTCTACTCCATATGCCCAAACAAAATCATCACTGCACAGACGGGTAGATGTGAAAGACGGAAGGGCTGAGCTATCTGGCCGAGCTATAAGGTTGAGCTATCTGACCGAGCTATAAGGCCGAGCTATCTGTCCGAGTTATAGGGTTGAGCTATAAGGCCGAGCTATAGGGTCGAGCTATAAGGCCGAGTTATCTGGCCGAGCTATAAGGCCAAGCTATCTCTCCGAGAGCCAAGGATCCTTCTCTCAGCCCAAGTGTATTGCCACCTCATACTACGCCGAATATTCTGAAGGATGAACCACTCTGATGACAGAAATCTTGGAGCAAACTTCTTTAAACAAAACGAAAGCCAAATAAAACTCTTCGATCGCAATTAACGAAGTTTCAAACTCCTGGTAAGGCTGATCAGCTACTGATCCCAAAACTGATGGGATTCTAATCGTATTAGCTTCCAACCTCCCAAAACGTGTCCAAAAATTTAGGTAACCGATTGCCATCTCAGCAAGGCTAAAAGGCTAGGTCACGAGATCCCTCAGGTATGCCTTTATGCTCTCATAACTCTGGAAAAGGCCATTGCTCCCTAGAGACCATCTTTGAGAGAGATCCCTTTACTGGAGCCTTCTTCTCTCATCTTTTTGCTAAGAATCTCTATTGACTTTGGCATCGGAGGGTCTTCCATAGGGACCACCCCCTGTGATTCCTGTGTGATGGCTGTCTTGCAAGTCATTCGGATGGAAGAGTGCTACCCGAATCCTGACATGCACTATTTCCAAACTAGAGAATGGATTTTCGCAGCAACAGATTGGCTCTGCGAAAAAGACCCTCTGACGCCCAAGTCAGTGAAGATTCTTAGCAAATAGATGAGAGAAGAAAGATTCGGTAGAAGGATCTCTCTCAGAGATGGTCTCTGGGGAGAAATGGCCTTTGCTAGAGTTGTGAGAGTATCTCTGAGAGAGATCCTTATGCCGGAGCCTTCTTCTTTTATCTGTTTGCTAAGAATATTTACTAACTTGGATGTCGGATGGTCTTCCACAGGGACCATCCCCTATGATTCCTACATGAAGACTGTCTTGTAGGTCCACCTGAATGAAAGAGTGCTATCCATATTTTGACGTGCATCGTCCCCAAACCGGAGAATGGATTTCTACAACAACACCACTAATGGTTTATAAATCTCATGTTTGCAATGTTGCTAAGAAAAGTCAGTCACTTTGTGGCTGCTTCGTCTGTCACTTTGTGCCTCTGCATGAAACAGGTATGAAGTTTAGAAGTTGGGACGTGTCTCCTGATAAGTACATAAATACTAGCCATAAAAGTATTAATTTATAAATTAAATTGTTATTATTCTTTTAAATTTGATACTTTTATATAATATTTTTAGGAAAAGACTCTACCAACTCAAAGAGGTCGAATTTAAGAGTCCAAAGGTACAAACGACACTCAAATCGAACTTGAAACAAGCTCGAAATGAAATTTCAAGATTTAACTCAGAAATTATACAAAATTTAAAGCAGTGGCGGATTAAAGAAAATCGTGCAATATTTTTAAGGATGCAGTTTGAATTTTAAAAGGAACAAAGATGATCTGCGGAGATAAGGCGAGTAGTTAACGCGGATCACACATAGAGTCAACGCGTCTTCATTCTTTATAAAAGAGCACCATCAGAGCCACTCGAAGAATCATCCAATAATCCTTTCAACCCTCCTCTTTGTTCTGCCTCACTCTTTCCTCCGCTCCATAACCCAAATCTTTTCATCCGTTCTCCATCTACTAGCCATCCATACCTTCTACAATCAATTATCTTTCTATCTCAGGAAGTGGATAGCAGATTCATCATCTCAGGAAAGAAGTAGATTATATATTTTTAAATTTTTTATATACTTTTTTAGATGCCATGAAATAGATTATTTATTTATGCTTAATTTTTATTGAATGTTCTCCAAGCGAAAGTAATTTTTGACTGATCTATTCTTCAAAAAAGATGGGCAATGATCTAATTAAGATAGATCATATCTTAATTATTTTCATAACCAATTATCTGTTTATTTAAATTTTTAATTACATAAATTTATTTCAAAATAACTACTCAAGTTTCTATGGATTTGACCCCTTACTCCTGTTACTCTACCTAAGATTAGTGAAATTAATGTATTTTAATCATTGCACTACGACACACATAAGATTTTTGGCACCATTGCCGAGACTTAAGTGCAGTTATTTAAAAAATAAATAAATTAAAATAAGAATAAAAAATTAGAACAATAGAAATAAAAAAATTTATTTTATTTGTGTTATATGCCTAGATTGACTTAGGTAAATTTATTTTCTGCAAAACTCAAAATTTTTCCATTGACATCTTATAATTTATTAGAAAATTAGAAACTTAATCACAAAAATCTAAAAAAAAAGTAATTAGATTAATTTTGTTTGATAACTTCAAGAGTTTGACATCTGCTTCTTATATAGCATTTTCATAATTAATTTTAAGGGCATAAACCTCTAATTAAGATAAGATGGGAAGTTGATCACCCTTTCTTAGCCCATAAGCCACATCCTTCATTTTGCATTAACTCAAGCCTTTAACTCTAAAATTAATTAGACGTTAGCCCCTACGGAACTCGAGCTCAATAGAACAAGGCACCCAAAAAAGTTGGATTGGATCGGGATTGACTGATTAACTGGTGTTTAGAAAAGGAAAGTGGTTATTTAATTGGTTTCGTTCACTTACTTGGCCAATTTAATTGGTGTCTAATGTAAGTAACGGGGGACCCCCACTGATCTTATCCTTAATCGGCTAGTTAATCAGTTAATTTTTGGCTTGAAGGGCTCCAAGGTGGTGTTGGAAGTTAGGAGCTGTCTAGATCTAGGTTAAGCCTAGAGTAGAGTCTAATCTTTGTTAACTTGATTGCTAATAATTATTAAATCCTAATTAAATTAATCTTCATTGCTCTTAGTTCTAGAAATCTCTTAGGATACTTCTTTAGAATCTTCTTCTTTCTCTTCTATTACATTAGTTAAAAAAAAAATTAAATTACTGTTTGCTTTAAAGTGTATTGGTAGGGTGTATGCTTGATCGCCGATCATTGCAACCTAACCTCATACCCCTAAATCCTAAAATAAAGAGAACCTTTAGAGCAAATAGACTTAGGATTATGGACCCTAATAACGAAAATGATCCATCACGCCAGTTAAAGGAGTATTCACTCCTTCAAAGTATACCTACTCTCCCTGCATTCAAGTGCTTCCAGTGGAGGCCACTCAATATGAGATCAAGTCAAGCGTGATTCAAATGTTACCTTTATTTTATGGACTTGCAAATGAGGATCCTTACAAACATTTAGATGAGTTTCTCAAAATTTGTTCGATCGTAAAAATTCAAAAAAATTTTGACGATGCACTTAGACTTAAGTTGTTCCAATTTTCTCTTAAGGACAAAGCCAAATATTGGTTAAATTCTTTAGATACTGTAACAATTTCAACCTGAGACCATCTTCAGAGAAAGTTTCTTAAGAAATACTTCTCTATAACAAGTTTTTTTCAGACAGATGGAGAGATGTTTCATGAGACATGGGAGAGATTAAAAGAATTAATTAAAAAATATCTGCATCATGTCATACCCAAATGTCAACTGGTCCAGTGCTTTTATGATGGTTTGTCAAAAAAATATCAGTAAATGGTTGATGCTTCATGTGGTGGAACATTTATGTTAAAGAATGAACATAAAGCTTGGCAACTCTTTGAGATACTAAGTGAAATTTATTACATCACATGTCAGCTACTTATAGAGACCCTCCCGTAGGACCTAAACGAGGTAGAATATATGAAATAGGTTATTTATAGATATCTATACTAAGGTAGATGAATTGTCCTAGAAACTTGACCGAATTCTACAAGTTGGAAACATCTCTTCCCCATCTACTCAATTACATGAGGTTTGTATAATCTGTTCGAGTCCGACCCATTCTATAGGTAAATATCCACCTGCATACCAATTTTCTGAGCTTGTTTAAGAGCAAGCCTACCAAGTCCAAATCCGAATGGCTTCTAAACCAACAAATGATCCATATTCGAATATTTACAATCCTGGCTGGCGAAATCATCCAATTTTTTCTTGAAATCCTAACCTGTCATCAATCCAACATCAATTAGGCCTAACCATCAGGAGATCCAATTCAAAAACATGACGTATTCTCAACATTCAAGTGCTCCTCAACCTTCGCCGAATAATTATGATCCTTCTTTCGAAGATAAGATGTTACAAGCATTGAAAGGGCTAGAAATGAATACTCAACTCCTTCATTCCCACATATAAACCATTGCAAACTAGAAACAAGATAGGTCAACTAGCCACACATTCAGTAGAAGGAAGAAGGGTAAGGTTACCTAGTTAGCCCATCAGTAATCCAAAAGGATAATTCATGGCTGAGGGTTCTACTAGTCCTGATAAATTCTTAGAACATGCTAAATTTTCATGACTCTAAGAAGTAAAAAAATGTTGAACTTGCCTGAACCAACCCAGAAATCAGAAGTGGCTAAACTGGAAAAGAAAAGAAATGTAGAAGAGAAGGAATTCAATGATCAAGCACTTACACCTAAAGTCTTATTTCTAGTGCTTTAGAATCCCCTTTATCTTTGGGCAAGAAGAATATAAAAATGAATGAATTGTTAGAATTGTTCAAATAGGTTCAAATTAATTTACCTCCTTTTTGATGCAATTAAATAAGTCCCTGCTTTTGCCAAATTTCTAAAAGATTTATGCACTCAAAAATAAAAATCTAAGGCACACATACTGATGAGGACATCAGTTCGGACCAGAGTTCGGGTCAGTCGAACCAGTCCTTGGATGTTCCTGTACCAGCATCCCAGAGTCAGCAGGCCACGTCAGGGAAGACCACACCAGATAATCTACGAAGGTCCAAGAGGTTGCAGAACAAACGGGCTTGAAATTTCCTGTGTCGGATTGGGCCCAAACTTGGCTGGTCACATGGAAACGGACTGCTGATTCAAAGTCATGCCGTTGGCGATGAGCTGCTGTGGATTTTGGCCATCCGGGCTCGTCTGATAGGAGTTTTGGGCCTGTTTTCGTTTTTAATGGCATAGTTGTAATTTTTAACTAAACTTATGATGTTAGGGTTTTATCTCTTTTATTTAGGTTGGTTTTGGGCGGCCGTCAGAGGCAGAGAAGAAAGACGCTTTTTTTATTTCCTTTTTTTTTCTTGAATGGAGATGAATGTTTTCTTTTTTTCTGATTCAAAACAATTGAATTGAAAATTCAATTGCTCTTCCTTTAAATTTCGGATTGTGAGTGATCAAAATTCGAAATTTTCCCCTTTTCTTGTCAAGATTCAAACCAAACCTGGACGAATTCTTTTCTCGCAGATTAGATCGTTCTTGAGTTGCAGGCGTTTTGAATATCGCCCTGCATCAACTTGGTATCAGAGCCTTGATCCATTCCTTCCATTCCATTCCTTCCATTACCGCCTTGATCCATTCCTTCCAAACCCAAATATCAACCCTAACCGAAATTTGATCCAATGGAGCAGAAGAACAACGATCAATCCCTGAGAGACGCCGTGAGAGATGCTATGCAAGACGCCATGCGAGACCAGCACCAGGTGATGCAACAGATGATGCAAACCATGCAGGCGATGATGGCGCGGCTGGAGGTGCAAATCGTGCCCAACCCCTTCGAGTGGAGGAGCGTGATGAAATTGATGGAGGTAGGGAGAGGGGTTTCGAAAATCTGGAGGCACCACCAATTCGAAGAGGGCAACAGAGGCCTGATGTTGGACTTCCAAGGTATGTCGATCAACCTCCCTATTTCGAAAATCAGAATCGGTGGGAAGCAGGCTTCAGGGTCGAAATTCCAGAGTTTAAAGGAGGAATTAACCCAGACGAGTATGTTGATTGGACCCTTCAGGTCGATGATGTTTTCGTCTGAAGGAGGTGCCCTTAGACAAGCAGGTACCGCTTGTCACAATTCGATTCAGAGATAGGGCTGCTGCTTGGTGGCATGCGCAGCACTATCGTAGATATATGGATGGGAGACCTCCATTAGCGTCATGGGCAGCGCTAAAGCAGGAGATGAACAGGGAGTTTTTGCCTCCGAACCATGAGCAGATTTTGTATTCGAAGTTGCATGGTTTGACGCAAGGTAGTCGGAGCGTCGAGGAGTACACAACTGAATTTTATCGATTGGTTGCACGAAATCGGTTGATTGAGGCTGAACCGAGATTGATAGCCATGTATCTTCATGGCTTGCGGCTGCCAATCCAAGATGCACTGGCTGTGCATCGAATTGATAGTGTAGGAGATGCGCATATGAGGGCTCAGGCAGTGGAAAAGAGCTTGATGAGAAACAGGGGGTTTCAGAGCAGAGGGGGTTTTACTACGGGCCAGAGTTCAGGGCAGAATTCAGGGGGCAAATTTATGCCTCCAGTAGCGAGGCCGCAGGCATCAGTACCTCCAAGACCAACAGGGTCGAATGGAACCTCAGGTTCTCAGGCGAGAGTGGGCAGCAACAGGGCTAACATTCGGTGCCATCGGTGTCAGAATTTGGGGCACTATGCCAATGAATGCCCCAAGGCGCGAGCTCAGTTGTATATGGAGGATTATATGGAGGACGAAAATGGAGGAGAGTTCCCTGAGGATGAGGAATTTAATGATGAGCTGTGTGTTATTGATCCGGACCATATTCAAGGGGAGAGCTTGGTGATACGAAGAATGTGTCTGGCGCCGAGATCAGATGAAGATTGGCGTCGGCATGACATCTTCACAACGAAATGTTTTGTGGCTGGCAAAACATGTCGTGTTATCATAGACTCCGGCAGTTGGGAGAATGTGATAGCAGAGGAGGCTGTGAAGAAGCTGGGGTTGCAGACAGACCCTCACCCACATCCATATAAGCTCGGTTGGGTGAACCGAATGCAGACATTCAGGTCAGCCGAAGGTGTAAGTTGTCACTGTGTTTTGGTCCTCATTTCGAGACAACTATTGAGGCGGATGTTGTTCCAATGGATGCTACTCACATCATACTGGGGCGTCCGTGGCAGTTTGATAACAGGGCAGTGTACAACGGGTACACCCACAGTTATATGCTGCGTCCAGATGGGAGGAAAGTTATTTTGAAGCCGCTTCAGGAAGTGAGTGGACAGAATACAGTAATTTGTTTACCAAGCACAGAATTCGATGCGAGTTTGGATGGAGAGGATGTTTGTTTTGCTTTGGTGAGCAAGTCAGGAGACTTCGGCGTGGAAGAGGAGCAAAGGCCAAATATGATTCCTGAGGAGTTGGTGTCTATCTTGGAGGAATTCCGAGATGTTGTATCAAAGGAGCTACCGGCTGGATTACCACCTCTCCGAGATATTCAGCACGGCATTGACCTTATTCCGGGCTCAGTGTTGCCGAATAAGGCTCATTATCGGATGACACCGCAACAGCATGAGGAATTGAGGAGGCAGGTCCAAGAACTTTTGGACAAGGGGTTCGTACGGGAGAGCATTAGCCCGTGCGCGGTGCCAGCCCTTTTGGTACCGAAGAAGGATGGTACGTGGCGCATGTGTGTCGACAGCCGCGCGGTTAACAAAATTACTGTGAAGTACAGGTTCCCGATACCGCGGTTGGACGACATGCTTGATCAGTTGAGTGGTGCTAAGGTCTTCACGAAGATTGATTTGAAGAGTGGGTACCATCAGATAAGGATGAAGCCTGGAGACGAATGGAAGACAGCCTTCAAGACTAAGGAAGGGCTGTATGAATGGTTGGTAATGCCATTCGGGTTGTCAAACGCGCCGAGCACGTTCATGCGCGTAATGAACCAGGTTTTACGTCCATTTCTTAGCTCATTTGTGGTTGTCTACTTTGATGATATTTTGATATACAGCAGGACAGCCGAAGAGCATGTGGGCCATGTGGCACAGGTTTTGTCAGTGTTACGTGAGAACCAGTTAGTTGCTAACCCAGAGAAGTGCATTTGGATGGTTGGGAGACTAATTTTCTGGGGTACGTTGTGACTGGAGAGGGGATTCTCCCAGATAGGAATAAGGTGCATGCAATTGTGGAATGGCCAGTACCTTCAACCTTGACAGAATTGAGATCCTTTTTGGGTCTTGCAGGGTTTTATCGCAGGTTTGTCAAGGGGTATAGTGAGCTGGCTGCACCTTTAACGGAATTGTTGAAGGGAGCCAGATTTGGGTGGAATGATGCCGCACAGGAGGCATTTGATGGGCTGAAAGTCAGATTGACCGAAGCTCCTTTATTGGTTCTTCCTGATTTTGATAGAGTTTTTGAGGTGGATTGTGATGCTTCGAAGACTGGAATTGGGGCAGTGCTTAACCAGGAAGGAAGACCAGTCGCATACTTCAGTGAGAAGCTGGGAGGAGCTAAACTGGCTTATTCGGTTTATGATCTGGAATTGTACGCCATTGTGAGATCCTTGCAGCATTGGCGCCACTACTTGATTCAGCGGGAGTTTGTACTGTATTCAGACCATCAGGCGCTGAAGTTCTTACAGGGTCAGCATAAACTGAGTTCAAGGCATGCGAAGTGGGTGAGTGCCTTGCAGGAATACACTTTCAGCATCAAGCACAAGTCTGGTACGTTGAATAGAGTGGCTGATGCTTTGAGTAGGCGGAGCTTGTTGATTGGCGCTATGCATGTGTACACTCTCGGCTTTGAGAGTGTAAGGGAGGACATTCGTGTGGATGAGCACTTCAAGGAGATTTTGGCCAAAATTGAGGCGGGGGAGCGAACTGATTTCGTTCTCCATGATGGATATTTGTTTCGAGGTAACTGCTTATGTGTTCCTGATACGTCTCTTCGTGTGTTGATCATCCAGGAACTGCATAACCAGGGTCACTTCGGAAGGGATAAAACAGCCTGGTTGATTCGCAGCGGTTTTATTGGCCTGGTCTTGACCGAGATGTCAAAGCTTTTGTGAAGAGGTGCAGGTTGTGTCAAGAGTCGAAGGGGACAGACACGAACCAAGGTATGTACACGCCTTTACCTATCCCAGAGGCACCATGGCGAGATGTTTCTATGGACTTTGTTGTAGGATTGCCGCGGACAGCAAGGGACTGGATTCGATTATGGTGATTGTGGATCGGTTCAGTAAGGTGGCGTGTTTCTTGCCATGCAAAACCACTTTTGATGCGTCAAAGGTTGCTGACTGTATTTTGCTTCAGTGGTTCAGCATTTTGGTATACCGGCATCCATAGTGTCAGACAGGGACAGCAAGTTTATGGGACACTTCTGGCGAGAGCTGTGGAAGAAGTTGGGCACAAAGTTAAAATTCAGCAGTCCTTATCATCCTCAGACGGATGGACAGACTGAAGTTGTCAACCGTAGCTTGGGTAATCTGTTGCGGGCAAATGTGCATGAATTCAGGAGCTGGGATTTGTGTTTGCCGAAGATTGAGTTTGAGTTCAACTCTTCAGTGAACCGTTCTACAGGGTTTGCTCCGTTTCAGATACTGTTTGGGTTCTTGCCAAGAGGTCCTTTGGATGTTCTGCCAGTTGAGTCGCCAGAGAAGGTGAGTCAGAAGGTCGAAGATAGAGTGTCTGACTTGCAGGAGATACATGCGACTGTTAGAGCCAAATTGGAGCAGACTTACGCCAAATACAAGGCGAAAGCTGATCAGCAGCGTCGGCAACAGTCCTTTGAAGTGGGCGATTTGGTATGGGTTTACTTACCGAGGGAGCGGTATCCACAGGGAGCTTTAACGAAGCTCAAGCCGAAGAAGATAGGTCCATGCCAGGTATTGGAGAAATTTGGTGACAATGCCTATCGGGTTGAGTTACCAGATGATGTCTTCATTTCGGATGTGTTCAACATTCGGCATCTGACCCCTTATGAAGGAGAGAATTCGAGCTTGAGGTCAAGCTTTTCAGAGGAAAGGGAGAGTGATGAGGACATCAGTTCGGACCAGAGTTCGGGTCAGTCGAACCAGTCCTTGGATGTTTCTGTACCAGCATCCCAGAGTCAGCAGGCCACGTCAGGGAAGACCACACCAGATAATCTACGAAGGTCCAAGAGGTTGCAGAATAAACGGGCTTGAAATTTCCTGTGTCGGATTGGGCCCAAACTTGGCTGGTCACATGGAAACGGACTGCTGATTCAAAGTCATAGCCGTTGGCAATGAGCTGCTGTGGATTTTGGCCATCCGGGCTCGTCTGATAGGAGTTTTGGGCCTGTTTTCGTTTTTAATGGCATAGTTGTAATTTTTAACTAAACTTATGATGTTAGGGTTTTATTTCTTTTATTTAGGTTGGTTTTGGGCGACCGTCAAGAGGCAGAGAAGAAAGACGCTATTTTTTTTATTTCCTTTTTTTTCTTGAATGGAGATGAATTTTTTTTTTCTGATTCAAAACAATTGAATTGAAAATTCAATTGCTCTTCCTTTAAATTTCGGATTGTGAGTGATCAAAATTCAAATTTTCTCCTTTTCTTGTCAAGATTCAAACCAAACCTGGACGAATTCTTTTCTCGCAGATTAGATCGTTCTTGAGTTGCAGGCGTTTTGAATATCGCCCTGCATCACATACCAAAGAAAGTCTACCTAACTGAGCAGGCCAGTTCAATCCTTTAGCAAGTTACTCCACCCAAACTTAAGAATCCTGAAATCCCAATTATATCTTGTGTCATAGAAAACCTTATGATAAAAAAAGCATTGCTAGATTTAGGTGCAAGTGTCAACCTTCTTCCGAGTTCAGTGTATGACTTATTTGGATTTGAAGAATTGAAACCAATGATGGTAACCTTACAATTAGCTGACCGATCAATTAAGGTACCCCACGAAATACTGGAGGATGTGCTGGTTAAAGTGGATGAATTTTATTTTTAAGTAAACTTTCTAATTTTAGATATGGAATCTGGTCATAACCCTACTCAACTACCAATCATTCTAGGTAGACCCTTTCTAGCAACTGCTAATGCTTGTATAATGTATAGAGTCGGGGTCATGGATGTATCTTTTGGAAATAAAATGCTGAGGTTGAATATTTTTAATGCATCTTAAGGACCACCTCTATACGACCATAATGAGATCAACATGCTAGAGAAAGTTATAGATAATAAGACCCCAGCTTTATTTGACTCAGATCCTTTACAGGCATATCTAACACATTTTGAAGTGAATGATTTTGATATTGATGGATATACTAAAGAAATAAATATAATTTTAGAGTCATCCAATTTTAGCACCATTCCCCCCATGGACTATGAAATATGATCAATTACCTACACACTCTAGTACACTGATGGTACTCTCTCTAGAAGCACCACTGTCCCTAGAGTTAAAGCCTCTCCCTGCTACGTTGAAATATTCATTTCTTAGACCCAATGATACCCTTCCGATAATCATTGCATCTGATTTAACTATCGATCAGGAAGACCAGCTTTTAGGAGTGCTCAAAGAATATAAGGAAGCAATTGGATGGTCAATTTTCGATCTAAAAGGAATTGACCCCTCCATCTGCATGCATCATATTCATTGCTAGGAAAATGCCAAATCTTATAGAGACATGCAGAGGAGACTTAATCCTAATATGAGGAGGTTGTTAAAAAAAAGGTAGTAAAATGGTTAGATGCATGATTATCTACCCAATTTCTGATAATAAATGGGTTAATCCACCCAAGTTGTACATAAAAAATCAGAAATTACTGTGGTGAAGAATGAAGAAGGAGAATTGCTTTCAACTCGTACCATAACTGGTTGGCGAGTTTGCATAGATTATAAGAAAGTGAATAATGTTACTAGGAAGGATCATTTTCTGCTGCCTTTTATTGATCAAATCCTAGAACGATTAGCTGGTCAGTAATTCTTTTATTTTTGGATGGTTATTCAGGATATAATCAAATACTAGTCTTTCCTGATGATCAAGAGAAAACCACCTTCACTTATCCCTATGAAACATTTTCTTTCAGATGCATACCATTTGGACTTTGTAATAAACTTGCTACATTTCAGCGATACATGTTGACAATTTTCTCAGACATGGTAGATAAATTTTGAAGGTATTCATGTATGACTTTTTAGTATTTGGTACCACTTTTGAGGATTGCCTTAATAACCTAGCTCAAGTATTGAAATAATGTAAACAAAGTGTTAAGTTGAAAAAAGCGCCATTTCATGGTCTGAGAGGAAATTATTTTAGGCCACATTGTTTCTAAGAAGGGGATTAAGGTAGATAAAGCCAAAGTGGAAGTCATCTCAAAATTCCTACCTCCAACTTCAGTCAAACAAATACGATCATTTCTCAGTCACGCTGGGTTTTATAGAAGATTCATCAAAGACTTTAGCAAAATTTCTAAATCCTTGTGCAAATTGCTTGTTAAGGAAACCCCTTTTGTTTTTGATGATAATTGTTTGAAACCCTTCCATACTTTTCATACAGCATTGACAATAGCACCGATTATCAAGCCTCATGATTGGTCCTTTCCCTTTGAAATCATATGTGATGCATCAGATTTTGCAATTGGTGCAGTGTTAGGACAAATAATCAACAAGAAGCAACATATGATTTATTATGCTAGTAAAACCCTTTGAAATGCTCAATTGAACTATGCTACTACTGAAAAGGAGTTATTAGCTATTATGTTTGCCCTAAAAATTTTTTGATCATATCTTTTAGGATCTAAAGTTTTGGTCTACTCTAATCATATGGCCCTTAAACACCTCTTATCAAAGAAGGATATTAAACCACAATTGATCATATAGATTTTGTTTCTACAAGAATTTGACTTAGAGATCCGTGATAAGAAGGGTTCCAAAAATGTGGTAGCTGACCACATCTCAAAAAATTTAGTTGAATACACATCAAGCACAGATGAGATCAGGGAGAAATTCTTGATGAACAACTTTTTTTAATTTCTTGTGGTCTTTCTTGGTTTTCCCATATTGTCAATTACTTAGCAATAAGACAAATTCCTTCTCATTGGTCTAAACAAGAAAAGGATATATTTTTTTCACAAGTATTACTTTTGGGAAGAACCTGAACAAATTAAGCATTGTCCTAACCAGGTAATTAGACGTTGTGTTCCTAAGTGTGAGTTCAAAAGTATACTTACTTTTTACGACACCCTTGCTTGTAGAGGATACTTTGGTAGAAAGAAAACTACAGCAAAGTGCTACAGAGTGGGTTTTATTGGCCAACACTTTTCAAGGATGCACATGAGTTTGATCGAAATTTTTTGCGGTGCCAACAAACTGAAAATATTTTCAAGAAAGATATGATATCGCTGATCCCTATATTAGTAGTTGAAATCTTTGATGTTTGGGGGATCGATTTTATGGGACCTTTTCCTGTTTTATTTGGATACGAATACATATTGGTTGCAGTAGATTATGTGTCAAAATGGATTGAGACCATAGCAACCCAAACTAATGATCATAAGATTGTAATCAAATTTATTCAACTTAATATTTTTAGTCAATTTGGATGCTCAAGAGCTATCATTAGTGATGAAGGTACATACTTTACCAATAGATACTTTGAGAACTTAATAATAAAAAAATATGGGATAACCCATAAAATAGCTACACCATATCATTTCCAGACTAGTGGCCAAGTAGAAATCTCTAACATAGAGATCAAACAGATTTTAGAGAAGTCGGTAAGGCTCGATAGAAAAGACTGGTCAGCATGTTTAGATGATGCACTATGGGCTTATCGTATTGCATTTAAAACTCCCATAGGAATATCTCCTTAGTGACTCGTATTCGGAAAAGCTTGTCATTTGCCAGTAGAATTGGAACATCATGCATTTTGGGCTATTAGACAGTTTAACTTTGATATAAAAATACAGGTTCCAATAGAAGACTCCAGTTGAATGAGTTATAAGAGCTACGCAATGAAGCATATGAAAATGATAAAATTTATAAGGCTCGAACTAAAGCATACCACGATAAATACATTTCGAGAAAAACCTTCAAACCTAATCAGAAAGTTTGGCTCTTCAACTCAAGACTAAGGCTTTTTCCTAAAAAACTTCGCTCCCGCTGGGATGGACCCTTTATTGTAACTCAGGTATTTCCCCATGGGGCGATAGAACTCAAAGATCCTAAGCAAGAAAATACTTTTAAGTGAACAGTCAATGATTGAAGCTTTATATGGATGGAATTAATGATAAGTTAGTTGAATCTATTAACCTTTTGGATTCAACATCACCAAGATTCTAAACACAGTCTAGCTGAAGACTTTAAACTTAGCGCTCTTGGAAAGCAACCCAGTTTATCATTTATTCTTAGTTTTTTTATAGAAAACTCGAGAAGGATAATAAAGTTGAGGGGAGTATTGCCTATGGAGTCATGCAAAGCACATTTAAAGAAGGAGGACATCGTACCCAGAAATGATAAGTACATTAAACTCAGGTGGTATCCTTCCTTGCAATTTTTTTTAATTTTTTTTAGAATAATAGAAAGCTGGCGAGAAGAAGAATAATTAAATTAATCTAAGTCCTCGAGTATGACTAAAATTAATTAGTGTGATGTACCAAATTTTATCATGATTTAAAGTTAATCGAGCATTCTAATTGATGATGATTAACGGCTTAAATAATTTTAGAGATACTGAGAAAAAAATTATTAAGGAAACCTAGTAAAATATAGGGTGTAGTCTAAAAAAATTTTAGAGTAATTTTAGACATTTTTGACCATTGATCTTGATAAGAAAACTACTTGATGAGGGTAAAGGTGGAAATGTCAAAGAATACATCAAATTCTTCTTAAAGTTTAAAATTAATAATAAAGTAGGTTCTTAGCATCTCTTACTGAGTAACCGAGCCCTATTACCTAAGCAAGTGATATTGTTTGCGTAAAAAGGTGAGAATGTGAATAAACTCAAATAGAGTCAACCTTAACCTGAAGCCTTTTTGACTTGAGTCAGTAAGCCCAAGGAATGTTTTATACCTAATGCCGTAAAGCCAACTGGCTTTGAAGTCATTGGCCTAAAGCTTACTACAAGGGTCAACTAGAAAGCAAGAGGTTAGAACATTGCACTGATTTAAAAAAAAGAGAGAGAGAAAGAAAAAAAAAGAAAGGGGACTAATATGAAGAAGATACTACACCCAACCCAAATTAATTTAAAGGACTTAAAGAGTGAGGTGGACAGTTGATGATAGAAAGAACTCTATAAATTTTATGAAATTCACTCCATTACTAAATGGATGACTTGATAATCTTATGAAGTACCTCTTTATGGTCTAGTCGGGTATATACTGATCTTAGAATAGTAAGATAACTATCACTTCTTGGACTGATTTGGTACATATTGCTAGATTTCTTATTTTACTCGAGGACGAGTAAAATTTAAGTTGAAGAGAGAGTGATAAGTACAAAAATATTAGCCATAAAAGTATTAATTTATAAATTAAATTATTATTATTATTTTAAATTTAATACTTTTATATAATATTTTTAGAAAAAGACTCTGCCAACTCGTAGAGCTCAATTTTAGGAGTCCAACGGTATAAACCACACTCAAATCGGACTTGAAATGAGCTCGAAATAGATTTTTCAAGATTTAACCCAGGAATTGCACGAAATTTAAAGCAGTGGCGGACTAGAGGAAATCGTGCGATATTTTTAAGGCTGCGGTTTAACTTTTAAAAGGAACAAAGCTGATATGTGAAGATAAGGTGAGTAGTTAATGCGGATCACACACGGAGTCGATGCGTCTCCATTCTTTATAAAAGAGCACCATCGAAGCCACTCGAGGAATCATCCAATAATCCTTTCACCCCTCCTCCTTTTCTTTGTTTCACCCCACTCTTTCATTCGCTCCATAACCCAAATCTTTTCATCCGTTCTCCATCCACCAACCATCCATACCCTCCACAATCAACCATTTTTCTATCTTAGGAAGCGAATCTACGAAAACAGGAAGCGAATAGCAGATCCATCATCTCAGAAAAGAAGTAGATTATATATTTTTAATTTTTTATGTACTCTTTTGGATGCCATGAAATAAAGTATTTATTTATGTTTAATTTTTATTGAATGTTCTCTATGCAAAAGTAATTTTTGACTGATCTATTCTTTAAAAGGAACAGGTCGTAGTCTACGGGTATGGACCGTACTCTAATTAAGATAGATCATATCTTAATTATTTTTATAATTAATTTTTTATTTATTTAAAATTTTAATTGCATAAATTTATTTCAAAATAACTATTCTTGTGGATTCGATCCCTTACTCTCGCTACTCTACCTAAGATTAGTGCTCCTTTCTTTGGACCTGTGTAATTCTGCCAGATGGGTCTTTCCTTCTTTTCCTTTTAAATTAAAATACAAGGAAAGTAAGGTTTATAATCTCAACACCAAATCTCATACCAGACTTGTACACTATTTGAATTGAGTCAGTTTGATAATAGTATTGCATACTAGTACGGCCAGGAGAATATATTTATTAAGGTGTTTCATTTTCTATATAATTAAAAAAAACTTCTTTAGCTTTTACTACTGTCTCACAAGTAATTAATCAAGCAATATCAGCATGTCAATGTCTTTCTTGATTTCAAATATTTCAATAATAGTAAATTGTTTGATGTTTGATTTCATTTTCAAGCCCAGCTCCACCATTAAGATTAAACCACTTCTCTAGTAGCTTTCTTGCAGGGATTTTGGGAGCTGGACTGATTAGAATCTTTTTGGCTTCTGGAGTTACATTTGCACCAAGATATTTGAAAAGTCGAACTACTGCTGGTATGTGGGATTACCTAATTGGCAAGTATCATGTCTCATAAATTATATGTGATACCAAATGTTTTTGGTTGAACTCTTATCTCTGCTATTCAATTTGAACGTTATTTGCATGGTTTTGGGTCATTCTTGAGTTACAATTTTTCTTCTTTCTCACAATGATATTCTTGACTATTAAGAGATGAATCACCATTAAATCATCTTGTTTGATCAAGTGCTTAGTCCTTGAATGATCCTAAATGTTGGTGGAAACAAGAGTCAAACAGCAGATGAAATGTCTAACAACTTAACAGGAGGTATTACCATCTTCTGAAGATCAGAGCGCACAAAATCCAACAAGAAATGGTTCTTATGCTGCATTATCAAACAAGGAAGGCAAGATGAAAGACTGCAATCTACAACATGAGAAAGGTATGAACATGGACCATTTCCCTCCTATAACAATTAAAGTATCAGCTCATGATATTAGACCTGATGTTACTACTGATCTAAGGACATCATTAAAAGTCATGTATTCATGATAATATTGGATCTGTTCACAAAGCATCGAGACAAGAAGATCTTAGCTGATAACAAATATTGCTATAAAAAAAAGACAGTCCTTCACCAAATTCTACTAAAATATCTGCCTCTAATGCCAGTCTATCTGCGATCCTTCTGGTTTCAAGCATCCACATTGCACCATCCATTTTTTGAGTCAACCCCATTTACGATGTAATGAATTAGAAGCAAGATTTTAAATCCTATGAGATAGGGCCATCCTGATTTTTGAAAGAAATGCTTGGCCATCCTTCCCTATTCTGATGCTCGGGATGAGAGATGTATCAGAATGTACTAATGGAAACTTCAGAATGATGGCAACGAGGTACCATCGTAACACTTTGGGATAGTAACCCGTCCTGGACATCACACCGAGATTTGAAATTATGATTAGAAGCTTGTGTCAGCAATGTGTTCCTAAATTTCAGTCTCAAAACTAGAGCCAGTCTCCATTCTAGGTTCCCTGGTCAATTCTGAAAATTTAGTAGAGATTGCTGCCTCTACTTTTAAGGAGCCAGATATTAAGGGCAGCTGGATGCCACAGCTCCCTGCTGATGTTTACTCTTTGTTTTTGCTAGCATGTGATGTAATTGGCATGGATTCATCTCGAACAGTCTGAATCCCAATTTGATCAGACTGGAGTCAAGATGCTTCTTGCAAAATCCATTAGTTTACCTCTCAACAATAAAATCTGCCCTCTGGAGCACTTCCAACTTCAGGATTTGTTGATCTGAATGGAGTAATATCCAAAATAAACAGTTACTTCGCTAGTGCATGAGAAAAACTTCTGCTTTGTTAATGTACCTTCTCTTGCTTGTCTCTGCAGCCTCTAAGGTGCCTCTTGGAAAAGTTGTAGTTCCTTCCGTAGTTGACCAAGCTCAGAAGCAAGCATTGACAGCTCTGCAAGTTCTAAAGGTAACCCTACATTAGTTGGCAGTAATTGTAGTCAACTAAGTTCACCTGACTACCTTTTCATTTTTTGCTAATAGACCTTTTGTTAGTTTCTGAACTAGCATATAATATAGTTTTATGGAATGTCTTGTGAATTTCCTTAGACTAGCTAACTCATGTTCATAAAAAGTACAATTAGTATGTACTTTTTAATAACTATCACTTGTAGGGATCACTTGTTTGTAACAGAATCATAGTAGTTTCTATTTCAAAATATGCATAAGCCAAGCTGGGGTATTTCTTTTGCATTGTATTGCTTGAGTGACCATGATTGGATGGGTGCTTTTGTTGCAAATAGGGCCTTTGTATTGCTTGAGTGACCATGATTCTTCAAGCCATGCTTTATGTTTTGTATGAGCTTAAAATGCATGATTGATAAAATAAGTGTTCTTTTATATCCAACAGTTGGAGCTCAAAAGGAAAAACTTCTTAGTCCTTGCCTTGTATGTAATTTTTGTCTGTACCTTAAATCTACCATGTCAGAGGTGTCATGTTGGATGGTGACTGGATAAAGGCAGGCGGCACGCATTCGCAGTTTGTACCTGAAAACCATACTGAGGCAAGAAATTGCACAACAACAGGCGAAGTGGTTTGGAGAATGTCGGGGGACACCATTCTCATCCAAAATGCCATTGGTGGAAAGGTATCTACACATAACTACTGTCTGCAATGTTCTTCCATGCTATGCTCATGATATGAACACGTTACTTTCTGCATGATATATTGACATGTTGAAGGACTTTATGCTTGTCCATGCTCAAAGAAGAGCGTAACAAAATTGTTCTTTATCTGTTCATCAAAATCATATTTTTCAATGTCATTTGAGTGGGTTGTGCACCAGGAAATCAGCTAGTTTGATGAACCCCAAAACTCTAGGTTTGATCACACAATGCGCTGCACTTTCTTTGAATGTTGTGAATATTCCATTGTATCTGTTTCAAATGCTTCCTTCTCTTCTCAGTGGGGCAATTGGTGCACGGCTCTCTGCGGATGCTTCCAACTGTTCGAAGCCTTGTAGGGGGCAGCTTGGCGTTAATGGTTCAGAACTCGTCTACAGTCATCACAGGATTCATCATAGCATTGGTTGCAAACGGGAAGTTAATGCTTGTCATTATATTGGTCATACCTTCGGTGGGTCTTGTTGGGGTTTAATCCTTGACGAACAGTAATGAAACCAATATCGCCCAAGAAATACTTGGGCTTTCATGTTGTCAACAATTAGATTGGCGCATTACTAACTTGTCTACTTTTGAACCCCCTCGATCCCGCGTGCAAAACACCTTGAGTCTTCACCCATGAATTCTTGGGAGGATCTTCCCGTGAGAATCTCATGCGCCTTCCAGCGTGAGATTTCTTCCCGTGAGAATCTCATGCGGAGCTTGACGCTGGACCTGGCTTCCGAATCACCAAGCCCACGCGAAGCTTCCCTCCATGCTTCCGCTGCAATTCTTCTGCTTGAAACCTGGGAGGAACTCGCGCCTCCTTCACGTGGGCACCACGAAGCTGCACGGCTTCATTCTCCTTGGGAGAAAGGAAGTGATACGGCTGACCGTTTTCTCTGGGTGGTATTATCTTTTGCACGATTTTTGAAAGCAATGATATGACAGCAAAACCCCTTTCGCGGGGCCTTCAGCGTCGGCCACCAGCGTTGGCCTTCAGCATCGGCCCCAGCACTGAGACTTTGGCTCCGGCCTCCAGCGTCGGCCTTTAGCGTCGGCCACCAGCGTCGGCCCCAGCACTGAGACTTTGGCTCCGGCCTCCAGCGTCGGCCTTCAGCGTCGGCCACTAGCGTCGGCCCCAGCGCTGAGACTTTGGCTCTGACCCTCCAGTGTCAGCCTCCAGCGCCGGCCCTCAGCCCCGACTCCCAGCGTCGGCCTTCAGCATTTTTCACATGCACAAAAACCAGTCTGATGCAACGGATCCCATGATCTAAGGTCTACTGCCGAGCACCTCGCTCACCAAAATCACGGGCAAGTGTTAGCTTGATCGGCGGTTACCGCTATAAGCGGCCCTTATCCAGCAACAACCCAACAACTTGCCGTTCGATGAAACATCACAACGGGAAAGATTCGACGGTTTCAACAGAACAAAGTAAACGGGATCCCAGGCAGGTATAAATAGAGGACCCGAGCTCCATGTGAGGGGACTCTCTCTGACTTCCTCTTTAAAAATTCTACACAGAAATTATATCCCTGTTCTACGACTCACTGACTTGGGCGTCGGAGGGTCCCCGCCGGAACCACCGGTCCGGGACTTTTTGCAGGCTCTAGAAGGAAGACGGCGACCTCTCTGCACATGCAACAATCTCAGCCTACCCGACGTTCATTGCACGTGATTTGGCAGCAACAGATTGGCGCGCCAGGAAGGGGGAGACCGGGTCGAAAGTTCTCCTGCAACACCCTCTAATTTTGCAAAGGAAACGATGGTGACTACGCGAGCACAAGAGGCTTCCTCCAGTCAGGTAGCCGGGAGCATTCCACGAGCTGAGCATTCGGAGGCCAATCTCCATGCTTCGCCCCCTGCACTGACAAACCAACCCGACCGGCTTGAAGTTCTAGCCCACCAGGTCCAGGATCTGACGACGATGGTCCGGGGGCTGCAAGAACATTATTTGGCTGCTGTAACTCAACCCCCTACGCTGGACGAAGGGGTGCGGGGAACAGTTCAGTCTCACCAAGGAGGGACCCCGCCTGAGGTCTCCCACCGCTCACCCCCCGAACCTCATCACCAAGGGACCTCGAAGCGGCGGCGGTCTCCCTTTTGCCACTCCGGTCGTTCCCACCACCGGCTGGGGAAAAGAGAGTCCAGGCGGGCGCGTTCTTTGCGCCGGAGGTCTTCTTCAGCTCCTTCCTCTGATTCATCCCAAGATGGCACTCTCCGGAAAACCACCCGTCGGGCCGAGCAAAGGCTCGACGAGTATAACCGACGGTTGGACGAGCTCAGCCGCCGGATCACCGACCCTTACGGGACGGCTTATGAATGCCGTCCCCGCTTTCCCGTCATATCATGAAGGAGCCGGTCCCGCCACGGTTCCGTCTCCCCCAACTGGATCCATACGATGGGACGACGGATCCCCTTGACCACTGGAGAGCTATAAGGTCCTTATGCAGGTCCAAGGAGCGACGAACTCCCTTTTATGCGTCGCCTTTCCGGCCACTCTCCGGAAAGCGGCGCGTGTGTGGTACTCCTGCTTGCCCCCGCGCAGCATCAACTCGTTTCGGCAGCTCGAGCGATCTTTCCTGGCTCACTTTGATGCCTGTCGAAAGATCCCGCGAGTGGCAGATAGCCTCTTTGCTGTTCAGCAAAGGAGTGGCGAGACCTTGAAGGATTTCGTCGCTCGATTTAAGGAGGCGGCGTTGGAGGTGTACAACCTGGAAGATTCCGTAGCCACTTTGGCCTTGAAAGGAGGACTTCGCCCATCCAGGTTCGCGTATTCCCTGGATAAGAAGCCTCCGAGTTCTTATGCTGAGCTTCTGAGCCGAGCCCAAAAGTACATCCGCGCCGACGAGGCGGATTCTTCCAGGAGGGAAGTTGACAAGAACACCAGTAATAAACCACCGCCCACTGATCACGCTGGCGCACGACCTCGAAAGCCCGAGCCTCCACGCCGCTCAGATCGCCGACCACAGACACTGGTACCCAAGGAGCAATTCACCCCCTCATGGCTCCCATCTCTCACATCCTGTTGGAGATCGAGGAGGACCTTATTTCAAGCGTCCGGCTCCCTTGAAGTCTGGGGCCCCCCGCAACAAGGAGCTTTACTGCCGGTACCACCGAGACTACGGTCACGACACCGAGGACTGCCGCCATCTAAAAAAGGCCATTGAGGAGCTGGTTCAGCAAGGCCATCTGGGCAAATTTGTTCGAAGGGGAAATCCCCCCGCACGGGCCCCCCGGTGCCTCCGAGTCGCCCGGCTGGTGTAGATAATGCTCCAACTGAAAAGACCATAGCTATGATCTCCTGGGGAGCGGATGGTGGTTCGAAGAGGCAGCGAGAGGGATAGACTCTGTAATTCCTTTCTTCGGAAAGGATCTAGATGGGGTAGTTAATAAACATGACGACAGCGTCGTGGTGTCCATGACTATAGCCAAACATCCTGTAAAAAGAATTTTAATTGATAGTGGGAGCTCGTGGATGTCTTGAGCTATGAGGCTTTTGTTCGGATGAACTTGTCAAGATCTTTGCTCCGACCCGTTGCTGCACCGCTAATGGGCTTCACTGGAGATTTGGTGAACGTCGAGGGCGAAATTGCCCTCCCGGTCACGGCTGGAACCCCTCCATGTCAGAGCACCGTGGTTATAAACTTTTTGGTGGTCCGGGTCCCGCTGGCTTATAACGCCATCTTGGGAAGACCAGGGTTGAATCTGCTGGATGCCGTAATCTCCACTAAGAGGTTATTGGTAAGGTTCCCCACCAATGAAGGGGTCGGAGAAATGAAGGGGGAGCAAAGCCCACTTCCGCCTTGCTACCATTTGTCTCCCAGCCCGCTGAACGCGGCGTCAGCGACAGCCTCTGAGTCACTCGATCCTAGGGAGTTGGGAAGAAGGGGAGAGCCGGCAGAGCACCTTCTAACCCTCCCCTTGGGTGATGACCCGGCAAGGACTGTTCAGGTGGGGGCATCGCTCCCAGAGGAAGCACGCCATCAACTTCTTACTTTCCTGCGTGCCAACACTGACGTCTTCGCATGGTCGTCCTCAGACATGCCGGGCGTCCCTGAAGAAGTAATCACCCATCGACTTAACCTCAAGCCAGGGTGTCGGCCGGTCCGACAGAAAAAGAGAAACTTTGCTCCAGACAGACAGAAAGCTATCGACGAGGAGATCCGCAAGTTAATGGCTGCGGGCCATATTCGGGAGGTCCACTACCCCGAATGGTTGGCTAATGTGGTGCTAGTCCGCAAGACCAACGGAAGCTGGAGAATGTGCGTAGATTTCACCGACCTCAACAAGGCATGCCCTAAAGACAGCTTTCCCCTGCCTCGAATCGATCAACTGGTGGACGCTACATCCGGCCATGAGGTCCTTAGCTTCATGGATGCTTTCTCTGGATACAACCAGATCCGGATGAATCCGGCGGATGAAGAAGCTACCTCCTTCATAACTGAAAAGGGGCTATATTGCTACAAGGTAATGCCTTTCGGGTTAAAGAATGCGGGAGCCACTTACCAGAGGCTGATGAACAAGGTCTTTGAAGGTCAGATAGGACGTAACATGGAAGTGTACGTGGATGACATGTTGACAAAAAGTTCCATGCCATGACCACATCGCGGACCTAGCGGAAACTTTTGACAGCCTTCGTCGGTACCAGATGAAGCTGAACCCTCGCAAGTGTGCATTTGGGGTGACAGCTGGGAAGTTCTTGGGTTTCATGGTGACCCGGAGGGGGATCGAAGCAAACCCGGACAAAGTCCAAGCCATCTTGGACATGAGGCCTCCTGCCAATAAGAAGGAAGTACAGCGCCTGACAGGAAGAGTAGCCGCCCTAAGCCGCTTCCTATCCAAGTCCGCTGAAAGGTGTCTACCTTTCTTCAAGGCGCTTCGCAGAGTCAACGAGTTCGAATGGACGAAAGAATGCCAGGAGGCGTTCGAAGGGTTAAAGGAATTCTTATCTACCCCGCCACTGCTAGCCAAGCCGACGGGTGGAGAAGAACTCCTTCTATACCTTGCGGCCTCTCCTGAAGCTGTTAGCTCTGTGCTAGTCCGTGTGGACACTGATGGCACACAAAGGCCAGTATACTATACGAGTAAGGTGCTTCATGATGCAGAGACCCGATATTCAAACATGGAAAAAATCATCTTTGCATTGATCGTGTCTGCCCAGCGTCTGCGGCCGTACTTCCAAGCCCACCCATCGCGGTGATCACAGACCAGCCTCTGAAGACAGTTCTAGCTCGTCCAGATACTTCCGGCCGGCTGGCAAGGTGGGCCCTCAAGCTGGGGGAGTTCGATCTATCTTTCCGCCCCGTTCGGCCATGAAGTCTCAAGTCTTGGCAGATTTTTTGGTTGAATGTACTTGGGGAATGGAGCCACCTAAAGAACCTCCTACGGACACTCAGCCCCTCGGAACCAGTGATGATGAGTGGGTCCTTCATGTGGATGGGGCATCGAACTCTCAAGGGAGCGGAGCAGGCCTCATCTTGGCCAACTCGGATGGGGTTGTGACCGAATGTGCACTTCGCTTCCTCTTTCCAGCCACTAATAATCAGGCGGAATATGAAGCTTTGCTATCCGGCGTGAGGTTGGCTCGAGAGCTTGGGGTGAAACGCCTTAGGGCATTCACCGACTCCCAACTGGTTGCCGGCCAGATTACAAAGGAATACGAGGCAAGGGATCCCATCATGGCCCGCTACTTAGAAATGGTGCACTCGCTGATTTCCCCCTTCACTCACTTCAGCGTCAGCTACATTCCTCGACAGGAGAATGCTAGAGCCGACGCCTTATCCCGTCTTGCCGCCTCAGCTGATGGGATGTTGGGAAAGGCTTATGTGGAGCACTTAGAAGCCCCGAGTATTGATGTACCAAGAGAAACTTTACCAGTGGAGCAGGAGCCCTCCTGGATGGACGCCTATGTCCGGTACTTTACTGAGGGCACCCTTCCAGAAGACCCTGCCGAAGCTAGGAAACTGAAAAGACGGGCCCCAAAGTTTTTCATTATGGAGGGAAAGCTCTATCGAAGGTCGTTCTCATACCCTATTCTCAGGTGTGTCGGTCCCACCGACGCCAATTATATTCTGCGGGAGATACACGAAGGGATATGCGGAAGCCATCTGGGGGGCAGGGCTCTTGCATATAAAGCTCTACGTCAGGGGTATTATTGGCTGACAATGAAGGAGGATGCATCCGAACTCGTTAAGAGATGTGACAGCTGCCAGCGTCATGCCAACATTCAACATCAACCGGCGTCTCAGCTGACCCCTCTAGCTGCACCGTGGCCCTTCGCACAGTGGGGCATGGACATCCTGGGACCGTTCCCTCCTGCCTCCGGACAACGTAAGTTCCTAGTGGTGGCCGTCGACCATTTTACTAAGTGGATCGAGGCGGAAGCTCTTGCTAAGATCACGGAAGCCAAAGTAAGGGCTTTCTTCTGGAAATCTGTGGTGTGCCGGTTCGGGCTACCGCACACCCTCGTTACAGACAATGGCCGACAGTTTGATAATACGGCCTTCCGAGAATTCTGCGATGGCCTGGGCATCCATCATCGATTCACCTCAGTAGGGCATCCCCAAACCAACGGCGCAGCCGAGGTGACAATCGCATCATCCTCCAAGGACTCAGGGCTCGGCTAGATAGCTGCAAAGGGCGCTGGGTGGAAGAACTTTCCAGTGTGCTATGGGCCTACCAGATCCGCTCCGGCAGTCAAAGACCGGCGCCCAGCATCGGTGCCAAAAACCAACCCCGCGTCGGCAGTAAAGACCTATGTCCCGCGTCGCCACCGAATGTTGGCCTTGTGTTAGCACTTGGGACAATATCGCGGTTCATGGTCCATTTCGCGTAACCTACTTGACATAGCCCTACTGGTTGGTGATTCACGATAGCTTACCCAACTAAAGCTAATCATAACCAAAGGCGTGAAATAGGGATTAAAACATTCATTGATGGCCAAAAGGTTACAAAATTGCCGAACTAAGTCGGACTTAGAGCGATACAAAAAGAGAAACTAAAGCTATTAATGGTCATCTGAAGCCGGGACATCATCCTCAGGAACGTCATCAGGCTTCAGTCCCTCAATATCCTCTAGGTCGTAGAGCTCCTGGATCTTATCTTTGCAGTCTTGAAAGCCGGCGTCATAAGCAAGCGCCGCTGACTCGGCCACCTCCTTGTCGAAGGCTTTGGATTTTTTAAAATCTTCTACGGCCTCGGCAACCCTTTTTTCAGCCTCGAGAGCTTTTTTCTCGGACTCAATGGCCCCCCTCTGGGCCTCTGTCACTGCCGCCTCCAGATCTGCAATTTTGGTTATGTACTGGCGGGTGGCTTCTTTGGCTGCATTTGTCTCAGCGGAGGCAGAACTTAATTGGGTCTTCAAAACACACACCTCCAATTCTGCCACTTTCAGCTTCTCTTCGGCTGCCCTTTGGTTCTCCTCGGCCGCTTTCTGTTTTCCTCGGCCACCTGAGCATTATCTAGCTCATTGGCTGCGCGGCGCTGAGCAACCTCTAGCGCATACTCAGCCTTTTCGGCTCTTAGCCGGGTGACATCGATTTCACCCTTCAGGGTGGCCCGAGTATCCTCCAGAGCCATTGCCGCCTTCTCCGCCTTGACTTGGAGGGACAACATCTCCTCCCGCACTTGTTCGATAGCGGTATCGCTCAAGGTCCAGAGGTTCTTCAGGGCGACTAGAGAATTCAATGCCTGGAGGAAATGTCAAGATGAGAAAAAAAAAGAGGGAAGAAAGAGATGATGATGGAGCAGAAGCTCACCCAGAGATGCGCCACCGATGCTTCACGGAAGAAGGTGACTCTCCCCTGACCCCGGAGAAATTCTTGCACCTCAACCACCGTGGCTTCCTCCAAGGTCCGTTCAGCCCAGCGGCCGTGGTTTGCCAACAACGACTGGAAGGAAGGATCGCGCCCCTCTCTTCCCTTGGCGTTGGGCCTACAGAGGCAGATTCCGCCTCTGAGCCTGCGCCTCCGACTCCTTGACTGGCGGAGGCACTTCGGCTGTTGCCCCCATAGGGGGCAGGGTAGCGGCTGGAGTCGTCACTACTGCCGCAGGAATTTTATCCGTCTCTAAGGCTTTGGGCAAGGGCGACGGCGCCTTCCCCTCGGGAGAAAGGTCGAGCAGGATAATGGGAGGAGCTGAAGCTGAAGGTCCTTTCTCCGGTTGGCTCCGTTCCACCTCCCTGCCGGTCTCGGCCCTTACCGCGTCTGCCATGACAGGTTCGTCGGCTTGGGCATGGGCCGCCTCGCCTGCGTGCGAGGATTCCACAGTTCTGGCCCCCTTGGCCTCGACCTCCCAGCGTCGGCCCTTTTAGGGCCGCCCTTCTTCAAAACCTTTGCACGCAGGGGCTTCACGACTTTAGCCCCTCCAGTGTCGGCCTTTCCGCGTCGGCCCTCTCAGCATCAACCCTCCCGGGTCGGCCCTCCTTGGGACTTTAGCAATGGCCCTTCTTTCGGCAGGGGGCACATCCCCTGTATTCTTCCTCTTTCTAGTGGCCGCTTGCTTAAGCTCATGAAGCGTCGGCGCCATCCCTATACAGGCGAAGGACAGTTAAAAAAGAGAAAAAAGATAAAAAAAAAAAAAAAAAAAAAAAAGAGAGAAGAAGAAAAGCAAAGGGAGGAGAAGAGAGGCGAGTGATCAAGTGCTCACCCCTCGGGGGAATTAAACCAGCACGATGAAGATTCTCCTCGGCTAAAAGCATATTACACCGAGGGATGTCGGCAGTCAGAAGCTGCCCAAACGCCATCCGATCTCGTGGAAGGATGGAGGGATCCCTATTAGCGTCAATGTTGGGTATCCCCCAGCTTCCACGAACCCCACCGATGTCAGCAAAGAAGAACTTATCCTTCCACCCTTTGACGGAAGTAGGAAGGCACAATTTGAGAATCCTATTAGACCTAGGGGTGAAGGACCACCAACCCGATTGCTTGCGAAGGGTGTAAAAGCTGCGGAATAAAGAGATACTGGCCTCAATGCCTTGCAAGTGGCAGAGTACCAAAAAACCGACGATGGTTCGAATTGAGTTGGGAACTAACTGGGAGGGAGTCAAGGAGTATCGGTCTAGGAGATTGAGAATAAAAGGGTGGATAGGCAACCGAAGCCCAGCCTTAAAAAAGGCTCCGTACAAAGCAACCCTTCCGGAACGGGAAGAAGTTACCCTGTCATTGGGGGTAGGGAAGAACAAATGAAGGTCCGACGGAAGCTATACCTGGCTTTTAGGTTTACTATGTCTTGAGCAGACATAGCGGACGCAGTCCCTTCGGGGGACTCCTTGGAGACCCTGGAAGGACCGGCAGCCATCGACTGGCTCCGGACGGAAATCCGTCCGCCGGTCGGACGACTCCCGGTTAGGGGACGACTGACTGGCCGCTGCTCCGGTGAAGAATGGTTAGAAGAAGGGGTAGACCATTGGCTTAATAAGGAATCGGAGTCTGAGAAGGGTTGTGGGAACCCCCCCAGGAACCAGAGATGGAGCAAGAAGGTGAGGAAACCATGGGAACTAACCTGGAAAACTCGAGCCAAAAACAGAGCACGGGGAGAGAATGAAGGCAGGAGACAAATGGACGCAGGCGGACTCGAAAGGGGGCAGCGGCGTAAGAAATGGGGAGGATGGGAAGATAAGGGCGATTTTTCCTCATGACGCCATCTCAGGACACCCTACAATCGTCTGATCTGACCACGCGTCCATCTTTAATTGGGAGGCGTTTCGACGGCCTGCCAACGCGAAAAACTCGAAAAGACCACCGATAAAAAGGGAGGCATTAACTTTATCGCAATGATACCGCTCGCCTTTTCGTAACGCTGCCCGAGGGAAATCCTCTCTAATCCCAACAAAGGCAAAATAATGACACGAAAACCGGCCGCCTAGAGGATATTAACACCCTTTCGCGGGTAAGTGAACGCTCACCCATCTCAGGGGCCGGGGGGCATCTGATACGGCTGGCCGTTTCCTCTGGGTGGTATTATCTTTTGCACGGTTTTTGAAAGCAATGATGTGACAGCAAAACCCCTTTCGCGGGGCCTTCAGCGTCGGCCTTCAGCGTCGGCCACCAGCGTCGGCCTTCAGCGTCGGCCCCAGCACTGAGACTTTGGCTCCGGCCTCCAACGTCGGCCTTCAGCGTCGGTCCCAGCACTGAGACTTTGGCTCTGGTGCCTCCTTTTATGAAGTTTTTGGACCTTAATTGGGTAACCGACGAGACATCCTAAAACCAGTAGATACACTTGCAAAAGCTAACTGAATTCATCACAAAATTTAAAGAGGAAAGACAACCAAATGTATTATCTGATAAGAACAAAGTCTGACATGCTTGCCTACAGATATTCAAGTACAGTAAAGTATCAGAATGATCCATGTGTCGGAAATTCAAAATTTTATGTTTCCCTGTAGACTATATCTGGTTTTAAATTTATCTGTGCTTACTGAAATCAGCAGGTATTTGAACCTAAGTTTTGCAATAAATTTGGATAGTTTCCCCATGCTTACACTGAATTTTAGGGTGCATCAACATCCAAACTTTGTTGGTTAGCATAATTGAATTTCAAAAACCCCAGAAAAGGGTATCACTAGTTTGGTGCATGGAATGAACTCCAGTGCCATCGACACACACACACATTTCCAGTTATGACTCATCTTCTATCAGAAAATTTTCCTTGATAATAATTTGATCTTTTTCCCACTTTATACTCTGATTTGATTCCATTTATAAACCCACATTTCTGCACATCAATACTTTCAGCTTCCATGATTTAAAGCATGTTAAACAACATGATTAGTGAATACGTCTTGCCTTATTCAGAATTTTCCATGAAAGAAATGAACTTAGGGAGAAACTTTTGGGGTGTTGTTTTATGTACCAATGATTAGATACATTTGTTTTTTATTTGTTATGATTTCATCATGTTGGAATACTTATATCTGGTGCTCAATGTGCGTTGTTATGTTTCTAATTTATGGCTGTGTGATGTTTGTTTTCCACACCATACCTGCAACATGTCTATTAATTTTGTTCAAGGAAGAAAGGAGGATTAGAAAGTGGAGGAAAATGATAGGTGTTGGTGGGAGTGATTGGAAACACTATGTTAGAAGGAAATCTCATGTGGTAAAAAGGTGTAAAAGGAAGGGAATTCCTCATTGTCTGAGAGGACTTGTTTGGCAATTGATTTCCGGCAGTCGAGACCTTTTGCTAATGAATCCAGGGGTTTATGACGTAATCCACTTTGCATTGACATACTACTTTCATTTGCCTTGACATATTACTTCTATTTGATCTTTCAAACTTTGTAGACAATATGTTTTACATTGTTATGGTCAGGAATTCAAAATATCAAATAAACTGATCTATGTGCCATTTTGAGGTGAAGATAATGGCTCAAACTTAAAAGAAAGTCCTATTTCAATTCTGATTTTAATGAAATTTATATTTAAAATTTTAATTCGGATGTGAAGAATATATGCAATATGTATGTTTGTTATGATTGTACATATTCATTATAAATTTGTACAAATTTTGATTTAAAAATTATTTTTTTATTTTTTTTAAAATAAAAGATTTGCATTTTCCGATGCTTTTAAGTATCGAAAAATTTCCTATGCTTTCAAAAAGCATCGGCAAACAAACTTCCCAATGCCTTAAAGCATTGAAAAATTCTTAACGCTTTTAGAAAGCGTCGGCAATCAAACTTTCCAATGCTTTAAAGTGTCGGGAGTTAGCCTTTTCGCCGACTCTTTTAAGCATCGGTAAATTTTCGACGCTTTCAAAAAGCATCAGAAAGAATTGCTTCCACTCTTATTTGTTCGACGCTTTATGAAGCGTCGGAATATTTTTTTATGATGCTTACTATGCAGATATCATGGGATTGATTGTTTTACAATTATTCACTGATGATGTCACTAAGAATTTATTTCATTGGTTTCTTTAAGCTTTATTTGTAGTATGGTTGTCCAGCTTCTATTCTTGGCACATTCAATGTAATTTAGATGGCATGTCAGCTAACTCTAGCCATCCCTCACTCTCTACCCAAAGGCAATTTGATCGGAAAGATGTTGATCCTTGTAATTTGGCTAAAATGAATCAAATGCCTGAGCTTTTATTATTGTTATTTAGTTTGTTTGATAGTTTGAGCATTATTGCCCTTGTCATTTTTTAACAAAGATTCTCTTGGCTATGTAACTTATTTTTTGTTGGTAATGCAAATATGGTTATTCTTTGCTTACTACCTTTTCTCGACAGAGGAGTTCTGCCTCTACCTCTAGTATGCTCTGCGTGAGCAAGTTATGCGAACAAATAATCTAGGGATTAATTGCTACAACTGGGTTTAATGTTCATGTTCCTATTCATCCCTCATATGATATACCATCAAGTTTAGCATCGGCTTCAGTTAACACTATGCAGCCTTCACCATATTCATTCATTGCCGCCTCCTTCTCCATGTATGCCTCCGCCTTCGTCTTCGTAGTATTTTATGTTAGTTATGGATATTATAATTGATATGGTGATTTTCATTTATTAGTTATTTTGATGTTTATCTTTTATTGTCATCATGTAAAAATTTTGTATATGTAATGACTATTGTATGTAAAGAATGATATTATTTTTATTGAAATTATTTTTAATATTAAAAAATATGAAACAAATAAATTATATTCTTTTTAAATAAATATACAAAATAGTAAAAAAATTAAAATAAATATAATTTTAAAATATTAAAAATTTAAAATAGAATAAAGATCTGTTCTTATGATTTCTATACCTTTCCCTATGATTTTAGACATATTTCATATGAAAAAATAAGTTCTTATGATTTCTATACCTTTCCCTATGATTTTAGACATATTTCATAGGAAAAAATAGAAAAAAATATATTTATTTATCATTTTTTCCTACAATTTAATTTATTCTTGCAAAAAAATGGTTAAAATAATTATTGAATCACTTTTTCTTATGACTTTTTCTTTTCTCATAGGTAAAATTTTTTTTAAAAAATTACTTTACTACTTTTCCTACGATTTTAAGCACTCTTATAGAGAAAGATGTGGATTAAAAAAATATTTTTTAATTTTTGTTACGATTTTGGTATTTCTCGGAAAGAAATCATTAAAAAATATTATTATGCAACTTTTTTCAATGAGTTTTCTATTTTTATAGGAAAAAGTAATTTTAAAAAATTACTTTTTCTCTTTTTCCTATGATTTTTCATTTTCGTTGACAAAGGTTTTTAAATTTTAAATTTAAATTTCAAATTCTGGTCACTCTTTTCCTACAAAAAAATAAACTTTATCTATGAAAAAAATCATAGGAAAAAGTTTATCTCTTTGCGTATGATTTTATGAAAGATATAAGCAAAGGCTTTCTCGATGCATTTTTGCCTATGATTTTTTTTTCAATTTTTATCGATAAAAGAATTATAGCGAAAGAGTTTTTTTATAATTTTTTTATTTTTTCTACGAAAAAAAAAAATCCTAAGCAAAAGTTGATTTTTTTTTTTTTGTAGTGTATTCTTGAAGCCTAACTCTAAGGCACATCAAAGACCCAACAAAGACTACCGTCTAGTCCACTTGGCTAGCCTGGGTCGGAGGGGAAAAAAATAAAAAAATCTAGGTCAACTTAGGATCACCCTTTTTGGGTTGATGAGGTTGAAGGCCACCCAAGCATGAAGGTGTCACCGCTCGGTCCGCAAAGGGACGTGCGTGCGCACGGCCCAGCTGGGTGCATGGCCCAGTGCGGGCATGCATCCAGGCTGGCCGCCAACCTGGCAGTAGCCTTGGAGGAATTCGCCTAGCTAGCCTTGCACATTGCCGTATTTTCTTGGAGACTTTGAGGTAGTGGATTTGGAAGATCACAGCCCTACATCAAACATCCAATGGTCAAGAAGGTGGTACACTTGGAAAGGACTTTGAGATGGTGATTTCATATGGATTTCCACACGGCTTCAACATAGTATAGCAGTGATCTTTCCATCTATAAAAGAAAGGCAGAGGGTCTTCATAGAGGTGAATTCAGTTGATTATATGATTTGACCAGCGAAGATCAAGTCAGTGCAGAGGTCTAGGCCAGGCAGCCTTGGACGCGGACGAGACTAGGCCAGTACACATAGGAGGTGCACGGATACGAGGCGCCAAGGTCAGTTTTATGTTTTTAAGTAAAGTTGGGGTGGGCACTTTGAGTGATCTTGGTAAGGGATAGAGAGAAGTGTTTGGCCTATGGGCAACCTCATGCCTCAACGTATATGGAGAGCAACGCCAAGCTCTGGTGGAGAACCAGAACTGCAGAGGATGACTGTGCCGAGCATCCTAGGATCGAGATTTGGGAGGTCTTCAAGAGGGAGTTGAAGGGTCAGTTCCTGTCGAGCAACGCAGGCTGGCTTGCTTGGAAGAATCTGCGGAAGCTGCGGCAGACAGAAAAAATCCAGGAGTACATGGCACAGTTCCGAATGCTACTTTTGGAGGTGTCCAACATATCGAAGGAGGATAAGCTTTCTAACTTCCTCGCAGGCCTACAAGGGTGGGCACAGGTCGAGCTTTGCAGGAAGGAGGTGAGGGATATTCCTTTAGCCTTCGTAGTAGCAGAGGCATTGGTAGACTTTCGTAGCAGTATAACTTCGGGTAGTGGTAGCCAGAGCAAGGACAAGCGCAAGAGTGCGTCACCACCATGGGGTTGAACATGCAAGAAAGAGGACGTGCTAGCACATGCAGCAGCAAAACCAAAGGCACAAGCAAATTTTAGCGACTGCATCTAGCACGGAAGTGTCTAAGGAAAGTGACGACAATAGCCGCCGTTACTAACCAAGAATACAAGGCATCTGAGAGTTCAGAGGAAGGGCCAATAGTGAGGTTATCCCCACTAATAGCAATCGAAACCTTGACCGTGATGTAGCAAAGCCAAGGTCTGATGCACGTAAGGGCTCGGGTCAACGGGAGGACAATATGGACCTTGGTTGACACCGGCGCGATGCACAGTTTCGTGAGCCAGGGAGCGGTGCACAGATTGGGACTAGGAACACTTTTCAAGCCTTGTCAGGTGAAGCTCGTAAACTTCGAAGAGATTGCGTCTTTGGGCCAAGCAGAGGCCACATTGGAGGTGGGCTCATGGCGAGGGCGCTGTAGCATTAAGGTTCTGCCACTCGATAATCTCAACATGGTGTTGGGCATGGATTTCTTCATCAACTTCAAGGCCGAGGTTATGCCTCATCGCGGAGGCATCCTAATCCGAAGATGTAGATGTCCTTGTTTCGTGCCAGTGGAGGGGCGAGGCAAGACAACGAAGGGTTGATGCAGAGCGCCCCACCACCGGATTTGAGGTTGCGCAATAACCTCGCACCTAGGCGACAACGCACGTAGGCACTAGGACAGTGCATGCGCAACAGGCTTAGGCATGTCAGCCTGTAGCAAGAGGCAGCAAGCGAGATGGCTCGGCGAGAGGGCTATCCAACTGGGGAGGCATCAGTGGGTGTACGTGGTAGGTGGCTGCGTTGGAACCCAGGAGACTTTAACCAGGAGGGTCAAGGTGTGCGGCGATGAGGTGCGCCAGGAGGACCACTACGCGATAGTTTCGAGCCCAGCATGGCTCGACGAGGGCATTGAGACTTCAGTGGAGGGAGGAATGTCACCGCCTGGCCCGCAAAGGGACGCGTGCATGCACGACCTAGCTGGGTGCATGGCCCAGCTCGGCGCATGAGCGCGCGGCCCAGCGCGGGCATGCATCTAGGCTGGCCGCCAACCTGGTAGCAGCCTTGGAGGAATTTGCCCAGCCAGCCTTGCATATTACTGTATTTTCTTTTCTTGGAGGCTTTGAGGCAGTGGATTTGGGAGATCATAGCCCTATATCAAGCATCCAATGACCAAGAAGGTGGCACACTTGGAGAGGACTTTAAAGTGGTGATTTCATGTAGATTTTCACATGGCTTCAACATGGTATGGTAGCGATCTTTCCACCTATAAAAAAAGGTAGAGGGTCTTCATAGGAGTGAATTCAGTTGATCATACGGCTTGATCAGCGAAGATCAATTTAGTGCAGAGGTCTAGGCCAGGTGGGCTTGGACGCGAACGAGACTAGGCCAGTATGCACAGGAGGTACACGGGTGCGAGGCGCCAAGGTCAGTTTCATGTTTTTAAGTAATGTTGGGACGGGTACTTTGAGTGATCTTTGTAAAGGACAGAGAGAAGTGTTTGGCCTACGGGCAATCTTATTGTATCCAAAGTTATTTAATGAAAAGTTCTTTGGTCGGAAAGGCTTTGCTTTTCGTATATCGTTGTGTTTGTGGGACTTGGCTTGAGGTTTTATTTTATTATTGTGGGGTCTAGGCTGGTTAGGAGAGGGATCTTCTAACGCCATCACCGGTAGACGCAAGGACCTAGTGGGCATAGAGAGCGCTTGCATGTGCGAATCGAAAGCCTGATGACAAAGGCTTCGCATAGTCAAAGGAAGGAAAAAAAGAGAAAGCAATATTATAACATTATTATGAAATATTATAATATTTATATATAATACTACATAATATCATAATATTTATTCTAATATCACAATATAATGCATAATATTTAGAATATAATATTATATTTTTAATATCCTATAATAACTTATTATATTATAAAAATAATGGAGTTAAATAATATATTTTTTTAATTCTATGTTAATATAGTATAATAACATGTTTTCTAGCCCCACATGTGTATCTCGTTAGCGTTTATTTAATTTCTGGTGTTTGTCAATTGTATCTCATAGAATATGTAGGTTCTAGAGGAAAAAATAAGTGTATTAAGAAGGACTCAAAGTTAAATGGTTAGTCCAAAATGGCTATCGATAAATTCACTAGTTATTTTGCATCTAAGGATTGCAATTTTTTATTTTCTTTAATATTTTTGAGGATCTATCCATCCCAAATGAGATCGAAATGAAAGAATTTTTGTTACTATCGGAACAAAAATGAAAAAAAATATTTTCATATATGAAAAAAGGGAGGGATGGAGAGGATACTTTCCATCTTAATTATGGAATCCTTAATTTTCATTCTATAAGATATTCATATATTTTATATACTTTGATATTACTTTATTTTTAATATTCTAATATAGTATATATATAATTTTAGAATATTTTAATATCACATGTTCTTATTTTTTATATTTATTAGGATTTATGATTCAATAAATTTATTTTTTATAAAATAGATTATAGCGATAAATTTATATTATTATGTTTTTAAAATTATAATTTAATATATTTTTATGGGTAAGGATGGGGAATGATGAGGATGAGGATGAGGATGGGGATCCAAACGCTCGGTCTCGTCGCGACCGTTATTTATCCTTCCACGGCCGGTCTCGTTGCCATCCCTATTTGCAGGTGAGAGGCCGAGAAGAAGGGCTCTGCACGGCGCGACGGTTCAGTTGGGATACGGCGATCACGACCGTTGATGTCAGTCAACTCGTCCGCCATAATCTCGCTCGCTGGTGCACCCGCCATGCGCGCCGCATCTCCCGCCCTCTCTCTCTCTCTCTCTCTCCCGTCGTGTCTGTTTCAAACCATTGTTTTCCTTTCCCTCTCCTGTCGTCTCTCCTTCAATCCATCATCCTGTCGTCTCTCCTTCAATCCATCATCTCCCCACCATGACTTCAGGTACAAAGGAAGAAAGAGACAAGCTTCGGGTTTTCTTCATCCCCTTCTTCGCCTTGGGCCACATGATCCCCATGACCGACCTCGCCCGCCTCTTCGCCGTTCGCCCTGGTGTCGAGCCCACCATGGTTGTCACCCAAGCAAATGCTGCCTTAATCCGCCCCACCCTCGACCGCTCCACCGCCGCTGGCCGTCCTATCCGTCTCCTCCTCTATCCATTCCCCTCTGTCGACCTCCCTCCTGGCGTCGAAAACCTCGCCACCGCTCCATCCTCCGAATCCTGGCGCATATACAAGGCCGCCGACCTTGCCCAAGACGCCCACGACCGCCTCCTTCGCCTTCACCGCCCTGACGCGGTCGTCGCCGACATCCCCTTCTGGTGGACCACGGCCATCGCCGCCGACCTCGGCATCCCCCGCATCACCTTCCACGCCGTCGGGGTCTTCCCCCAGCTAGTCATGAACAACTTCCGCAAGATCCGATTCAAAATTCAAGAACTCGAGAACGGAAGCGAACCGATCAGGGTCCCGGACTTCCCAGGTCCGCCTATCAGCATCCCGAAGTCGGAGCTGCCGGGGTTCCTCCGCTCGCCGGACCACCTAACGGAGGCGTGGGACCGGGTGAAGGAGTCGCAGCTGGGAAGCTATGGCGTGGTGGTGAACACCTTCCACGAGCTTGAGCCCGAGTACTGCGACCTCTTCCGAAAGGTGGACTGCAAAAGAGCCTGGCTCGTGGGTCCTGTCGCCCTGTCCTACGGCGAGGGAGCCACTGAGCGGGGCGGAGGGGGGACGGCGAACCGATGCCTAAGCTGGCTTAACGCCAAAGAAGAGGGTTCCATTGCGTTCGTTTGCTTTGGGAGCTGGTGCCATTTTACGGTAGAGCAACTCCGCGAGATGGCGGCGGGGCTGGAAGCGTCGGGAAAAGCGTTCCTCTGGGCAGTAAGGGGAACCACCGAGGATGCCACCAAGAAGGAAGAGTGGATGCCGGAGGGGTGGGAGGAGAGGGTGGGAGAGAGGGGTCTGGTGGTGAGAGGGTGGGCACCACAGGTGGCGATATTAGAGCACAAGGCGGTGGGTGCATTCCTGACCCACTGCGGGTGGAACTCGGTGCTGGAAGCGGCGGCCGCTGGTGTGCCGATGCTAACGTGGCCTCTGGTCTTCGAGCAGTTCATCAACGAGCGGCTGGTGGTGGAGGTCATGGGGCCGGGAAGAGGGTTTGGGATGGTTTCCGAAGCACGCTGGCGGAGGAGCAGGTGGTTGTGCCCGGGGAGGTGATTGGGAGGGCGGTGTCCGAGTTCATGAAGCCCGACGGCGAGGGGGAGAGGGCGAGGCGGCGGGCCAGGGAGTACGCCGCCATGGCGAAGGCGGCGATTGCGGAGGGCGGGACGGCCCACCGCGACCTCTGTGGCTTGGTCGACCAGCTTGTGGCGATGAAAACCGACCGGAAGAATACCTCCTAGAGATCGTATGCGAGTTTTAATTTGAAAATATGATGGGGGGAGCCGTTGAAAGTGGTGGGATGGGAAGTCACTTTGCATGCGAGCCCCTCCTTGCAATCTTAATTTTAAATCGTCCACAAAGTCTTGCCAGGGTCTACCTGGGT
Organism: Calamus simplicifolius; assembly: GCA_900491605.1. NCBI lineage: Eukaryota > Viridiplantae > Streptophyta > Magnoliopsida > Arecales > Arecaceae > Calamus > Calamus simplicifolius. Next base: position 346,312 of record UESW01004529.1, read on the forward strand.
GAGAGGCATGAGATTAGTTGTACGGAAGGTTAGATATGCCTCATGTTGTACGCTAAAAATGTGAAGAACATGTAATTGTCAGTCTTGAGTTTTCTTTTTCTCATATTTTCCTACTTCTTCATCAAAGAAGAGGATGTAGGTGAAAATTATGTCTCAGTCTCACACATTCAACGCAAAAAAAAACACGACTAGCGTCTTCCAAGATCGGCTCATACTCGGTCAACCGGGATGAAAAATAGATGCTAAAGAAAAAAGATCAGGATAGTAAGATGGAGACCAAAGAGAGATTAAAAAAAGAACAAAAGCTTGAAATGATTAAACAAGTTCTGTAAGAAGATGCGAACAGCAACTTAAAAGAGCTTAAGAAAACTTAAAGGAACTTATGATTTAATATAAAATAAAAGGAAAAAAAAAAAGTTGAAAGCTAATTATAGATGTTGAAGAGCTTGGTTTCAAATAATTTTGAAAATTATTCATTTATGATCATTAAGAATAGCAAATAAATATTTAAATGAATCTGTCAGACCAACATTAATGCTTAACAAATTATTTAATTATATTTGAACCATACCATAGCAGTTTGTTATGGCTCATTACATCGGCACAACAATCTATTAGCCTTAGAAGAGTGGACCATCCCAAGTCCGACATGGATAATGCAGTAGTGACTATCGATCTAATCCATTTGACAACCCTAATTAGCCTTAATAGCTTATAATTTATCCCAATTAACGAATGACGCAAAAGGAATGCATATAATCTATTGAGATAATGCAGAATTTAGGTATCCCAAGTTCTTCTACTTTGTAGTTGGATGATAAAGAATTTAAGTGTCCTACGTTCTTCTACTTTGTAGTTGGATAAAGCAGAATTTAAGAGTTACATTCTCCTACTTTGTAATTGGTTGAAAGATCAAGTCATCTACATATCCCATGTTTTGCTTTTCAGTTTCTCTTTTGTAGATGGGCATAGGCTAGTTAGTTTTGTAAGTTATTAGATAGTAGCTGAAGTATCTCTAATTTCTTGCTGCACATTGTTTCCTTCAATATCTATTTAAAGCTTTATAAATGTGATCATTTAGAATAATATAGAGTACAAGTTTATCCTTTTATTTTTCCTTCCCTCTAAATTATCCTTGACTATTTTTATCTCCCTTCTTAACTTTTTTACTATTGTTGAAAAAACTCTTACTCTCAAAGTCTTTAGTCTCATTTTTTTTTTTTTCCTCGAGTGGTATCAGAGCCAATGCTCAACTAACTAGAATTGTTGGAGATGGCAATGGCATTCAATGACAATACTATCAATTTGGTAATCCCAATATTTAAAGGAGAAGGCTACGGTTTCTTGAGAAAAAAGATGAAGACTCTTTTTATCTTACATTATTTATGAAAATTGATGGAGAAAGGCCTACTAGAAGAAAACCATTAAAACCAAAGAACATAAAAAAGGATGCCAAAGCTCTCTTCTTCATTCAACAGGCCATTGGCGATGCAAATTTTTCTCGAATTTTAACAACTATAACATCCAAAGATGCTTGAAATTTGTTGCAAGAAGAATATTAAGGTAATGTTAAGGTATTAACTATCAAACTCCAAACTCTTCGTTAAAAATTTGAGACATTGAGCATGAAAGTTGATGATTCTTTAGATCAGTTTTTTTCAAATGTTCTAAAAATTGTTAATCAAATGAGAATTTATGGTGAAGATTTATCTGATCAAAAAGTTATTAAAAAAATATTACGAAGTTTATCAGCTAAATATGATCATATTGTAGCTGCTATAGAAGAATCCAAGAATCTAACCAAACTTTCAGTTAGTGCATTACTTGGCTTTCTTCAGTCACATGATGACAGATTAAAAAGGTCTAATGAAGGTATAGTGAAAAAAACCTTTCATTCTAAGGTGAATGTTCCAAAAAAAAGCATTAATCGGTATTACAAATCAAGAGATAGAGGAGGTTCTTTTGAGGCAAAAAAAGGTGGAGGACATCTTGGTAAAGCTTATCAGAATCGCAATGAAGGTAATGGCCAAGGTCAAAATTTTAAACCTTTTCAGTGTAATTATTGCAAGAGATATGATCATATTGAAAGGTTTTATCGGATAAAGGAAAGTAATGAAAATGATGAAATCTCTAAGCCTCTTCTTTGTCATTTTTGCAAAAAGTATGGCCACATTGAGTATTTTTATAGATTGAAAGAAAAATATGCAAATTTTGCACAAGAACATGAAAAGGGATCAAATAAAAACTTATTTCTTACATGCTGTACTGCAAAAGAATATTCAAAAAAAATTTGGTACATTGATAGTGGATACAACAAATATATGATAGGTCATGCAGAAATCTTTTCTTATTTGGACAAATCTATTACTACAAAGGTAAAAATGGGTGATGGTAATGTTCGAGAAGCTCATAGGAAAGATACTGTGAAACTTGATTTTTATGGCTTGAAATCAATTGAAAATATTCTATATGTTTTTGACTTGCAGTTTAATTTGTTGAGTATTGGGCAATTTTTAACTGAAGATTATTCACTTGTTTTTGAAGATTCAAGATGTCGTGTTTATGTAACACTAAGAGTTCACTTATTATTGAAATACCTATGGTTGAAAATAAACTTTCTCTCTAAGTCTTGATCATGCCTTGAATGTTTCATTGGCAAATGATAATGTATTATATGTCATTATAGATATATATAGACATTTGGGTTATCACAATTTGAAGCTTTTGTAAAAAAGGAATATGGTGTATAGGTTGCCTAGATTTATGAAGAATGATCATATTTGTGAGAGTTTTATACTTGAAAAACATCATAGGGATGTTCTTTCAAAGCGAAGGCTTGGTGGGCCTCAAAACCACTTGAGCTGGTGCATGCAAATTTATGTGGACCAATGCAATCTTCATCCTTAAGCAATAGCAAGTATTTTATTATTTTTGCTGATGATTTTAGTAGAGTTATCTGGGTATATTTTGGTAAAGAAAAATTAGATAGTTTTTCTGTGTTCAAAAGGTTTAAATGCTTTGTTGAAAAGAATAGTGGCCAAGCATTAAAGGTATTATAAACCAATAGAGGTGAAAATTTTCTTTCAAAAGAATTCATTCTTTTTTGTGAAGATAATGACATTCATAGGCAATTCACTGTAAGCTTCACATCAGAACAAAATGAAGTAGTAGAACGAAAGAATAAGAGTCTTGTTGAGATGGCAAAAAGTATGTTTAAAGCAAAAGGGCTTCATAACAATTTTTGGGCCGAAATAATTCATACAACTGCTTTTATACTCAATCATAGCCCCACATCTTCACTTCTTCAAGGCATAACACAATTTGAAGCTTGGCATGGATAGAGACCAAAGAATACATGGAATTGGAATGAATTATAGAATACAAAAGTAAGTGGAATTCAAGCTAAAGAGACATCAATGGCCCTTGATGATGAAAGTGAAGATCTAATTGATTCAAATTAATCTTCACCAAGGACTACGTACACCTTTGTAGTCTACACTTGTGAGTACTCATTCAATATCTTTTGAGTCTCCTTCAAGAAAGATAAAATCCTTGATTGATATATATGAAAGATGTTAGTTTACCTTTGTTGATAAACCAAGTTATTTTGAAGAAGCTATAAAGCACAAAGAATGGTGTAAAGCTATGGATGATGAAATTTTAGCATTAATAAGAAATGATACTTGGAAGCTCATGGATCTACCATCTAAAGTTATTGGATTGAAATGGATATACAAAATCAAATACAAAGTAGATGGATTAATCAAAAAATTTAAAGCAAGGATTGTTGCAAAGGGCTATAAGTAGCGAGAAGGTATTGATTTTGCAGAAATTAACTTATGCTCTGATAGCTAGATTTGATATAATTAGAATATTTTATCTATAGCTGCTCATTATCAATGGAATATTTTTAACTTAATATCAAATCAGCCTTTTGAATGATTTTTTGGATGAATAAGTATATGTGCCGCAATCGCAGGGCTATGAAGTTGTTAATAAAGAAAAGAAGGTGCAATGATTACAAAAAGCACTTTATGGTGCCTAGAGCATGGTATGAACAGATTGATTAGTACTTTGTAGAGAATGGCTTTCAAAGAAGCAAAAGTGAGCCCACCTTATTTTTAAGTCAAAAGGTACAAATATTTTTTGGTTTGTTTATATATCAATGACTTGATATACACAGGCAGTAGTGATGAACTAATTGCATAATTTAAAAATAGTATGATTAAAAATTTTGAGATGTCAGATATTGGCTTGATGAATTACTTTCTTGGTTTGGAAGTGAAACAATTTGGTGATGAAATTTTTATTTCTGAAGAGAAGTATGCAAAAGATCTCTAGAAATTTTAATGTCTGATTGCAAACCAATAAAGACTCCAATAAACACTTGTAAGAAATTTAGTCAAAATGATGAAGAAAAAAGATTGATGCACATATGTACAACAATCTAATTGGCAGTTTGCTATATCTCACAAATACTCGTTCAAATATTATATATGCAATAAGCTTGCTATCAAGGTTCATGCAAAGTTTAAGAAAAATCCATCTTATGACAGCGAAAAGAGTGTTTAGATACTTAAAAAGGAACTATTACCTATGGTATTCATACACTAATGCTAACAAATTAATTTTGTGTAGTTTTTTTGATAATGATTGGGTAGATTCAGTTGATGATCGAAGAAGCACTTTTGGTTACATCTTCACCCTTGGTTCTGAAGTAATATTTTGGAGTTCAAAGAAACAAAGTACTATAGCACTATCATCATTTGAAGCTGAGTATGTAGCCGTTACTGCTGCAGCTTGTCACACTATCTAGTTGTGAAGAGTATTAGAGGACTTAAAGCTATCGCAAAAGGGCCCAACTGCTATGTATTGATAAACAATCCATAATTGCAATGATAAAGAATCCAGTGTTTTATCAGCGAACAAAGCACATTAATTGAACTTCATCATCATTTGTTTGTGAACTAGTGACTAATGAAAGTATTGAACTAAAATTTTACAACACCAAAGAACAATTAGCAAATATCTTCACAAAAGCATTTTCATTGAAAAGCTTTTTCATATTTAAGAGAAAAATTGAGAGTATATGCATTAAGGAGGAGTGTTGAGATAATGCAGAATTTAGGTATCCCATGTTCTCCTACTTTATAGTTGGATAATGAATAATTTAGGTATCAAATGCTCTCCTACTTTGTAGTTAGATAATGCAAAATTTAAGAGTCCCACATTCTTCTACTTTATAGTTGGTTGAAAGACCAAGTCATCTACATGTTTCATGTTTTGCTTTTTGGTTTCTTTTTTGTATGTGGGCTAGTTAGTTTCATAAGTTATTAGATAATGGCTAAAGTGTCTCTAATTTCTTGTTGCACGTTATTTCCTCCAATCTCTATTTAAAGCTTTGTAAATGAGATCACGTAGAATAATATAGAGTGCAAGTTTATCTTTTTATTTTGCTTTCTCTCTAAATTATCCTTAACTATTTTCATCTCCCTTCTTAACTTTCTAGCCATTGTTAAAGAAGCCTCTACTCTCAAAGTCATTAGTTTCATTTTTTTTATCCCCTTCACCATAGCTGACGAGGATTCGAAGAAGATAAATAGAAAGAAATGAGGGAGGTTGGGTAAGTGAAAGTGCATAGCATACCCACACATTCTGTGCGCAATATGTTAGCATTATCCATCTCATGCAAGTGCCTCTCACTTTGAAAAAAAAAATCATGGGCTCCATGTCAATGTAAGCGCTTTTTTTGAATAAATTCTATAATAACTCGTGCCAAGATACATCACGTTAAAGCAAGTTTGATGCATTTATTTTATGATATAAAAAAAAATAATAAAAAAATTTGAAAGAACACAAAAAAAAAACCTCTAGGCCCATCTTCCGTATTCTTCTATCCTTTTGGTCTTTGAAGATTGCAGCCCACCGATAAGGCCACAAAGATCACGGTATGTCGATCCATCCTCAGCAACGATCGTCTTTCCTAAGCCGCGGTCTCACCATCTCTCCCCCACCGCCGAGCTCCATGAATTCAAACACCTCCTCCTGATCACTTTTTTGGAAACCACCATCCGCTCTTCCGCCAGCGTGCTTCAAACATTGTTGATATGTAATGTGCTTTTGCAGCACTTTTTATTAGTTTAATTTTAAGTTTAATTATATATTTATATTAATTAAGAGAAATTAAAGAGTCCTTTGTAGTCCCAAGTAAATGGCTGTAGTTAAGTTACATTGGAAATGCCTCTATTAATGTACTCTATCAAGAAAAAATGAAATGAAAATTTAAAAGTGACCTCTTCATCTTCTCTTCTTTAGTAGAAAATTTCTTGTTAAAAAATTATGAGTGTTTGATTCCTAGTTAACATTCAAAATTTTTAGCATAAATTGGTATCAGAGCCTAGTTCAAAAGAAGGGTTTTCTTGTAAAAGATAACCATAGCAGCAACAAATAATCCCGGTTCTTTACAATCATCAATTTCCATTTTTTCATGCACTCATTATGATTATTTGTTTGTCAAGATGAAGACAATCCTTAGATCAAAGAATTTGTGAAAAATGGTAAATGATGGATGTTGGGCCGATATGGTGCTATCAAGGCCCAGATTGGGCTAACTTATATTGGGCTGGGTGTGGATCCAAGGGTTAAGATTAAATCAAGTTATGCACGGGCTTAGAGATTAAATCAAATCAAAATTAATCTCATTGTGTTAGTTCATGGGAGTTTTTATTGAGTTTGGGCCTGGCCCACTTGATGGATGTATTTAAACCCTAGTTTCTAGGGTTTTGATGAAATAACACATTCTTTTCTTCCAACTCTAATTTCTTTCTCATCACAGCTGCCTCCTTTGGAACGAAGCTGCATGGCTTTGCAGAATCTCTGTCACCTTCTCCTTCTTTGAGAAGAACGAAGCCGCATGGCTTTGTGGTGAGCTTCCATGAACGCACGATTGCACGATTGTGTTGGATCCACGGAAAAGAAGCACTAGACCGAGGCGTTCATGGAATCTAACCCTGTCACGGGCTTCGTGGTGCAATGAAGCAACCCCCAAGGAACAGATCACGGGATCCAGGTTGCGCTCGTGTGGGAGGACAAAGACGGGCTTGCTCGAGATCCTCCAGGGAAGACGAGTAATACGCGAGGGGAGGAAATCGCATGGTGGAGACTCTTGGAATCCTCCGAAAGACCTGATGAGGCACAGTGGGGGATTCATGGTGAAGAAGAGACATGGTGGGAGAAGGGGGGTGACGTGAGGACATGCTGGTGCCAAGAAGTCAAGCATTGACTTCTTGAAGGGAAAAGGAGCGTTTGTACATGGCGAGGAGCATCCAACATGAAATGGTGAAACGAAACTTGGATTAAAATAAATCTAAAGAAAAGGGGTCACTACAAGAAAATACTGAAATTGCGACGCAAATTTAAGCGACGCAAAATTGCGTCGCTAAATTGCGACCACTTTGCGACGCCTTTGTGACAACAAAATATTGCGACGCATTAGCGACTCATCAGCGACTCAATTAACCAAAAAAATCCAAAAAAATTATATTTTTAATATTGCGACGCAAATATTGCGTCGCAATATTTTTAAATTAATTTTTTATAAAATATAAATATCAATAAAAAATATTGCGATGCAATATTTGCGTCGCAATGTTTTTAGCAGAATTAAGAAAATTAAATTTTTAATATTGCGACGCAAATAGTGCGTCGCAATATTTTTAAATTAATTTTTTATGAGGTATAAATAGTATTAAAATATTGCGACGCAAATATTGCGTCGCAATATTTTTAGCAGAATAAATATATTTTAAATTTTTAATATTGCGNGTTAGGTAGACACTCTAATAAAAATTTGTTAAGAGTGCCTTCCAATCAAAACTGAACTTGAGTTTCTAAGGCAATGAACAAAAGGAGGAGAAAGTTTTAGAGGAGGTAGAGATGGGTCTGGAAAAGGTAGAGGAGAGGAAGAAATCAAGAGGAGATATAATTTTCAAAGTAGATGAGCTGCTAAAAATTTTTCTAAGTATGGTATTTTTTGAAAGTCCAATCATGCCGAGAAAGATTGTTGGCACAAAGGAAAGATTCAATGCCGAAATTGTCAAAAGTTTGGTCACATTTCAAAGAATTGTAGATTGAGCAATAATCAGCAAACTAACAACCATGAAGAGAAGGAAGATGATGGAAACTTGTTCTATGGTTGTCAATTGCTTCTGAGCAAAAAATATGTTTGGTTTCTTGATAGTGGGTGTAGCAATCACATGACTAGTGACAAGGCCATTTTTGTTGATATGGATTCCTCCATTAATTCTCAAGTACAGATGAAAAATGGTGTTTTAGTAAATGCACAAGGAAAGGGAAACAATTTGTGTTGAGAAAAAAAGAGGAGCCAAGCTCATTAATGATATGTTATTTGTGCCGGCTGTGAATCAAAATTTATTGAGTATTGGACAGCTTGTAGAGCATGGATACATGGTTCATTTTGAAGGAAATTGCTGCATAATCCTTGATAGAAGCTCACAAATCAAGTAGTGGCCAAAATCAAGATGGAAAGAATAAAAGTTTTTCTCTTACATTCAAGTATGCAGCAAGTGTCACCTTGGTAGCAAATGTGAAGGAAAATTCTTGGCTATGACATAGAAAAATAGGTCAATTAAACTTCTACAGCCTCAAGTTACTTCAATAAAGAAAAAATGGTTTATGGCTTGCCTCAAATTGATGAAGAATATGGTGTTTGTGAAGGGTGTGCTCTTGGAAAGTATCATAGACAATCATTTCCAAAAGGAGTTGCATGGAGAGCTAAGGAGCCATTGGAGCTTGTTCACACTGATGTTTGTGGTCCAATGAGAATATTATCTCATGCCCAAAATCAGTACTTTATTCACTTCATTGATGACTTTACAAGAATGACATGGATTTATTTATTGAGTGAAAGGTCTGAAGTTTTTTCAATATTCAAGAAGTTTAAGAATCTTGTTGAGAAACAAAGTGGATACCTTGTCAAAATTTTGAGAAGTGATATATAGAGGCAAGGGTACAACTCTCTAAAAAGTTTTTATCAATTTTGTGAAGATGAAGGTGTTGAAAGGCAACTTACAGTTGGTTATAATCCTCAATAAAATGGAGTATCTGAGAGGAAGAATCAAATAGTGATGAAAATAGCCAAGTGTATATTGCATGAAAAAGTGCTATATACACTACAATTTTTTTAATTAGACTATGTCTAAAAAACGTAGTCTTTATATATAGACTACGTTTTCTAAATTGTAGTCTAGGTGAGTATAGTTAAAACTGTAGTTAAAAGTCTCTCTTTTAGACTACGTTTTTAGACGTAGTTAAAAGTCGAAAAAACGTAGTCTTTAAATACATTTAGACTACATTTTTATCAAAAATGTAGTCTAAAGTCAATAAAACGTAGTCTTTAAATACATTTAGACTACGTTTTTATCAAAAAATGTAGTCTAAAGTCAATAAAACGTAGTCTTTAAATACATTTAGACTATATTTTTATCAGAAAATGTAGTCTAAAGTTAATAAAACGTAGTCTTTAAATACATTTAGACTACGTTTTTATCAGAAAATGTAGTCTAAAGTCAATAAAACGTAGTCTTTAAATACATTTAGACTACGTTTTTATCAAAAAATGTAGTCTAAAGTCAATAAAACGTAGTCTTTAAATACATTTAGACTATGTTTTTATCAAAAAAATGTAGTCTATTATGAACATTTAGACTACATTTTATATTAAAAATGTAGTCTAATATCAAATCCTGTCATACAAACATATAATTTAAATTCCAAAAAATCCTAAAAATATTGAATTCTCCATACAAACTGTCATACAAACATTTACTGTCATACAAATATATAGTTTTAATTCCAAAAAACCTCAAATACATTGAATTAAAATATCCAATACTATCATACAAACATCTTTCCACAAACATTTCTTCAAATGAAGCCTTGTAAGTACTCGACCCATTCTCCACGCATAATGTCGATCTCTTCTTGTTTATAAGTTTTCTTCTCGCCAAACTGCATATATACATAAGTTAATCAGAAAGAGCACTAAATAACACATGATACAAAAATCTAAAATCATAAAAAGTACTACTTATATGAATCATGTACGCAATAATAACAAACCTTTTCATATAAGTTACTCATAAAAAGAGCACTAAATAATACATGACATAAAAACCTAAAATCATAAAAAGTAGAACTTATGTGAATCATCTACGCAATAATAACCTACGTACCTTTTCATCGGTTGAAATGATATAATTCTCAATGATCTCCTTCATATACATGATGACATAATAGCCACATTCAACACCTGATGGTTGCTTTGGACACTTGAAAAATGAATTTAAAAGTTTTTATAAGATTAAAACAAATAAGATCTAATTTAATGAATTATTAAAAAGAATATGCAACTCAATATACCTTAATTGACTCCCAAGTAAGTGTTTTTCTTGCAACTCGGTCAGCTTTAGCATTGTATATTTTGAGTGCACTAATTTAACAAAGTATAGTAACAGTGTGAGACTCAAATGATATAATCCAGACAAATTACTGCAAAATAAAAAGAAATAAATACTTACATATTAATAACACCTTTCAATTCTTTTCCCACTGAACGTCCAATAGAATCACAAAAATACACTTTGTCCCCATGAGGGTCAATAACCACCAAGGACCAGTGATCCCTTCATAAACATAATAACAATAATCAACAACTTAATATCAAAAGTATCAATTTTCACTAAAAAACACTTACCCAGAGTTATAAGGAGCTAGAAACAATTGATCCACATAACAACGCTCTAATCTTTTAGCAATCAAATCTGATCGTACTCCAGCCGATCCAGAATGTACAGAGATCTGTCCAGGGTCTATGAAGCCATATATGTTGAGCAGTTTTGATTTCTTGATTTAGTTGTACAAATAGCTACACAAATCAAATTATTCAATCCCACAGTTTTTATTAGAAACTTGTAACATATAGTAATTGCATATGAAATGCAAAAAATATAAAAATATCTTATTATCTCATATATAGCACAATACAACTAGAAGTAATCTTATCCATTGAGCAAAAGTTATCGATATCTTTTCGAATAATATAACAAACCCGTTCATGACCAAAGACACAAACATCCAATACCACCATTATTGTATTTATATCTCCCAAACTTTTTGCAATGTGATTCTTTAAATATAAAAACTCCATGGACCCTTTTCTTTATTTTCTATCTGTAATTTTTGCGGGACAATCTTAGCCTGTTCATAATAATGAAATTCAATTCACATATGTTACATAACAAATAGTTTATCAATATAAATTAATCACAAATTTAAAGATAAGTTAAAAGGTTTTAGATACCTTTCTTTGATCATCAATAACTAATGATCGAGGCCATGCAACGTGAGAACCAACAAAATCTTTAACTTTCACAGGATCATCACCAATTGTTATTGGAAGGAGAGCATCGTCGTCAAAACAAACATCAATAGATACACGATAATTATGAATACCCAAAGGAATTCTATGTACAACAAGTTTGGTTCTACATTCTCAATCACTGTACCATATCTAATTATATTATTAATAGATTCTACTGCAATTTGCATGGTTTTCCTTCAAAGCAATAACATTAGAAAATATAAGTACTATGAATTTAAATAAAATGCTACAAATATAAGTAAATATTAACATACCTTTTGCATGTTTCTTTGTCCAATGGCAATAAATTCTATATTTTCATTATTTGTGTATCGGAATCAGCAACAGTTTTATTTGGATGCAGTTTTTTAATTGAGCAGCAGCTAGCTTTGTCTGAAACATATTGAGCACTTGCAGCAATTTTGAAATATCTCTCAACTTTGTGTTTTCTTCATGAAGTTTACATAGCTCATCAATAATGATTTTCTTTCTCTGCATCTTCTCTTTGTTGTTGGTTTAGTATTTTTTGTTCTTCTAACAAATGTTGTAAGAGTTTGCTTGTTTTTGTTCTTTTCGAAAGATTAAATAGGTTTTAGGGGTAACCATGCCTCCAACACCCCTTACTCGACCATCATGTTCAAGATTTCCTAATGCCATTCCTAGTATGTCTTTTTGTCCCGATTCTTGTATTGATCCATCTTTCACCTTCATTGTATATTCATCCTGATATGTAGACAAAACGAACCATACATTAGGAAGTTATAAAAGAATCTATAATTAGCTATTAAATGAATAATAACAGATTTACTTACAATCTTCTTATGACTTCTTGGATGACTTCACTATCAGAACCATCACCTTTTGAATAAACAGCTTTCCATACAACACTTCATCCAATGTCTTCATCAATGCCCATCTCTTTTTTCTATAATTATTAGACAATGAATATATTAATAAAAAATAAGCTAATAATTACTCAATAATGCAGAACTAAATATTCAACACTTCTATCTTTTCTTTCACATTAACAAATCCATGCCTAGATGAATGACGTCGATACTCATTGCTTTTTGCTCTTTCACTTTGCAACCTACTCCATTCCTGAAATTCTGGAGAACTATACCTACTAACAAAGGAATTCCAAGCATCTTTTTTTATGAATGGATAGTTCTTAGGAGGGTTGTCAAATAAGGGTTGCATATCTTCCAATGGATTCAAGAATTTTGTCCTCAACTTGAACTTAAATTGTCTCCATTTTGTACAAGCAGATGACAAAATATGTTTCTTTCCTTTAACTAACACATTATAAGGTTTCTACAAAAACATAGAAATACATAAGAGCATACTAATGAAATCAAAATTCAATTAAAAAAATTAAGAAAGAACTTACCTTTATTTGAATCCAAATTTTGTTTTTCAGTTCTTCAGGAACTGAAAGCTAATTTTCGAAATTAATAGGCACAGTGGTTCTGGCAATAACACCTAGATAACTTTGCATTTCCGTATTAACCTCCCCTAAAGATTGTTCTCTTCTATTGTAAGTCACCTCCTTTACTTCTCCATGATACCTAGCTTTTATTACTCTAGTCATAGTTGTTGGACCCTTTTTTCTTTTGACCTTTTCTGCTTGACGTAGGTTCTTCATTCATAGTCAGCAACCTGTACAATAAGAGTAAATTATCATTATTTTAACAAAAAATGTAATATATAAAAATGAATATAATAAAATAATAAAAATAAGCGAATGTACGATTAACAAAGCTATTACCATTTCATGTTAATTATTGGCAATCCAAGTACCGTCACTATCATCCCGCACATAAGGTAGATGAGAATTATCCATAATATCAAAAGATTGTATATCAGGCAATGAATTGATAACACAATGTTCTAATACCATATCACCTAACTCGTCATCATTTGAATAACCATTAAATATGTGCCTTGAGTTTGGAACTACAATCGACCAAGCTGGATTATTTTCATCTTCTACATAAAACACTTGCTAGGCATTAGTAGACAAAATAAAAGAATATGACTTATGTCCAATTTTCGTAAGATCAACCAATGTGCATCCATCTTCGTCTTCTTTAACTCCACTAGAGCTGTCAATCCACTAACACTTAAAAACTACCACCTTAAATTCAATATAATCAAGTTCACATATGTCCTAAAGAACCCCATAAAAGATATGTTTGAAATTATCGGGTTCTTGTCCTTTGAGCTAGACACTTGCATTGTTTTAGCAGTTAAGGTGACACCACTATTCTGAACACATCTGGTACTATCACATTGTTGGGCGTGAAATCGAACTCCATTTATAAGATATCCATCATATCTTATCACTTGGGGTTGGGGTCCATGAGATACCCACCTCAACGTATCAAAAATTACGTTACTGGATTCCTTAATCTCAGAAGCTACCTACATTCATTTTTAAAATCAGCAACATAAATGATAGTTAAGTATAAACAAATGATGATCTCCTAGAAGATGCCAACCACATAGTCATATACCTTTTCACACAACCAATTTATAAAAGTTCGATTATGCTCATCCTGAAGCCACTTTTGTCTCCTTGTTTTATTTGGATTAGCTGCCTTCAATTCTTCCATGTGTTGTCTGTATGTTAGAACTTATTCAGTTATGACCACATACTTTAAAAATAATAACATTTAATGAGACTCAAATAACTTGTGATGGGTTGACTTACTCTACATAAGCTGCAACTTCTGTTGTATTTTCCAACACATAAAGATGTGTTTGCTCTAACTCTTTCGCATCAGCTCTAAATACATGAGAAGCAGAAAGTAGTTTTTCAATACTGTGTTGACCACCACACTCATTTCTCATTGATGGGATCCCAACAGCTTTCATATTTGACAAGTACTCGAATAATATTCTATAGCTTTTTTAGCAATATAACATTCTGCAATGCAACCTTCTGGCCTATTGCGATTGCATACATATCCTTTTAAGATCTTCATGAATCTTTCAAAAGGATACAACCATCTTAAATATACTGGTCCGCATAACTACACTTCGCATACAAGGTGTACAGTTAAATGAACCATTATGTCAAAAAACGAAGGAGGATAATTCTTTTCCATCAAACATAAAGTCTTTACAAGTTCTTCTTGTAGCAAACTAAGATTGCAAGTATCCACAACTTTTTGCAAAGTGCATTAAAGAACAAACTTAGTCTAGTTATTGTGGATCTCATGTTCTTATTCAACAATCCTCGTAATGCCAAATGAAGAATTTGTTGGATCAAAGTATGGTAGTCATGAGATTTGATGCCATAAAGCTTTAATTCTTCCATAGAAACATAATTTCTTAAGTTAGCACATTATCCATCTGGAACTTTAAGTGCATATAACATCTTGCAAAATTTGATTTTCTCAGCCTTAGAAAGTGTGTAACTTGCAGCAGGAAAATATATATTTTTTTCACCCACTATTGGCTGTACGTAGCTCACTTTGAATTCCCATATTTACTAGATCTAAACGACTGCTTAGTCCATCTTTTGACTTTCCAGGTATATCAAGAAGGGTTCCCACGATGGTCTCACATACGTTTTTCTCAATATGCATCACATCTAATATATGACTTACATGAAGAAACTCCCAATATTCAAGATCAAAAAATATTGACCTTTTTTTCATGCAAGTTTAGACTTTGCCTCTGAAACCTTGTCCTTCTTTTTTGATTTCTCAACATGCACTGTATTTGCTTGCTTTTTTCCATACACATAATTAATATTTCTGGTATTTTGTAAAATTTATGTTCCAATTAAAGGTTTAGGCTCAACATCAAACTCTTAACAACCATTAAATGCCTTTTTTGCTCTTCTATATGGATGATTTCTAGGTAAAAATCTTCTATGACCTTGGTACACATTTTTTCAACTATATTTCAAGTATACACTATGTGTATTTTCAGCACAAATTGGGCAAGCCAAATAACTTTTAACACTGTAGCTACTCAAATTTTCATACACGGGAAAATCATTTATTGTCCATAGAAATACAGCCTTTAAGGTGAATACCTCTTGCAAATATGCATCGTAAATTTTAACACCGACATCCCATTGCATTTTTAAATCATCAATAAGTGGTTGCAAGAAGATGTCAATATCATTTCTCGGCTGCTTAGGACCCGATATCAACAAGGTTAACATCATAAACTTTGCTTCATACACAACCATAGTGGGAGATTATAGGTAATAAGTACGACAGACCATGTACTATGACGACTACTTAAGGAGCTATGTGGATTTATCCCATCTGCTGCAAGTGCCAATCAAAGATTTCATGGCTCACATGCGAATCAGGCCATTTGTGGTCTATTAATTTCCATGATGCTGTATCTGCTGGATGTCGAATGTAACTGTCAACTTCTCTTTCACTAGAATGTCATATCAAATCTTTCAATATTTGACGAGTACCATACATTCTTCTAAACCTGGGTATTGGGGGAAAATACCACATAACTTTTGCCGGCATGCCTACTTTTGGATGATTGGATCCTTTAGAAATCTTCCATCTTGATTCAGAACAATTTGGACATACATCAACATCCTTGTTTGCATTTCTATACAAAATGCAAACATTTGGACATGCGTGTATCTTTTCATATTGCATTCCTAAGGCGCACAATATCTTTTTTGCTTCATATATTGATGTTGGCATCAAATTTCCTTTTGGAAGCACATCACCCCAAAAGCTTAAAAGCTCATTGAAACTTGCATCGCTCCACCCATATTTTGTTTTAAAGTTGTATAATCGTACCAAAATAGAAAACTTAGTGAATGCACTACAACCAGTGTATAAAGGGCGCTCAGCATCATCCAACAAGTCAACGAATTTCTCTGGATTACATTCAAATAGATCTCTGGCTGCTTCAATCATTTCCACAACATTAATATTATCATTGTATTGAACATAACATTCTTCAACATCTAAGGTACACTTATCTTCCTCAACATTACATATGTTTTCGCCATGCCATATCCATACGTCATAACTTGAGTCGATACCATTACAAAAAAGATGATCTTTAACCACTGTGTTATCATGAACTTTCATATTCCTATATTTTATGCATGGACATTGTATGGAACTAGGGTCACTTAAATTTTTTTTAACATGATTCAAAAAACTTCGACACCATCCTCATATCTTTTTGTACGTCTATCAGCAGAGTACCATGACTTATCTAGTCTGTTTAAATTCAAAAAATACTAGTAACTAGTTAATTAAATCAACAAATATAATTAATTTTATCTAACAAACTAATTAAATTTATCAAATCACATAGAAGTAAAAAAATTTAATAGATGACAAGTAAATTAAAAAGATAAATAATAACTTACAGTGGTTTAGCTTCCTTTGCTTTGTCATCAATCTCTTTGGACTTACTTTCCATGCCTAATGAATCCACCATCTATGTTCCTAAAATAGAAAAGATATTATGTTCAGAAACATATAAACTTTTTCTATTTGAATCACGTTATTAATTTAAATGGCAAGGATTAATTGTATCAATCTCTTTGAATCAAGTTATTAGATCATTTGTTTATTTTTTTATATTTAATTTAAATGGTAAGGATAAATTGCATCTTAATTCAGTCTTTTTTTTTAATTTAAAAAAATTAACAATCACATTTAAGAAAAAAAAAAACCGGCCTGAATGGGCCGGACCGAGCCCAGGCCCAGCCCACCAGGCCATCCCCCATCCCCTGTTTCAATCGCGCGAGCGCTGCTGGTTCAATGCGTGCTTGTTGCACTCTTCTGCATCGCATAAGAACTTTTCCTTCCTCTCAAATAGAAGGTGAATGATTTGCCTGCCCTCTATCTTGAGTCAATTCACATGTTTTCCCCCTGCTAATAACATTAGTTGTCCAATGGATCAAGCCTACCATCCAGTATTTTTTTCCCACTATTTTTCATGGTGGATCACACCCCTGTCAGACCTCTGGTTTAGTTGGAATAATACATTGAGGACAAACCCCTATGGAAAGTTAATAGGAACGTTCTTCTAGATAAAAATAAATACACGAAACTAGCTTTTATTCTCTCACTCTCTCAGGCATTGCAGCGAACAGGTGAAGCTCAAGTTTGAGCCCGCCCAAACCCGCAACCCAAGGCCCCACGCGCAAAAGAGGAAGAAAAAATTAGGTAAAAAGTTAATAGGAACGTTCTTCTAGATTAAAATAAATACACAAAACTAGCTTTTATTCTCTCAGGCATTGTAGCGAACAGGTGAAGCTCAGTTTGAGCCCGCCCAAACCCAAAACCCAAGGCCCCATGCGGAAAAGAGGAAAAAAAAATTTGGGTGCCTTCAACGGATGCAAGGCTCTGCCGCATGGACGCAGAGATTGGAATTTGGAGCCTTCGTGGATTTGCTCGTGATGATGATGCTTAGGCAAGTTTTGGTTCCGGAGCCGCCTCTCGAAATATTTTCTTTGCCTTAATTAATAACCGGTTTAGGCTCGTGCCTCCTCTGGCCAGCCGAACCCCACTCGGTGGGGGTTGCCGCTGATGGCCCAGGCCCGGCGAGCCGGCGGGCACGCCGTCAGGCCCAAGCCAATAATCCGGCCGGATGCCCCCCTTTCACCAGGTTTCTTTCTCTCCCTCCCTCCCAATCATTCTTTGAATAAAAAAAGGATTACCCTGGTGAATCAGCTTGATGAAAAGACAGCAAACAAACCCTAATTTTGCGTGGTGATGGAGTCTTTGTAAACCAAACTTTGATGGTGGTGGTGGTGTCTCCTCAACTGTAATCCTGTGGGATGGGCGGTGCAGTCGCAAACGAAACCCTAATCTAGAACAAAACTACAGCGAGATATCGAGGGTTTCGTTTAAGAAAAAAAGGGAGGAAGCGAATTACGAGGAGGAGGAAAAAAGATAAATTTTTAGTTTTATGTTAGACTACGTCTTAATTAAAAATGTAGTCTTTTATATTATTATATAAAATAATATAAGATTACGTCTTAATTAAAAACATAGTCTTTTTACATTATTATATAAAATAATAAGACTACGTCTTAATTAAAAATGTAATCTTTTTATATTATATAAAATAATATAAGATTACATCTTAATTAAAAATGTAGTTTTTTTATTATATAAAATAATATAAGACTACATCTTAATTAAAAATGTAGTCTTTTTATATTATAAATAATATAAGACTACGTCTTATTTAAAAATATAATCTTTTTATATTATCAATAATATAAGACTATGTCTTAATTAAACATGTAGTCTTTTTATATTAGATAATATAAGACTACATCTTATTTAAAAATATAATCTTTTTATATTATCAGATAATATAAGACTACATCTTAATTAAAAACGTAGTCTTTTTGACATAATATCAGATAATATAAGACTAAGTCTTATTTTAAAACGTAGTCTTTTTATATCAAATAATATAAGACTACGTCTTAATTAAAAACGTAGTCTTTTTTATTATCAAATAATATAAGACTATGTCTTATTTAAAAACGTAGTCTTTTATATTATCAGATAATATAAGACTACGTTTTTAATAAAAGATGTAGTCTTTTAAATTATGAAAAATTATGAAAACGTAGTCTAAAATATTAGACTGCATTTTTTACGAAAAACGTAGTCTTTTTCTTAAAACCTACCGTAGTCTATTCTACTATTTGTAGTAGCTAAAAGTTTTGGGCTAAAGCTCTATATACGACTATTTACTTGTTGAATAGAAGTCCAACAAAGGCCATATGGAATGAAACTCCAATTGAAGCATGGAGTAGAAGAAAGCCTTTAGTGAATCACTACAAAGTGTTTGGGTGTATTTGCTATGCTCAAATTTTGAAAGAAAGAAGAACAAAGCTAGATGAGACAAGTGAAAAATGCATATTTATTGGCTATAGCTCAAAGTCCAAAAGCTACTGGTTGTACAGCTTGAAGAAGAACTAAATCATCATTGGCCGAGATGTCATGTTTGATGAGAACGCTTCTTGAAATTGAAAGCAAGAAAGAGTTGAAAAAAATTCTGTTATTATTAAAGAAGAAAAGAAAATTTAGTAAGATCCAAGTTCATCACAATCAAGTCCAAGTTCAAGTCCACCAACATCTCCAAGGCCTTCACCAAATTCAAGTGTAAGTGCAAGCTTATCTTCACCAAGTTCAAGCTCTAATTGGAGGCAGACAAAAAGTTTGAGTGATGTTTATGCAAGATGCAACTTTTGTGTCTTAGAACCTCAAAATTTTAATGAAGCTATCAACGAAAAAGATTGGAAGAAAGCAATGGAAGAGGAGATCAAAGTTACTGAGAAGAACAATACATGGGAGCTAGTTGAAAGACCACAAGAGAAGAAGGTTATTGGTGTAAAATGGGTTTACAAAGTGAAGTTAAATTCGGATTGTTCACTTAACAAGAAGAAAGCAAGATTGGTGACAAAAGTATATACATAGTAACATGAAATCGACTTAAATGAAACATTTGCACCAGTTGCTCATTTAGACACCATTAGAATGATTATTGCCCTAGCAGCTCAAAAAGGTTGGTTGTTGCACCAACTTGATGTCAAAGTTGCATTCTTGAATGAAGAATTAAAGGAAGAAGTTTATATTAAACAACCTCGAGGCTTTGTCCTAAAAGGTGAAGAAGACAAGGTGTATAGATTGAAGAAAGCTCTTTATGGGCTAAAGCAAGGACCTCGGGCATGGTATAGTGAGATTAACAACTATTTTTTAAAGCAAGGTTTCAAGAAGAGTAAGAGTGAATCAACCTTGTATGTCAAGACACAAGGTAACTCCAAAATTCTCAATATTGCTTTATATGCTAATGATTTGATATTTGCAAGAAATGGTGAGAAAATGATTCAAGAATTCAAGAAAGAAATGAAGAAGAAATATGAAATGAGTAACATAGGGCTGCTACATTATTTTCTTGGCATAAAAATCTATCAAGATGAGGATGGTGTGTTTATTTGTCAAAAAAATATGCTAAAAATATTTTGGTAAAATTTGATATGCAATGTTGCAAACCAATGGAGACTCCTCTTGTTGTTAATGAGAAGCTAATGAAGGAAGATAGTAACAAGAAAGTTGATGCTACTTTATATAGAAGCTTGATTAGAAATTTGCTTTACTTGACAGCCACAAGACCCGATATTATGTTTGCTACTTCATTATTATCAAGGTTTATGTCTAGTCCAACTCAAACCATCTTGGGACAACAAAGAGAGTGTTGAGATATTTAAAGGGCATAATCAATTTTGGATTGAAGTTTGGAAGAAATGTTGAGCCAAAATTGCAAAGCTTTTTGTCATAGTGATTGAGTTGGCTGCACTGATGATATGAAGAGTACTTCGGGTTATGTTTTTTCTTTTGGTTCAGGTGCATTTAGTTGGTCATCTAAAAAACAACAATCAGTTACTCAATCATCTGCTAAAGCTAAATGTGTTTCAGCTGCATTGGCCATATCACAAACTATTTGGTTGAGAAGAATTCTAGAAGATGTTAGAGAGAAACATGAAGAAGAAATTAAATTGTTTTATGACAACAAATCAACTGTTGCTATGGCAAAGAATCCAATTTATCAAAGAATCCAATCGCACTCGACACATTGCTATCAAACATAATTTTATTAGAGAAGCCATTAAAGAAGGTGAAATTCAATTCATATTTTACAGGTATGAAGAACAAGTTGCAGATATCTTCACAAAAACACTTTCAAAAAATAAGTTTCAGCATTTTAGAAAGCTACTTAGAGTTCAAGAATAGCACATTAAGAGGAAGAATGTTGATATGCAATGTGCTTTTGCAGCACTTTTTTATTAGTTTAATTCTAAATTTAATTATGCATTTGTGTTAATTAAGAGACATTAAAGAGTCCTTTATAGTCCCAAGTAAATGGCTATAGTTAAGTTATATTGGAAATGCACTCTATCAATGTACTGTATCAAGAAAAAATAAAATAAAAATTTAAAAGTGACCTCTTCATTTTCTTTTCTTCCGTAAAAAAATTTTGGTTAAAATTTTTTTGAATGTTTGATGCCTAGCATCCAAAATTTTCCAACATAAATCATCCCAAATCGTCTTTCCAGCTCCAATGACCTCCACCAGCAGACGCTAGTTGATCAACTGCTCAAAGACTAGAGGCCACGTTAGCATCGGCCAGCACCGAGTTCCACCTGCAGTGGGTCAGGAATGCCCCCCACCGCCTTGTGCTCTAATATCTCCACCTGTGGTGCCCACCCTCTCTCCACCAGAACCCTCTCTCCTACCCCTCCGGCATCCACTCTTCCTTCGTGGCGGCATCCTCAGTGGTTCCCCTTACTGCCCAGAGGAACACTTGTCCCGACGCTTCAAGCCCCGCCGCCATCTCCAGAAGTTGCTTTGCCGTAAAATGGCACCAGCTCTCAAAGAAAATGAACACAATGACCCCTCGTCCTCCCTCCCCCCCCCGCTCCGTGGACCCACGAGCGAGGCTCTCTTGCAGTCCATCTTTCGGAAGAGGTCGCAGTACCGGGGCTCAAGCTCATAGAAGGTGTTCACCACCATGACATAGCTCCCCAGCTGTGACTCCTTCACCGGCCCGTCCCACCCCTCCGTTAGGTAGTCCGGCGAGCGGAGGAACCCCAGCAGCTCCGATGTTGGGATGTTGATCGGTGGGCCTGGGAAGTCCAGGACCATGATCGGTTCGCTTCCGTTCTTAAGTTCTAGAATTTGAATAGGATCTTAAGTAAGTTGTTCATGACTAGCTGGGAGAAGACCCCGATGGCGTGGAAGGTGATGCGGGGGATGCTGAGGGTCCACGGCGATGGCCGTGGACCACCAGAAGGGGCGTCCGGGTGGTGAAGGTGAAGTGTTGAGATAATGCAGAATTGAGGTATCCCATGTTCTCCTACTTTATAGTTTGATAACGTGGAGTCCATTTTCTCCTACTTTGTAGTTGTTGAAAGACCAAGTCACTCTACGTGTCCCATGTTTTATTTTTAGTTTATCTATATATAGGGTTTTATCTATTCGTGGTTTTATCTTTTCATTTTATTTATACGTGGGCTAGTTAGTTTCGCACATTATTAGATAGTGAGTAACGAGCCTCTAATTTCTTGCTGCACGATGTTTTATGTCTATTTAAATCTTAAATGACATCATTCTAGATAATATAGAGAGTAAGTTTATCCTTTCATTTTGCCTTCTTCCAAATTTATCCTTAATAATTTTATTTTTCTTCTCAACTTTTTAACCATCGTTGAAGAAGCCCCTAGCTACTTTAAAATCTTTAGTCCTGTTTTTTATCAAGTGGTATCAGAGCCAATGGCATTCAATGGCAAAACCATCAACTCGGTGAATCGGTGATCCCAATATTCAAAGGAGAAGGCTACAATTTCTGAGCAAGAAGATGAAGACTCTTTTTATCTCACAAGATTTATGAGAATTGGTGGAGAAAGGCCTACGAGAGAAAGGAGCATTAAAGCCAGAGAACATAAAAAAAGATGCCAAAGCTCTCTTCTTTATTCAACATGCCAATGGTGATGCAATTTTTCCTTAAATTTCAGCAGCTACAACCTCCAAAGATGCTTGGGATTTGCTGCAAGAAGAATATCAAGGTAATGTTAATGTATTAACTATCAAACTCCAAACTCTTCGTCAAAATTTGAGACATTGAGCAAGAAAGATGATGATTCTTTAGATCAGTTTTTTTAAAAAGTTTTAGAAATTGTTAATTAAATGAGAATTTATGGTGAAGATTTATATGATCAAAGAGTTGTTGAAAAAATATTACAAGTTTGTCGGTTAAGTATGATCATATTGTAGCTGCTATAGAAGAATCTAAGGATCTAACCAAACTTTCAGTTAATGCATTACTTGGCTCTCTTTAGTCACATGATGACAGATTGAAAAGTCCAATGAAAGTACAATGGAAAAAGCCTTTCATTTTAAGGTGAATGCTCTAAAGGAAAGCATTAATCAGCATTGTACACCAAGAAATAGAGGAGGTTCTTTTCGAGGCAAAAGAGGTGGAGGACGTCTTGGTAAAGTTTATCAGAATCGCAATGAAAGTAACGGCCAAGATAAAAATTTTAAACCTTTTCAGTGTAATTATTGCAAAAGATATGGTCATATTGAAAGGTTTTATCGGATAAAGGAAAGTAATGAAAAGGATAAAATCTCGAAGCCTCTTCTTTGTCATTTTTGCAAAAGTATGGCCACATTGAGTATTTTTGTAGATTGAAAGAAAAAAATGCAAATTTTGCAGAAGAACATGAAAAGAGGTCAAATGAAAATTTATTTCTTGTTTGCTTTACTGCGAAAGAATGTCCTAAAGAAGTTTGGTACATTGATAGTAGATGCAGCAATCATATGATAGGTCATGCAGAGATCTTTTCTTATTTGGATAAATCTGTTACTACAAAGGTAAAAATGGATGATGGTAATGTTTGAGAAGCTCATGGGAAAAGGTACTATGAAACTTGATTTCTATGGCTTGAAATTAATTGAAGATGTTTTACATGTTCCTGACTTGAAGTCTAATTTATTGAGTGTTAGGCAATTTTTGACTGAAGGTTATTCACTTGTTTTTAAAGATTTAAGATGTCGTGTTTATGATAACACTAAGAGTTCACTTATTATTGAGATACCTATGATTAAAAATAAACTTTTCTCTCTAAGTCTTGATCATGCCTTGAATGTCACATTAGCAAATGATAATGTGTTATGGCATCATAGATATGGACATTTAGGTTATCACAATTTGGAGCTTTTATCAAAAGGAATATGATGTATGGGTTGCCTAGAATTATGAAGAATGGTCATATATGTGAGAGTTGTGTATTTGGAAAGCATTATAGGGATGTTTTTCAAAAGAAAAGGCTTGGTGGGCCTCAAAACCACTTGAACTGGTGCATGCAGATTTATGTGGACCAATGCAATCTCCATCCTTAGACAATAGCAAGTATTTTATTATTTTTGTTGATGATTTTAGCAGAATCACATGGGTATATTTGTTATAGAAAGTAAGATAGCTTTTCTGTATTCAAAAGGTTTAAATGCTTTGTTGAAAAGAATAGTGGCCGTGCATTAAAGGTATTGCGAACCGATAGGGGTGGAAAATTTCTCTCAAAAGAATTCATTCTTTTTTGTGAAGATAATGGCATTCACAGGCAATTGACTGCAAGCTTCACACCACAATAAAATGGAGTAGTAGAACGAAAGAATAGGAGTCTTGTTGAGATGGCAAAAAGCATGATTAAAGCAAAAGGGCTTCCTAACAATTTATGGGCCGAAGCAGTTTATACAGCTGCTTATATACTTAATCGTAGCCCCACATCTTCATTCAAGGCATAACACAATTTAAAGCTTGGCATGGATGGAGACCAAAGGTAACTCATTTCAGAGTATTTGGGTGTCTTGCTTATGTTCACATTCCATCTCAAAAAAGGAAAAAATTAGATGATAATAGCATGAAATGCATCTTTATTGATTATAGCATTGAAAGCAAGGCTTATCGTTTTTATAATCCTATAACTCAAAGGCTTGTTGTTAGTCGGGATGCGATATTTGATGAGCAGAATGCATGGAATTGGAATGAATTACAGAATACAGCAATAGGTGGAGTTCAAGCTGAAGAGACATCAATGGCCCTTGATGATGAAAGTGAAGATTTAATTGATCCAAATCAATCTTCACCAAGGACTACACCTTTGCAGTCTACACTTATGAGTTCTCCTTATTCATCATCTTCTGAATCTCCTCCAAGAAAGATAAAATCCTTGATTGATATATATGAAAGATATTAGTTTACTTCTGTTGATGAACCAAGCTATTTTGAAGAAGCAATAAAGCTCAAAGAATGGTGCAAAGCTACGAATGATAAAATTTCAGCATTAATAAAAATGGTACTTGGGAGCTTATGGATCTACCACCTAACCATGAAGCTATTGGTTTAAAATGGATATATAAAATCAAATACAAAGCAGATGGATCAATCCAAAAATTTAAAGCAAGGATTGTTGCAAAGGGCTATATGCAGCGAGAAGGTATGATTTTGCAAAAACTTATGCTCCGGTAGCTAGATTTGATACAATTAGAACAGTTTTATCTATATCTGCTCATTATCAATGGAATGTTTTTCAAATTGATGTCAAATTAGCCTTTTTGAATGGTTTTTTGATGAAGTATATGTGCAGCAACCACCGGGCTATAAAGTTGTTAATGAAGAAAAAAGGCGTATCGATTGCGAAAGGCACTTTATGGATTTAAGCAGGCACCTAGAGCATGGTATGAAGGATTGATCAGCACTTTGTACATAATGGTTTTCAGAGGAGCAAAAGCGAGCCCACCTTATATATCAAGTCAAAAGGTACAAATATTCTTATGGTTTGTTTACTTTCTTAGTTTGGAAGTTAAACAATTTGGTGATGAAATTTTTGTCTTCCAAGTGAAGTATGTAAAATATCTTCTTCAGAAATTTGCAATGTCTGATTGCAAGCCAATGAAGATTCCAATGAACACTGGTGAGAAATTTAGCCAAAATGAGAAGAACAGATTGATGCACATATGTATAAGAGTTTAATTGGAAGTTTGCTATATCTCACAAATACTCGTCCAGACATTATGTATGCAACAAGTTTGCTATCAAGGTTCATGCAAAGTCCAAGCAAAATCCATCTTGTGGCAGTGAAAAGAGTGTTGAGATACTTAAAAGGAACTATTACCTATGGTATTTCATACACTAATGCTAACAAATTAACTTTATGTGGTTTTTCTGATAGTGATTAGGCAGGTTTAGTTGATGATCGAAAAAAGCACTTCTGGTTACATCTTCACCCTTGGATCTGGAGCAATATCTTGGAGTTCAAAGAAATAAAGTACTATAGCACTATCATCATCTGAAGCTGAGTACGTAGCCCTTACTGCTACAGCTTGTCACGCTATCTAGTTGTGAAGAGTATTGGAGGATTTAAAACTATCACAAAAGGGCCCAACTACTATCTACTGTGATAATCAATTAACAATTGCAATGACAAAATTCGGTAGCACATTGAACTTCGCCATCATTTTGTTCATGAACTAGTGACTAATGGAAGTATTGAATTGGAATCTTGCAACACCAAAGAACAATTAGCATATATCTTCATAAAAGCATTGCCATTGGAAAGCTTTTATATCTAAAAGAAAAATTGGGAGTATCTGCATTAAAGAGGAGTGTTGAGATAATGCAGAATTGAGCTGTCCCATGTTCTCGTACTTTGTAGTTGGATAACGTAGAGTCCCACGTTCTCCTATTTTGTAGTTGTTGAAAGACCAAGTCACTCTACGTGTCCAATATTTTATTTTTAGTTTATCTGTATATGGGCTTTATCTGTTTGTGAGTTTTATATTATTAGATAATGGATAAGGTGCCTCTAATTTCTTGCTGCATTATATTTTTTTTCATCTCTATTTAAATCTTTGTAAATAACATTATTCTAGATAATACAGAAAGTAAATTTATCTTTTTATTTTTGCCTTCGACCTTGCCCAAGATGCCCACGACCGCCTCCTGATAAAAAACAGGACTAAAAAATTTTAAAGTAGCTAGGATTCGGAGGAGGCCGAGCGGAGTCGAGAACTGAAGACAAATCATGGCAAATGAGAGAGTGCTAGCATACCTATGTTATAAGATAAAAGAGAGGATGTCGCCGTACATATAACATGATGAGCTAAGCTAGATGTCGCCATACCTCCCCCTCCTCTTTTTTATTTTATTTTATTTTATTTTAAAAAGCTCATGACCTATATAAATTTAAAAATAAAAATCTATCTCTTAAATAATATCATATGATATGTTGGAAAATAATTTTGATCTTACAAAAAATCACTTTATAAAATTGCTAGAAATATGTTATAGAAATTTAAATATATAAATAAAGTAAAACCAAAGATTAATAGGATCAAACCAGAACCGAGGCGTGTTAGACACTGCCCTAAGGATCAGATTTTCGTCCCTTCATGCAGGTTGTTGGCGATCTGTCCCCAAGGTACAACGACCCGGCTCGACCCGATCCTTCTACTACGAGCATGATTGTGGGAGGTGCAAACCCAACGATTTCCTTCAGATGCCCAAAAAGATCAATAAAATATATAAAATAAAATAAGATAAAACAAATCATATGGTACTCCAAATTATTATTGATTTCTTCTATCAATATGAATTCCTAAGCCTATTTATAGGCTCGGCCCATAAAAACTCTAACGGCTCGGCCCATAATGGCCATAAAGGCCTAATGGCCGTTAGCCTTAAATTACATCAAAAACGGCTTATAATTTAATTATTTGAGCCGTTTCTGAAACGTTGGCCTTCCAACGTTCACGCAATGGAACGTTGCATCAAAGAAGGAACGTTCGCGACAAAGAAGGAACATCCGCGAGCGTTGCTCGCGGGCGTTCTCCCTTTTTTTTTTATTTAAAACTTTTTTCTAACAATCTTCCACAAAAGTTTAAAATAAAAAAAATGAATATAACAAAAATTTTAGGGCATCTTATACTGCGCAATAGGTGAGGTGTCCAATGGACTTGAACCTCACTTAGTGTTGATGTATACATCTGAAGGAACCATAGTGGATTAGACCTTGAACTAGGTCCTTTGACTCAGACTTCTACTAATCACACACACAGTATGGATCAATTGGGTTTAAGCGGTCAGCGCATATTAAAGGCCTGCGCTTAATACCTTGATTTTTCATGAGAATTCTTCAAGATTAGCCCAAACCTTTAGTCACGGCCTAATATGATGATTCTCATAGGTGAATCCTCCAAGGGTATTTGTGACAATATCCTGCAGATAACCTACCTCGGATCCATTAAGAGTATAACTCAACCTTACACAAATTTACTTTGTCACTTTATAAGAGCACTCATCATAGGGATGGGATGAAATTTTTTTCAAAATTTGTGCTCTAACACGATCACTCAATCAGCTTCGTTTCTACCACATTGAACCTCATTCATGGGATCTCTAATCACAGAGGTTGGGTATCCACTGCTGGCGACCAAATAATGGGCTTAAGCCACATCCCCCGATGAATCTAGAACTCCATTCCTAGATAACTCCTTGGTTAATTAGTCTGCAAAATCTTCTTGGCAAATTCCAAGAGATAATATTATTTAGGACTAGACCTCAAATAAGAGAATAAGGCAAAGATATATTAGAATTGAATATCCAAATATAAGGTAAACAATAAGTTGGATATTCCAACTGTCATGAGATTATTTAGTAAATTATAAAACTTTATTAAATCTCATGGCAATATATATTAAGAGACTCAAATAGCATTTAAATGACATACCTTGTCACCGCATCCAAGTTCATCCATTCTTTTCCATTTGGTAACATAAAAGATTCACAATAGTAGGTAAGCAATAAGTATTTGCCCAATGCTATCACTTTTGTCTAGCAACTTCAACACAACAAGGAGATATTAAATATTGATTACTATACCAGAAAACACTTATCTGGAACAGAAAACTTTTGCATTTATATAAGAATGCAAATATATACTTGTAGTGCACTTGAAAGTTAAATAATAAGATGATATAAAATATATCTATATACAAGCACGCATATATTATGTGCACAAGTGCAAGCATGTGTGTTTTTCAACAAGGCTTTGTTTTCATGCTGAATGGTTAACCACCTATTTGATGACTTCATCCCTTATCTATCTATCCAGTGAATAAAGTAATTCAGTTTCTGATTAGCACTTCAGCTTTATATTTGTTAGCTTTGTTAGTTACTACACCAACTTAAGGAGAGAATAGTATACATTTACATATGTACTTGGGCATTAAGATGTACAAGCCGCACCTGATTTGCACATGTCTGTGTACCTATATGCATACATGTATAAATGCGTATGTATTTATATACATATAATTAAATATGTGAATGTTCGGTGAATAGAAAGAAGCCTCTGACATGTTGAACAAACCATATGCATACACACCAAGATCCAAGCTTCAACCTCTAACAAGTAAGAAGACAAAGGAAGCTCAACAGTGTCTAACATTAGAATAAGACAACAATGTCATATGTTATTATTTTTGTTGTGCTTATTTATCAGTTTAGTATATTTATGCTCACCATATCGCTCGAGGCATATCAAATGTATTAAAATCCGATACTACAAATGAAGCAGATAAACCAAATAATGATTGTTTGTACTAAAACAATTGCATAGCAATTGCAGAGATAGCTGGACAGTCGCTTTTATTATAAGCTAAGTACATGACCATGATGCCCAATCTATTTAATAACCAAGATATGTTACACCAATTTCTGTCCATGTATGTGCATGAGCACTTAACAGTCCGATGGTGAAGATAAACTAAGTATTCATTTTACCATATATTTAACAAAATTAGTAAGGAAGAATAAAAATGGCGTGTATCAACTAACTATTTTAAAGCAACATAGCACAACAATCCATTCCAACGGTAAAAAGATCAACTTATGAAATATAATTTAAAGCATTTCAGCAATATTAATATTTTGCCCAAGAAAAATAATAAGTATTCAAACCATAATCTTTTCCTTTAAATCTTGGGCCCAATGGATGATCATAATTTAGCATAGCAACATTTGCACCATTAATGTATATGCATTTCAGAGTGGCATAAAAAATTTATATGTTGAGCAAACTCATGCAAAAGCAGAATGAGTAAATGGAATGAAAATCTAGCAATCTCTAGAGAAGAAGGAAAAAATCTGATCCTTAGCTGTTGGAAAATAATTTTGATCTTACAAAAAATCACTTTATAAAATTGCTAGAAATATGTTATAAAATTAAATATATAAATAAAGTAAAATCAAAAGATTAATAGGATCAAACCAGGACCGAGGCGTGTTAGACACTGCCCTAAGGATCAGATTTTCGTCCCTTCATGCAGGTTGTTGGCGATCTGTCCCCAAGGTACAACGACCGGCTCGACCCGATCCACCTACTACGAGCATGATCGTGTGGAGGTGCAAACCCAACGATTTCCTTCAGATGCCCAAAAAGATCAATAAAATATATAAAAACAAAATAAGATAAAACAAATCATATGGTACTCCAAATTATTATTGATTTCTTTTATCAATATGAATTCCTAAGCCTATTTATAGGCTCGGCCCATAAAAACTCTAACGGCTCGGCCCATAATGGCCATAAAGGCCTAATGGCCGTTAGCCTTAATTACATCAAAAATGGCTTATAAATTTAATTATTTGAGCCGTTTCTGAAACGTTGGCCTTCCAACGTTCACGTAATGGAACGTTGCATCAAAGAAGGAACGTTCGCGAAAAAGAAGGAACATCCGCGAGCGTTGCTCGCGGGCGTTCTCCTTTTTTTTTTTATTTAAAACTTTTTTCTAACAATATATATTATATCTTATTGTGATACATCATCATAATATATATATCTATTTATTTACGCTGTTTCCATCACGCTCGGCGGTAGGTAGTTGGTGACGTAGAGAAAGAGTAGTTGAAGATACAATGATACATAGGAGAGCTGAAGGCAATAAGTGCAACTGCTGAAATTAAATTAAGATTCGATTTTATCCAAAAAAAAAAAAATTTAAATTCATCTATTTGTTTATTATTTATTTCCCTATATATATATATATATATATATATATAATGGACTCGCATGCAACGTGATATATTGACTAAGATGGAATTTAAGCGGGTGCCTTAGCTACGTGTCTTTATATTACATTTTTTTTATCACCGCTTGCATAACGTTGAGATGACACACAAAAAGAAGACAAAGATCACCCACATAATGTACGATACCTATCTTCTTCCAATCACGATCGAAACAGTCATGACTGAAACTTCTTCAGTAACTTGCGTTCAAAAACTTAAACCAAAAACTCTTCAAACAAAATTTGTAGTTCAACGGGATGCAAGAAAATTAACAGGGAATCTACCTTTGGGAAGAACTCGGTTGGAGGCGGGTTTTAGCTAAAAAGGGGGCTCGGCCGGCTGAGAGAACGATGAAGCGAATGAGGGCGTCCGAACGAGAGTTTTCGGTGGCTGGGGTCCTAAACGAGTGAGAAAAGAGAGTTTTCGGCCGTTGAATTATAATCCAACGGCTGATATGTTGGTGGACTAGTGTTTGGGTTCGCTAATTTGATTTAATTAGTGATCCTAATTAGCGACACCAATTTAAGTCGCTAATTAGTGATGCTAAAACTGAGATCGATGTAAATCTATTGTCTTTTATTATCTCTTCTCTTCTTCTCTCTTTTCATTTTATTACCTTTTCTTCTTCTCTTCTTTTAGCAATAAGGATTAATTATTTATTCTAACAAACTTTATGATTTATTATCTTTTTTAAATTACTATTATTTTATAAATATTTTTTTTTTCTTTTCAATATTTTTCTTCTATTATTATCTATCTTAATTAGTGTAGAAATAGAATCTAGGTTGATGCCCCTTTTCAACTATAATCAATGATAATATAAATGAACGCATATATTATGTGAAGTGTAAAGGGACATAATTGTTACATAACTCTTTCTCTTCTTCTTTCTTCCCTCTATCCAAATAGATAATTGATATTACATTTCTTTTACTTTCCATTCTTTCCAAATAAGAGAAGAAGAACAACCATTCATTTTCCTTCTATTCCTTTTTTTTTTTACTCTTCTTTTCCTTTTTCTCCAAAGATCCAAACAAAGCCTTGGCATCAATTAGCGACCCCAGTATTTGGCATCGCTAATTAGAGACGTTGACAAAAGGCATCGTTACTTAGTGACACAATTCATTGCTAAATAGTCGTTGATTTTTTATAAGGTATTCCGATCATTTGTGTCGTTGTACACCACTATTTTGTCGCTATTTTACAATACAACTTAGCTTATTTGCTCGTCGCTCAATTGCATTACTAAACTAAGATTTTTTTATAGTGACTTATATGGTACTTCTCTCCTTTAGCGTCACTATTTTGTCACTATTTTGCAATACAACTTAGCTTATTTGCTCATCGCTCAGTTGCATTGCTAAACTAAGATTTTTTTTTTGCAGTGACGTATATGGTACTACTCTCCTCTAATTAAATAATATCTACTTTCCTTTCATTTTTTTTCTTAAAAAGAAAAGGTTTTTTGTCCGGCTTTTACCGGCCATGGGGATGACCTGGTGGTTTGGCCACAAAATATTACTTTTGGAACGGTGGATGCTTGACTGAGCTCCTACCGTTGCCGTCCATCAT
Source organism: Calamus simplicifolius (assembly GCA_900491605.1). NCBI lineage: Eukaryota > Viridiplantae > Streptophyta > Magnoliopsida > Arecales > Arecaceae > Calamus > Calamus simplicifolius. The sequence continues at coordinate 378,986 of UESW01004529.1, forward strand.
CATCAAGCGCCATATTTCACTGTGTTGGGGGGTGAGAAAATGATCGGCTGATGATCTGAAGGGCGTGCTCATGCATGCAGCCTCTTCCCACTAAACTATTTGTTTATTGAGAGGACAAATTGACTGGCAAACTGAAGGACCAGGATGACTTCAGTAAATGTTTACGTATTCACACGCATAGAAGCATTCTTTTTGACATCTCAGAAACAAAATATGAAGAGAAACTAAAGGGCTCTCTAAATGAACATATTGATATGTAAGGTTATTGTTTAATTTTAAAAGATAATTAATTAATATAAACTTAGATATGCTTTCGTTCATGTATTTAATTTTATTTTGTTGATCCAACATAAATAATCCTATTTATGATTTTTATAAAAAAAAATTTTATAAAAACTAACAAATGGTATTAGAACCCTTCATGTTGAACCATTGAGATTGAATTATAGAATAAATTATTTTTAAAAAATAATTAAAAATAATTTTTCTTTATATTATAATCGAGTTTTGAACTCTTATAGGTGGTTTTCACCATCGGCATCAAGTTTTTGAGTGCGGCGATCTGGCCACGGTGGTGAAAGAACCACGGCCATCAAGCCATGGCATCGTGGGACAAGTGGCAGTCATGGCTATCGCGCATTAAAAATACCGTAGGTTGTATGGAGTCCGGCGCTGATCTCTTAGATTTCATAGACTTTGATGTTTGTGTTAATTGTATAAAGGAAAAATAAACTAATTGTTAGGGTCTCTTGAGTATGCCTAAAAGTATAGTAGAAGCATGTGGATTTTATAAATTTCTTAATGAAATTTATTTATATGAAACCTTTAATAGCCAAGATCTCCTTAATGTTAACAATCAAATAAATAAATAGTAAATGTAGGATAAGAAGAGTACCTATAATACTAAATCCAATATGTTGGAATATCCATAAGGTACCCAATTATTCACTCTCCAATGTTGATCTATATAGGACTGGGTTCAAGACTCTATATTCTTCAAAAAACTTTGATCCTTGATGCTTAATCCTTCTAAAGGATTTGATTGGCTTGTTTGCTTTTTTTCTAATTTTTTTTTTCACTTACAAAAAACCCTTCAAATCCTCTTATCCTAAAGAAGACCTTTTTGTTTTAATTTAGGATAAGACAGCCTCTTATCCTAAAGAATATCTCTTTATCTTAGTTTAGGATAAGACAACCTCTTATCCTGAAGAAGAACTTCTTGTTTTGGTTTGGGACAAGACGTATAAGAGAAATAAGAGAGAAAAGAGAGTTGATTTTTCTTTGAATGGATTTCATTACTACTATACCTTGGGGCGCACTCCTATTTATAAGAGGTAGAGGGATGCATCACCAAGAGATGCATCCCATCCACATGCCTCATCATGATGAGGCGTATTCCAAGGGTAGCATTTCATCATGATGAGGCATTAAGAGGAGAGGTGCATCTAAGAGAGTGGAAAGACCTATTCGCTCAAAAAACTTATTCCATAAGTCTTATCCATGCCCCATTAGCCTTTCACACTCATAAACTCACCCAATACTTATTTCATGATAATCCAATTGTTTATATTAAGACACCATCTAATGGTTCAGATTAAGACACCATCACCAATGGTCCAAACTTTTCATCTAGGGAGCCATCCAATAGTCCAAATCGAGCCACTGACTAATAGTCCAGATCTATTATCTAAAGTGTTATTCAATGGTTCAAATAAATCCAATTGAGTTCCAACTCTTAACCAACCCACTATAATCGACTGGAATGTGTCTTGATTTATACAATGACTAGATAAACATCAAGATAATTTATTTTTCTTAGTCCATAGAAATTAAAATTTTGCATAGTAGAGAAAAGCAAGATCATGTCTCATCTATACATGTGAGACATCTTTGTGCACTATGATTAGTCTAAGGAAGCTGGAGTTAGGAAGTAGGTATTTGATGCTGGTGAAGTAAGACAATTATATTATTTTATGTTAATGATCTAGGCTTAAGCCGCGGAGTAAATAAGGAGAAAGAGAACCCAAGGAGTCTCAATCGCGTGGGAGGCTTGAAGAGGACCAAGAACCCTTTGCTCTGCTTCCCCACAGATCACCGAAAAAGAGAATGACTCAAAACGAAAAGAAAAAAAAATTTGAGGGAAGGATCTTATAGTGTCTTTGATCTTTCTCTCTGATATGGTTGGTAAATAATATGGTTAGTAAATGATGTGGTTGGAAACAAAAAATCAAGACCCTAGTCCTGGGCGGCCCCCAGGATCTGGGCGGCCCCTAGTCCTAGGCGGCCCCCAGGTCCTGAGCGGCCTCCTGGTCCTAGGCGGCCCCCAGAGTCTGGGGGCCCCTAGTCCTAGACGGCCCCCAGGTCCTGGGCGGCCTCCTGGTCCTAGGCGGCCCCCAGGGTCTGGGCAGCCCCTAGTCCTGAGCGGCCCCCAGGGTCTGGGCAGCCCCTAGTTCTGGGTGGCCCCAGGTCCTAAGCGGCCTCCTGGTCCTAGATGGCCCAAAGTCTGGGCGGCCCCTAGTCCTAGACGGCCCCCAAGTCCTAGGCGGCCCTAGCCTTAGGCGGCCCCCAGGTCCTGAGCGGCCTCCTGGCCTCAGACGGCCCCCAGGTCTGGGCGGCCCCTAGTCCTAGGCAGCCCCCAGGTCCTGGGCGCCTCCTGATCCTAGGCGGCCCCCAGTCTGGGTGCCCCTGGTCCTAGGCGGCCCCAGGTCCTGGGCGACCTCCTGGTCCTAGGCGGCCCCCAGGGTCTGGGCGGCCCCTAGTCCTGGGTGGCCCCCAGGGTCTGGGCGGCCCCTAGTCCTAGCGGCCCCCAGGTCCTGAGGGCCTCCTGGTCCTAGGCGGCCCCCAGAGTCTGGGCGGCCCCTAGTCCTAGACGGCCTCCAGGTCCTGGGTGACCTCCTGGTCTAGGTGGCCCCCAGGGTCTGGGGCCCCTAGTCCTGGGCGGCCCCCAAGTCCTAGGCGGTCCCTAGCCTTAGGCCCCCAGGTCCTGAGCGGCCTCCTGGCCTCAGACGGCCCCAGGGTCTGGGCGGCCCCTAGTCCTAGGCGGCCCCCAGGTCCTGGGCGGCCTCCTGGTCCTAGGCGGCCCCCAGTCTGGGTCGGCCCTGATCCTAGGCCCCTAGGTCCTGGGCAACCTCCTGGTCCTAGGCGGCCCCCAGGGTCTGGGCCCCTAGTCCTGGGTGGCCCCTAGTCCTGGGCGGCCCCTAATCTTGGAATCGTTCTCGTATCAGAAGCACTAAACACGATGAGCTGTCGTGTCCGGAACAGAAATCGAGAATCATTAAGCATCATGACGCTTTAAATGGTTCGAATAAGACAAACACTGGAACATCACCATTCATCTAGAAAAAGGAGATACTGAGCTCCTGTTTTAGGGCCAGATACCTTTTCTCTGACTCTGACACTCCCACTAACCCTGACATTCCCTTGGGATAACCAAGGTCATCATGAAGATCCTTATCTTCATGAGCAAGTTTCTTAATACCTTTATTATTAATTACCGATGAATGACCACGTAGCAGGCGCTGGGCTAGGGCGAACGTTTATCTTACACGTGGACCTTCTGACCTAAAAAAAAAAAAAAGGAAGAAGCTCGAGAGGGATAAGAGGAAGGGGGAGGGTGCTTGAAGGGGGCTCTCTTCCTTCAGTAAGAGATCTCATACCAAAAAAAAAAAAAAGAAAACAAAACTGGTGATTCAGCATCAACAGATTGGCGCGCCAGGAAGGGGGATATCGTCGTAGTGAGTAATACCTGTTCTACGAACATGAGCTCTAGATCTCTGGAAGAGGATCCCTCTGATTGGTCTGGGGGGCATCTCTCGCCTCCCAACCATGATCTCAAGACTCTTGGCTCTTCTGAGCCAGTGAAGTCGAACCCTCCGGTTCCTTCCTCGCCGCTGCCGGCTCCAGCTATTCCTCAGGACCCGCTGCTGATCCTTACCCAGCAAGTTCAAACTCTTGTTGGGATGGTTCAACAGATGCAGGAACAGCATTCTAGAGGAGCCCGGCAACGGCTCGAGCCACCTCTGTTGCCCAGATCGGCTACTCCTGTCAGCCGACAATCAGCTCGAGGGAGATCCCCTCCGACAAAGCCTCTCCGCCCCTATTCCCAGGAGGACGGCACTCTCAAAGTTCCCGGGATGGTTCGCACTCTCTCACCCATTCCCCGAGCAGCCCACCTGCCGGGCGGCGGCGGGGGAAGGAGCCTTATGTGGAGCACCGCCGGTGGCGTCGTCAGTCTACATCTTATTCCCCTGAGCCAGCCGGAGGACGTATGACTGATCAGATGGAAAGGCGTCTTGAGGAGCAAGATCGAAGGCTGGAGGAACTTAGTCAAAGGATCAACAATCAGCCGGGGTCAGATTACGACACCCGCCCTCCTCTTACTCGGCGGGTTATGGAGGAGCCCATTCCAAGGAGATTCCGATTCCCCCAACTGGACCCCTATGACGGCACCACTGATCCCCTAGATCATTTGGAGAGCTATAAAGCTATTATGCAGGTCCAAGGAGCGACTGATGCCCTCCTGTGCATTGCCTTCCGGCCACCCTCCGTAAGGCGGCCCGTGTTTGGTACTCTCGTCTGCCCTCGCGAAGTATTGACTCTTTTCGACAACTGGAGAGGTCTTTCTTGGCTCATTTCGACGCTTGTCGGAAGATTCCTCGAGTAGCAGACAGCTTGTTCTCCGTGCAGCAGCAAGAAGGAGAACCTCTGAAAGACTTTATAACCCGTTTCAAGGTGGCGGCCCTAGAAGTCTATCATCTTGAGGATGCTGTAGCCACGCTAGCTTTAAAACGGGGGCTCCGTCCCTCCCGTTTTACCTACTCTCTGGACAAGAAACCTCCTTGCTCTTATGCTGATCTCTTGAGCCGTGCGCAGAAGTACATCCGCGCCGACGAAGCTGATTCATCAAGGAGAGGTGCGCAGGAGAGGACCGGCAAGAGACCCGCTCGCCCAGAGTTGAGCGGGCCCCCTCCCAAGAAGTCCGAACCCTCGCGCCGACCGACTGACCGCCGCAAGAGCCTGGCTCCCAGAGAAGACCATCTTACACCCCTCCTAGCGCCCCGGGCTCATATCCTTATGGAGATCGAAAACGAGCCTTATTTACGGCGTCCGCCCCCGTTGAAGAAGGGCGCTGCCCGTGACAGGAGCCGTTATTGCCGTTTCCACAGGGATTACGGCCACGACACTGAAGAATGTCGGAATTTAAAGCAAGCCATCGAAGAACTCATCCAGAGGGGGTATCTTGGGCAGTACATCCAGAAGAAAGAGGCTCCTCCCATACCAGCTTTGATGGGACCGCCCCCCGCTCAAGCCAACATCGATAACACCCCGACAGAGCGGATGGTGGGCATGATTTCCCGTGGAAGAGCCTCATCTTCTAAGAGGCCAAGGGGAGGGGGGAGAACTAGATGATGTAATCCCTTTTAAGGGAGATATAGCGGGGAGTAGTGTTGTAAAAGATGATAGCGTCGTTGTTTCAATGACGGTCGCTAAACATCCTGTAAAGAGGATCTTAATCGACAGTGGAAGCTCCGCTAATGTGCTTACTTATGATGCATTCCTTCGGATGAATTTACCTCCTGACTCTCTTCGACCTGTAGCCGTCCCTCTAGTCGGTTTCACTGGAGACTCTATACGAGTGGAGGGCGAGATTACTTTACCGGCGACGGCAGGATCGCCGCCATGTCAGAGCACGGTAATGCTGGATTTTCTGGTGGTTCGGGTCCCCCTGGCCTACAACGCCATTCTCGGCCGCCCCGGGTTGAATATGTTAGATGCAGTTATATCTACTAAGCGCCTATTGGTGCAATTCCCTACCGACCAAGGAGTTGGTGAGATGCATGGAGAAGTAAACCCGGTCAGACCCTGCTATCATCTAGCCCCTAGTCCCCAGGTGGCTAGAATCCCTCCGGTCGCCGAGTCGTTTGACCCCAGAGAAGTTGAGCGGAGGGGAGAGCCAGCGGAGCTTCTGATATCTTGCCCCCTGGGGGGTGATCCCACCAAGACCGTGCAAATTGGTGAGCTCCTCTCCCCTGAAGCCCGGGATCAGCTCCTAGCCTTCTTATCGGCAAATGCGGATGTCTTCGCCTGGAAAATGATGGACATGGTCGGGATTCCCCCGGAGGTGATTATTCATCAACTTAATATCAACCCAAGCTGCCGCCCTGTCCGCCAGAAGAAAAGGAGTTTTGCCTCTGAGCGGCAGAGGATCATTGACGAAGAGGTGGATAAATTGCTTATGGCCGGTCATATTCGGGAGGCACAATATCCTGATTGGCTAGCCAATGTGGTCATGGTCCGGAAGGCCAACGGAGGATGGAGGATATGCATCGATTACACCGATCTTAACAAAGCTTGTCCTAAGGATAGCTTTCGTTGCCACGAATTGACCAGTTAGTAGATTCAACTTCTGGTTATGAACTTCTTAGCTTTATGGATGCTTTCTTGGGGTACAATCAGATAAAATTGAACCCCTTAGATGAAGAGCATACTTCTTTTATCACCGAGAAGGGCATTTATTGTTATAAAGTAATGCCCTTCGGATTGAAGAATGCAGGAGCTACCTATCAGAGGCTGATGAACAAAGTTTTTAAAGACCAGCTCGGCCGCAACATGGAAGTATACGTAGATGATATGTTGACAAAAAGCACCTGTGCCACCGGCCATGTCGCCGACCTGCAGGAGACTTTCCACAACCTCCGGCTCCATAGAATAAAGCTCAACCCACGCAAATGTGCATTTGGAGTTACTGCAGGAAAATTCTTGGGTTTCCTGGTGACCCGGCGAGGGATTGAGGCAAACCCCGAGAAAATTCAAGCCATTCTTGATATGAGGCGGCCTGTATGTAAGAAAGAGGTGCAACAACTCACCGGGAGGATAGCAGCATTAAGCCGATTTTTGTCAAGATCAGCGAGAGGTGTTTACCCTTTTTCAAGGTCTTACGTAAAGCGAACGGTTTTGAGTGGACGGAAGACTGTCAGTGAGCTTTTGAAGAACTTAAGGAGTTCTTGTCCACACCGCCCCTGTTGTCTAAACCAAGGAAGGAGAAAAGCTCTTCCTCTATCTTGCGGCTTCCTCAGAAGCCGTCAGTTCCGTTCTGGTGCGTGTCGGCGACCACGCCACTCAAAGACCTGTGTATTATACCAGCAAAGTACTTCATGGTGCAGAAGAGAGGTATTCCAAAATGGAGAAAGTCATTTTTGCTTTATTCATCTCCGCCCGACGACTCAGACCCTACTTTCAGGCCCATCCTATAGTCGTCCTCACTGATCAGCCTCTCAGAGCCATTTTGTCCCGCCCAGACACCTCTGGCCGGTTGGCCAAGTGGGCCATTAAACTAGGGGAATTCGACTTGTCATTTCAGCCCAGAGCAGCTCTGAAATCCCAGGTCTTGGCCGACTTCCTAGTAGAATGCACTTGGTCTGAAGAACATCAAGAGGAGTTCCCCCGGATTCTTTTAGATGTTGACGAGGGGAATGATAAGGCATGGGTCCTCCACGTCGATGGAGCCTCCAACTCCCAGGGGAGCGAGCTGGTCTTATTCTCGCCAGCCCAGAGGGTGTGGTACTGGAGTATGCTCTTCGTTTCCTCTTTGAAGCCACTAACAATCAAGCTGAATATGAAGCCTTGTTAGCCGGGATCAAACTAGCACATGGGATGGGAATCAAGCATCTCCGAGCCTTCACTGACTCGCAGCTTATTTCTGCCCAAGTGGCGGGAGAATATGAGGCTCGGGACCCCATCATGTCCCAATATCTGAGCAAGGTTAAACTGTTAGTTCCCTTGTTAGATCACTTCACCATCAGCTATATCCCCAGAGGTGAGAATGCTAGAGCTGATATGTTGGCCCGGCTTGCTACGTCTGTAGATAGCGCCATGGGCAAAAAACCTACATCGAGTACCTGGAGACACCTAGCATCGAAGCCATGGAAGAAGCTTTGCCCGTTACCCAAGAGGAAACCTGGATGGAATCCTATATCCGATATTTGAAGGACGGCGTTCTCCCAGTTGATCATGAGGAAGCTAAGCTGCTCAGGCGGAGGGCTTCTAAATTTGTACTGCTGGATGGCCGACTCTACAAGAGATCCTTCTCTCAGCCTCTCCTCAAATGTGTTAGCTCGGTAGATGCGGATTATGTCCTTAGGAAAATTCATGAAGGCATCTGTGGGAATCACTCGGGAGGCCGATCTCTGGCACGCAAGGCCCTCCGACAAGGATATTATTGGCTGACTATGCAAGAAGATGCAGCTGAACTGTGAAAAGATGTGACCAATGCCAACGGTACGCCTGCATTCAGCGACAACCGTCTTCTCAGTTAAACCCTCTTTCTGCTCCCTGGCCTTTCGCTCAGTGGGGCATGGACATCCTTGGCCCTTTCCCTCCGGCGTCAGGACAGCAAAAATTCCTGCTAGTCGCCGTCGATTATTTTACTAAATGGGTCGAAGCCGAAGCACTCGCTAGGATCACTGAAGCCAAAGTCAAAGCCTTTTTCTGGAAAGCCATTATTTGTCGATACGGCCTACCACATACTCTTATCACTGACAATGGCCGACAGTTCGACAACGTTACCTTCCGGACTTTTTGTGCTGATCTCGGCATCACACAACGATTCGCCTCCGTCGGCCATCCACAATCTAATGGAGAGGCCGAGGTTACGAATCGTATGATATTACGGGGACTGAGGACCAGACTGGATACGTCCAAAGGAAGGTGGGTGGAAGAGCTCCCGAGTGTACTCTGGGCATACCACACAACTCCCAGGACACCAACGGGAGAGACGCCGTTCAATCTAGTTTTCGGTTCTGAAGCTGTTATTCCCGTCGAAATTGGCCTGCCGGGTATTCGAGTAGAATCATATGATGAAGCGGACAACCTCCCTAATTTAAGAGCCAATCTTGACCTCATTGATGAAGCAAGAGATCGAGCTCGAATTAAAATGGCGGCCTACCAGCAACGGGTGGCGAGGTATTATAATACCCGCGTCCGCTCAAAAAGCTTCCGTCAGGAAGATTTGGTTCTAAGAAAGGCTTCGTGTCTAAACCAACGGAAGGGGGCAAATTGTCTCCAAACTGGGAAGGGCCCTACCAGATAGCGGAGGTCCTTCACCGTGGAGCATATCGACTTGAAGATCTGAATGGGCGACTAATCCCCCGAACGTGGAACGCAGATAATCTCCGGCAATACCACCAGTAATGTAATGTACTTACCCTAAAATTAATAAACGTGCATGTTTGGAGATTTCCTGTAGACGATCCTTCAAAATGGCTCGGCGGCCCCACATCCTAAGGACACCCCCAGGCTGGTATAACCTACCCCTGAGGAGGTTCAAGTCCATGACTTAGCGGCCTCGAGTCATGCTCTTAGGCGGGCACCCGGTTGCCCCCGAGAGACGATCCTTCAAAATGGCTCGGCGCCCCACGGTCCTAAGGACACCCCCAGGCTGGTATAACCTACCCCTGAGGAGGTTCAAGTCCATGACTTAGCGGCCTCGAGTCACGCTCTTAGGCGGGCACCCGCTGCCCCCGAGAGACGATCCTTCAAAATGGCTCGGCGGCCCCACGGTCCTAAGGACACCCCCAGGCTGGTATAACCTACCCCTGAGGAGGTTCAAGTCCATGACTTAGCGGCCTCGAGTCACGCTCTTAGGCGGGCACCCGCTGCCCCCGAGAGACGATCCTTCAAAATGGCTCGGCGGCCCCACGGTCCTAAGGACACCCCCAGGCTGGTATAACCTACCCCTGAGGAGGTTCAAGTCCATGACTTAGGGCCTCGAGTCACGCTCTTAGGCGGGCACCCGACTGCCCCCGAGAGACGATCCTTCAAAATGGCTCGGCGGCCCCACGGTCCTAAGGACACCCCCAGGCTGGTATAACCTACCCCTGAGGAGGTTCAAGTCCATGACTTAGCGGCCTCGAGTCACGCTCTTAGGCGGGCACCCGACTGCCCCCAAAGATGATCCTTCAAAATGGCTCGGCGGCCCCACGGTCCTAAGGACACCCCCAGGCTGGTATAACCTACCCCTGAGGAGGTTCAAGTCTATGACTTAGGCGGCCTCGAGTCACGCTCTTAGGCGGGTACCCGGTGCCCTCAAGAGACAATTCTGCAAAAGGGCCAGACGGCCCCACAGTCCTAAGGACATCACGCTTCCTCGAACCCAGGATAAACTCCCCTACGGAGGTCCCTAAACTGCCCTATCAGAGTTCCAGGACTTGCATCCTGAGACAACATACCAGAAAAACGACCCTGAGATTCGGACTTAACATCAAACTCGCAGGTGGATCTCCTAAGCAATGGGTAGAAATCAGGATTCGAACGGTTGAAGCATCGAGTAACGTCAAGTAAGTAAAAAGTGGCGTCTACTCATTCAAGGTCAATTCACTGTAAAACTTTATAAAGTATTGTCTGTGAGCTGATATCAACTGACTTACAAAAAGAGGTCCTTTAAAGGACCACGTCAAGAACAAAAAGTTAAGACCAAGATAAACCTAGACACCTTCTATTGATCTTCGGGACGCTCCTTCTCAGTAATTGGACCAGAGACCAGCTCCTCAGTAGTGGGCGCTTCTGTGACAGGGTCTTTGGTCATCACCGCTCCACCCGCCGCATCTTCAACCTCCATATCAGATGTTTCTTCATCGTCCGCGGGTTGAAAACATTCAAGGTTTTAATTTAAAGTGTCGGGCTAGTCTCCGTCTGCACCTCTCGAAACCCTGAATGAAAGCATCCATGGTGGCCTCGTGGAGCTCCGATGCAAAGTCCGGAGAATCCTTGTACTCTTTGATGGCCTCCTGGACCCTAGCTTCGGCCGCAGTCATCTTTTCCTGAGCTTTAGCCTCGGCTGCGGTTATCCTCTCCCGAGCCTCCGTCTCCACTGCTGCGACCCTGTCCAGAGCTTCCTTAGCATCCCTCTCAGCTAGAGCCAGTTTTTCCGCAGCATCGCGAGCCGCGGCCTCTGCATTGTCGGCTCGATTCTCAGTATGCTCTAGCCTGAGAGCGGTTTCCTTCAATCTTTCTTCTGTTGGCAGCAATTTTGCTCGGACTTTGGATAATTGGGCGTCTAGGCTCGCAGCTCCTTCTCGCCCTCCCCGCCATGTTCGATAATCCTCCTGAATGGCCCGAAGGTCATGTAGTGCTTTCGACTCCCGGGCCTTAGTCTCTACCAATTCTTTATCCAAGCTCTCACTACGAGACTTGGCCTTGGTCAGGTCCTCGCGCAGCACGAAGAGGCGTTAGACATCTGCAATATACACTCGGTAAATATCAGAACTCAGTAATCGCGAAAGGAGGAGAGAGGAGAGGATCGTAGCTCTACCTGAAGCGCGGCTGTGAACATAGTGTCAAAAGACTCCTCCTGTGATAGGTTCCTCATTTTATCCTGAAACCTGGGCAGGATCGAAAGTTTGAGGACTGTTTCCGATAAATAACTTTTATATGCGCGCCCAGGCTAGGCGTTTGGGAAGACGGGGACGGACTTCTCAAGGCATCCGAGGGAGCGGGGGCGAGGGCGCCTGCTTCCTTTGACGATGACGGGCCTGACGGATCAGTCTCAATGGCCTCCGCGCTCCGACCGACCCCCCGGTGCCCTTAGCAGGAGATGGGGCGACCGCCGGAAGGCTCCCCTCGGCAGGATCTCCTATCGGCTGTCTTCTATCAGTGTTGCTTCGGAAAGAGCCGCTAGAGGCTGGGCACGACGATCCGTTTCTGACCGGCGGGGCCTTTTAGGTTCGGTTCCTGCCGTGCCACGGTCGCTTCCTCCTCTCTTTCGGAGGCCCGATATCAGCGAGTCTTGAGAAAACTTCATTGCTACAATTTAGAAAGCACGCGGTTAGCTAAAAGGAGGACACAAAATACTAGCTACGAAAATAATATGTACACTAAAAGACATCTATTCAAATACCAGATGTATAAACAAGCAATAAAATTATAATGATAATAAAAAGAAAAACTCCTCGAGGTTCACCGGGCGCTGCAGCCAGCGACACCGGCACGAATGCAATCTCCGAAGATTATCCTCCGATAGCAATCCTTATTGGGAGGTATGATAGTGAAAATCAAGGTGTTGAAAAGTTCACGGTCTCTCTCATCAACACTCGAGTTCTGGTTAGAGCTGGTATCCGGAATACCCCAGTCTACGCCCAGCCCCTCCAAGTGTGCATAGAAGAACCGAGACTTCCACCCTTTAATTTTGGAAGGAAGGTTAAGCCTAAGGACCCTCTTAGGCCTCGACGCGAAGCTCCACCACCCATCCCTAACAGGATGTCGAATCCTATACAGTGCCCTAAATAAAGAAAGTCGGGCGGAAGCTCCATGAAAGGAACAAAGCACCAGAAATGAGAAAATGACACGAATGGAATTGGAGGTAAGTTGTGCGGGAATAAGGAGATACTGTTCAACAAGTTTACAAAGAAAGGATGTAGGGGCAATCGTAAACCGCCCCTAAAAAACTCTTCATACAATGCAACCTTTCCTGGTTGCACTAGGATGACCCTATCCTCGGGGAGGGGAACAGAAAGCCGAATATTGCTAGGGATCCCAAACTGAGCCCTAAGGTTCCTAAGATCTTGGGAAGTTGTAACTGAGGCGACATCCGCCGGGCTGACCGATTTAGAAGCAATCGCAAGGAGCCCTACCTCACGGCTGGTAGATGAAGAGGAAGCCCTAGGAGACTGGGTTAACGACCTAGACACAGGCTGCGTAGGCCGAGCGACAGGTTGATCCCCGCGGATGGCCACCCTCCGAGGGCCTGGCGACGCGCCTAAAGAATCTCCTCATGGGAGGGCTCGATCAAAGGGCCTTTACCTTTCCTATCTTGGGAGGGATCCATGGGAAAAGAAAAAGGAGAAGAAGAAGTCGACTAACCTGGACTTGGAGAAGTAAAATCGCAGAAGGATATACAAAATAAAAGACTAAGGGATGGAGGGGACGGCCCTCCTTTTTTATATTTCGGACGCAACGCCTCGAGCACCGCAAAGCCACATGGCAATCCCCCAGTGGGACCGGACAAGCAAAAGACACTATCTTCCTTGAGATATGCACCTCCCCTCTTTCTTCCTTTTCTCGAAACGACACTTATCGTGTGCTAGAATTTGAAATTCAAATTTTTCCGCCCTTCTCCCTTGCGCGTGTGCAAGCACATGAATGCAAGGGACATGGGCGAGGGGGCATATGATATGGTTGGTAAATAATATGGTTAGTAAATGATGTGGTTGGAAAACAAAAAATCAAGACCCTAGTCCTGGTGGCCCCCAGGGTCTGGGTGGCCCCTAGTCCTAGGCAGCCCCAGGTCCTGAGCGGCCTCCTGGTCCTAGGCGGCCTCCAGAGTTTGGGCGGCACCTAGTCCTAGACGGCCCCTAGGTCCTGGGCGGCCTCCTGGTCCTAGGCGGCCCCAGGGTCTGGGCGGCCCCTAGTCCTGAGCGGCCCCCAGGGTCTGGGCAGCCCCTAGTCCTGGGAGGCCCCCAGGTCCTAAGCGACCTTCTAGTCCTAGGCGGCCCCCAGAGTCTGGGCGGTCCCTAGTCTTAGACGGCCCCCAAGTCCTAGGCGGCCCCTAGCCTTAGACGGCCCCCAGGTCCTGAGCGGCCTCCTGGCCTCAGACGGCCCCAGGGTCTGGGCGGCCCCTAGTCCTAGGCGGCCCCCAGGTCCTGGGCCGCTCCTGATCCTAGGCGGCCCCCAGAGTCTGGGTGGCCCCTGGTCCTAGGCGGCCCCCTGGTCCTGGACGACCTCCTGGTCCTAGGCGGCCCCCAGGGTCTGGGCGGCCCCTAGTCCTGGGCGGCCCCCAGGGTCTGGACGGCCCCTAGTCCTAAGCGGCCCCCAGGTCCTGAGCGGCCTCCTGGTCCTAGGCGGCCCCCAGAGTCTGGGCGGCCCCTAATCCTAGACGGCCCCCAGGTCCTGGGCGACCTCTGGTTCTAGGTGGCCCCTAGGGTCTGGATGGCCCCTAATCCTGGGCGGCCCCCAAATCCTAGGGTCCCTAGCCTTAGGCGGCCCCCAGGTCCTGAGCGGCCTCCTGGCCTCAGACGGCCCCCAGGGTCTGGGCGGCCCCTAGTCCTAGGCGGCCCCTAGGTCCTGGGCAGTCTCCTGGTCCTAGGCGGCCCCCAGCGTCTGGGTCGCCCCTGGTCCTAGGCAGCCCCTAGGTCCTGGGCAACCTCCTGGTCCTATGCGGCCCCCAGAGTCCTGGGCGGCCCCCAGGGTCTGGACGGCACCTAGTCCTGGGCGGCCCCTAATCTTGGAATCGTTCTCGTATCAGAAGCGCTAAACACGATGAGATGTCGTGTCCGAACAGAAATCGAGAATCATTAAGCATCATGACGCTTTAAATGGTTCGAATAAGACAAACACTGGAACATCACCATTCATCTAGAAAAAGAAGATACTAAGCTCCTGTTTTAGGGCCAGATACCTTTTCTCTGACTCTGACACTCCCACTAACCCTGACATTCCCTTGGGATAACCAAGGCCATCATGAAGATCCTTATCTTCATGAGCAAGTTTCTTAATACCTTTATTATTAATTACCGATGAATGACCACGTAGCAGGTGCTGGGCTAGGGCGAACGTTTATCTTACACGTGGACCTTCTGACCTAAAAAAATAATAAAAAAGGAAGAAGCTCGAGAAGGGATAAGAGGAAGGGGGGAGGGTGCTTGAAGGGGGCTCTCTCTTCCTCAGTAAGAGATCTCATACCAAAAAAAAAAAGAAAACAAAACTGGTGATTCAGCATCAACACTCTCAATCGCCCCCACTTTCCTCTATTTGTTCCATCCCAATTAGTCTTGATCGCGTGTGAGGCTTGGAGAGGTAAGACCAAACCTTGCTCTACTTCCCATGGCTCTGCTTCCCCATAGATCACTGAAAAATAGAATCAAACAAAAGAAAAAGCAAAAAGAAAAAAAAGAAAAAAAAAGATAGAAGGATCTTACAGTGATTTTTTCTAGTATTTTTTTTGCTATTTTTTGGAGAACAAGGTGAAGAGACGGGGGAAGGTGAAGAGCCCTGATCGGTTCAGGTCTTTTGGGTTTTTGAGTTTTAAAAGGAAAGGTATTTGGATATTTTGCATGAGACGATCTTTGTGGGATCGCATGGTGCGGATCCACGTGAGCGTTGTTTTTTCTCTATCACGTCTTCACGGCTTCGTTCGTTGGCTTCCGTTGGAGGGGAGGGGCATTCTATGGTGGTTTGAACCTATGATCAAAGGACTTAAAGGCTAGCCCCTTATCGCTGTGCCAATCTGATCATTGGCAATAAAGGATGTAAGTCCAGGATATTTCTTCAATGAAGAGATCCCATTGTTCAGCCGCAACAGTTATATGATAGGAGACGGAAAGAAAGCAATGGGCCAAGTCCATTTTTTTTTTTAATATTTTTTTTTTATTTTTTAATATTTTTTAATATTTTTTGTATTTTTTCTATATTTTTAGTGACCCTATCTTTAGTGTATTTCTTCTTGTATTTTTTTTATATTTTTTAATGATAACTGAACCTAACATAGATTACTTAAACCACTGCAAGCAAGGTTGGATAGGGTCTAAGTAGGTTGCAAATATCGGGTTGACTCGTGATCCGACCCAACCTGATCCAACTTGAGCAAGTGATGATTGCGGAGGATGGAAAGATGATAACGCTGAGGAGCTTCGACGGGGAGGAGTTCGACGTTGAGAAGGCAACGGTGAAGCAATCAGTAATGATCGAGAATATAATAAGGATGGATGCTCCGAGGGTGGGATCTCCCTCTTAAACATCATCGATAAGGTCCTTACCAAAATCCTCGAGTACTGCAAGAAGCATGCTGACTTCGCAGAGGCAAGCCCTCCGGCCACGATGGCAGTGCCACTACCAAGGAGGGCATGGCTGCATGGGACGCCGACTATATCAATAATGAGTAGGATGTCCTCTATATCTTGTAGGATATAGAGGTTTAATGATATGTAAAAAAATAAATAAGTTTTTTATCGGTACTTCTAGAGAAAAGAGGTCTTGAATATGAGATGAAGTTAATTTAACAAGAGACATAGAATAGGATTGATTTGATGGTTACAATCCGTGACTCAATTAGACCTGAACTGGATTCAAACTGAATCCATATTCTATGGATTGGGATTAGGTTATACATGGACCTATCTTGACCTGAATGGCCCATTAGGTCAAGAAATTGATCATGGATCTAAACCAATTTTTTATTAGATTGGGTTTGGGTTCAATATCAAGACTCGATCAAGAAATCGGATCAAGTTGGGATCAAGCATAACCCGGTCTGACCCTACACATTTGCAACCCTAAGTCCAAGTGTGAGATTCGCCACATCAGGATAGTTGTTAGGCCATCCAAAGATTTAGAGCTCAAATCCTTCGTTCTCTAATTATTTATTTATATATACATACATACATACAAACAACAAACATACATACATACATATATATATATATATATATATATATATATATATATATATATATATATATATATATATATATATACATACATACACACACACACACACACACACACACACACACACACACACACATATATATATATATATATATATATATATATATATAATAATTGGGAGGCATTCGAGAGGCAGTTCCAAGCCTATGGTGAGCTCTATGCTTGTTAAACGATGCTCTATGGTATACTTTTAGTGGCTAGTTAAATAGTTCTATTTATTGGTTCAATAATGCAGGTGATATGCTATATGCTAGTTCGATGGATCTCATCTATGCGAGGTAAGTCATTTGTGAGCTACTCACCTCTGCTCGTTCGTGAATGGATAGGGAGGTATTGTAGAGTGAAGGGAGAGGTGGAATGGTTTATTTTTAGTTAGAGAGAAAGAGTGGTGTTTGATAAGATTTGAACGAGTTAGAGAGAGAGAGGGGGAGGGATGAAGATTTTTTTTGTTTTAATGGTATTAAAAATATGTACATAATATTAATTTTACTTATAATTTTTATTTTTATGCTAGTAAGAAAATTTGTAAATGACATATGCTTGGTACAAGATTTTAAAATTATTAAGAGATTTCTAAGAAAAAATTCCTCTTTGATATTATTTTTTTATTTTTAAAAATATCTTACCAGCACCAAGGGATTTATCCCTTAGTAAATCTCTAAGGGACCAAACTTTTCTTACAAAATTTTTATTAAAATTATTTAAATAATCACTCACTGATCCCTTACAAATTACCAAAGGATTTTTAAGGAATTTATCAACGGAAATATATCCCTAGCAAATTCCTTAGAGATTCCTTAATGAAACTAGATTTTGAATGTAATTTAAAATACCTTGAAAATCCCTTTCTAATCTCTTGGTAATTTTCTGAGAGACATATCCCTTAATGATGTCCCTTGATGAAAGGCTAACTTCTGATAGTAACATTAGGCCATGATCTAATCATATTAGATTAACCGAATACAAGAATCAGATTTGAATCCAATTCAAGTTAGGAGCTAAGGTTAGCAACACTTGCAAGCATATCTATCCAGCAAATATGATCTAATCCAGTTAGACCCTTGATCAGTTTTTGTGTGTGTGAGCCATTGGGTTTCACATCTAGCCAGTAGTAGGTATGGGTATAAGTTAACCTATCATGATTAGAACATTTTTAATCCTTAAAAATTAGAACTTGATAATTAAAACCCTTTCTAATTATTGATTAATTAAACTCTTTAATCCAATCAAACCTACAAGATAAGGTTGACGTCTAGCAACGAAGATATAAATTGTAATGGACATACCAAATATATTCTTTAGTGGTAAGTTACCGTGCAATTCAATGATACTGCCTCCCGAATAAATATATGAGTATGGATCAATCTCAAACTCAATTACTTATTCATGTCTCTCTTAAACTTCTAATGATAATTCAATTAATGAAACATTAGAAATTCTTTCTAATTTTTTATTCTGCTTTGATATAAAACTTTCTAAATCATCATAAGATTAGAGCAAGTAGGATGCAGTCTTCTTTTACTAGAAGTGATTGATTCCTTGTTGATCTACCCATAATCTTCGTACAAATTCGCCATATCCAGAATACCTCGTGCACAACTTAATGTCATGAATGAGTATAAACCAAAACATGGATTTATGTGCATAACATACTATGATGATATTAGGTCTAAGGATCACTTGCACAACTCCTACTTAAAGAATTATCTTTTGACAAATAAGTAACTTTCCATAAGATATTCTCTTAGTAGGTCAATTTAGTGAACTTATTCCTCTAATGAGCAACCAAATCTTTGTATTAGTGTCTCACACAAGTAATTATGAGATCAATCACCCTTGCATCGAGTATACATAAGATGTGCCAATCTTTTTGGTAACATTGATCCATGACTCAAAGTACCAATGATTAGGAATGTTTTAAATTACAATTTTTGGGTTTTAGGTTTCATTGGCATGATCTCATCGTAGCACTAAAACCATTGCCCTAATCTATGGGTTCATCATAATTATAAGAAGCAGTAAATGATGAAACATAATGCCTTTTTATAACCAAAAAGTCATATACATGATTTGGAAGAACAAAAAAAATCCTATCGCAATATAGATTGCGATTGGCTTTTAGGGCACAACTCTTTCACCAATAAAAGAAGATTTAAAGCCAATAGGACTCTAGACGTCTTAAAACTTATACATACAGATATTTGTGGCCCATTCCCTACAATCGCTTGGAATGGCCAACAATACTTTATAATGTTCAATTCATAGGCAATTTTTCCAAATATGACAATATATGTCTCATTCATGAAAAGTCACAGCCATTAGATGTGTTCAAAAATTACAATTCTAAAGTTGAAAACTAACTTAGTAATAGGATCAAAAGTATCAGATCTGATCATAGTGAAGAGTACTATGATAGATATGATCATTCGGGTGAACAATATCCAGAACCATTTGCTAAGTTCTTAGAGGAATGTGGTATCATCTCATAGTACACCATGTCAGGTTCGCCCACTATAAATGGTGTTGCTTAAAGACGAAATAACACATTTAAGAGCATAGAAAGAAGTATGATTAGTCATTCTAACTTATCAAATTACTTTGGAAAGCACTTAAGACTGCAACATATATAACAGAGTTCCAACTAAAGCAACTGCCAAAACCCCTTACGAACTTTTGACAGGCAAGAAGCCTATTCTAAAGCACTTGTATGTTTGGGGATGTCCAGTTGAGACAAATTCTTATAGGCCTAATAAAAAGAAACTAGACTCAATGACACTGAGTTGCTATTTTATTGGATACTCTAAAAGATCCAAGGGATACAAGTTTTATGATCCTACTAGTAAGTTGATTTTTGAGTCAGGAAATGCATGGTTCTTTGAGAATGTTGAGATTGCAGGGAAAGATACAGCTGGGGACTTTGTCTTTGAAGAAGAATATGATGATATTCCCACACTCCCATTCATGTACTTGTTCAACAGATAATTGATTAAGACCCTGTCGAATAACCTCCTATTCAAGAATTATTCCAGAAGAACAAGCTTCAACACCTCAAGGACCTATGCCATTAAGGAGATCCACTAGAGGGAGGAGAAGTACAATGCCATATGATTATATTATATTTCTCCAAGAGCATGAGGTAGACATTGGAATGATGGAAGGTGATCCAATCAACTTTTATCAAGCCATGGAAAGTTCTAGCTCTCACAAGTGGATTGATGCCATGAACGAGGAGATTAAATCCCTGAAGGATAATGACATCTGAGATCTTGTCCCATTACCTGAAGGTGCAAATCCTATTGGTTGCAAATGAATATTTAAGACTAAAAGGGATTCAAAAGGTGATATGGAAAGGAATAAGGCTCATATTGTCGCAAAGGGCTTTACTCAAAAAGAAGGCATTGACTATAAAAGGACTTTTTCTTTAGTTTCTTCGAAAGACTCTTTTATGATTATAATGGCATTGGTAGCGCATTTTAATTTTGAGTTACATCATATGAATATGAAGATGACTTTTCTCAATGGTAATATTGATGAGACGATTTATATGGTACAACTAAAAAACTTTGTGTCAGGAGACCCAAAGAATATGGTTTGCAAACTTAAGAAATCCATTTATGGACTCAAACAAACATCTTGACAATGGTATTTCAAGTTTCAACAAGTGAACATATCATTCGGTTTCGAGATGAATTTGGTCGATGACTGTATATACCATAAGTTCTATGGGAGCAAACACATTTTTCTGATTTTATATGTTGATGACATCCTGCTTGCCTATAATGATATAGGCTTATTGCATGAAATCAAAAGATTTTTATCTAAGAATTTTGAGATGAAAGATCTTGGTGAGACCTCTTTTGTATTAGGCATACAACTGCATCGGGATCACTTTCGAGGTATTCTCGAATTATCATAAAAGAGCTATATCAAAAAGGTTCTCAAAAGATATGGTACATAGGATTGCAAACCAAGTGATACTCCTATGGCTAAGGGAGATAAATTTAGTCTCAAACAATGCCCTAAGAATGATTTTGAGAAAAAGAAAATACTTAAGATTTCCTATACCTCAGCAGTAGGGAGTCTAATATATGCTCAGGTTCATATGCATTCAGATATTGCTTACGTTACTAGGATGTTGGACACATATTTAAGCAATGTAGGAATAACCATTGGAAAGCAACTAAACGGGTCTTGCAGTCCTTACAAAGAATAAATGATTGCATGCTCACATATCGAAGGTCGGATAAGCTTGAGGTCATTGGGTATACTGACTACGATTTTGCTGGATGCCAAGATAGTATGAAATCTAAAATCTATATCGGGTTATATCTATCTATTGGCTAGATGTGTAGTCTCCTAGAAGAGTGCAAAATAGTTACTTATAGCATCTTCCACAATGGTAATAAAATTTATAGCATGTTATAAGGAAACCAATCACGGAGTATGGCTGCATAATTCTCTCATGGGGCTGCGCATAGTGGATGATGTTAAAAACCACTTAAGTTTTTTTGTGATAATAAGTTAGCAGTTCTATATTCCAACAACAATAAGAGCTCAACGAAGTCAAAGTACATCGACATCAAGTTTCTAGTTGTAAAAAAAAAAAGTTTAGGGTAGACAGTTATCTATAGAGTATATCGGAACAAACTCCATAATTGCGGATCCGCTTACTAAGATATTGTTACCCAAAATATTTCATGAGCACTTTGCTTGTATGGGTGTCATGTCACTTAAAGATATTCAATTTTAGTGGGAGTTTATAATTTTAGATGCTTGTGTAGACATTTTTCAGCTATTTCAATTTATGAATATTTTGAGGTTATTTTGAAGAAATAAAGTTTTGGTTTGTTTCCACTCTGAATTTAGTATGGTTTGAGAGAGGATCAGTTGGAAATAAGTATGTTAAGATCATCATATTGCATGAAATTTTTATGCTACACATTCACATTATGATCCATATCATTAATTGTATCGGCATATGTGACCATTAATGGATTGAGTTACAATAGATGTAATGAAAGCCACTTCGATTCTACATTGGTGCGATTGATGGACCAGATTGGTTGCATATGCATTTCCATAATGACATCAAATTTTGAGCTCATTCAGTTATAATTATAAGGTTACACTATGGCCCATGGGAGATTGTTGGATCATTAATCCAACGTTGGGCTTATATGTGAATAATTATGTATTAGGGGCTATCAATTAAGGTTAAACCCAATTAAAAATGATCCATTAAGTTTTCGATAATTTGGACTTTAATATATGTCATAGGGTGTGGGTCTTTAATATGTAGAGACTAAGATATTATTTCTATTTTATGATGAACTAAAATAAAATAAAATTAGATGACTAAAAATATATATATATGCCGATTAACACCCGTGCTTTGAAGATGCCGATTAACACCCCTGTTGAAAGCTCACGACACCCTAGCTTTAAGGCGACGACACCCGTGCTTAGAACTGATCACGGTGAGAATACCCGCGACACCCCTTGTCGAATTCAGCCTAAACACCTTCGCGACACCCCAGTTGAAATCTAATGACACCCTAACACCATGCTACGACACCCGTGCATAGAAATGACCGCGCGGAGAATCCCCGCGACACCCCAGGGAGAATTGGATTTCGACCGAAACTCCTTAGGACACCTCTGTTGAAAGCTCACGACACCCTAGCTTTAGGCGACGACACCCGTGCTTAGAACTGACCACGCGAGAAGGCCCTCGACAACCAAGTTACTAAAATTTTTTTTATTTATCAAAAAAAAAGAAAAAAAGTACATTAGCCCTCACTGGGCTTCTCATCTCCTTCGGTCGCTGCATCGGCGATCTGGCGCTGGAGGGACGCTACTTGCCCCTCCAGGTGGCTGTTGGCCCAACACAGGACCTCGATCTCTCTCATTGAAACGGCCAGGTATTGCTTGGCGTCTTGTTGAGTCGCTCGCTGATTGCGTGCGACTCTGCATAGACCTCCGCGTCGATGGTGACCGTTGCGCGGCGGCTGCCATGGCTGCCAGTAGATCTCCCCTCGCCTCTGGAAGCCATCTTTTCAGTATCAAAAAAGCTGAAAAGGTGATTAACGAAGGCATTCCCCCATCTATATTTAAGGTACTCCTGGCGGGTGTTTTGATTGCCACACGCCACCATCTCAGTGGGCGGTTCACAGGAATCGAATCGGTGCGCCCCCCCCCCCCTCGTTATGTTTCGAGGGATGGGGAACAGAAGAGAGTTTCGGGAAGCCAACCGTAGTAAGTTTTACGTCGTCCCAAGAGAAAATTCACGACACCCAAGGATGATTTGGATTTCGGCCGAAACTCCTTCGCGACACCCCTGTTGAAAGCTCATGACACCCTAGCTTTAAGGCGACGACACCCGTGCTTAGAAATGATTACGGTGAGAATACCTGCGACACCCCTTGTCGAATTCAGCCGCAACTCCTTCGCGACACCCCAGTTGAAATCTCACGACACCCTAGCTTTAAGGGGAGGACACCCCTGAAAAGGTGATTAACGTGGGTTCACTGTTAATGCACGGGTGTCATCGCATTAAAGCTAGGGTGTCGTGAGCTGAAATCCAATTCTCCCTGGGATGTCGCAGGGATTGTCCGCGCGATCAGTTCTAAGCACGGGTGTCGTAGCATTGGTACTGGGGTGTCATGAGATTTCAACTGGGGTGTCACGAAGGAGTTTCGGCCGAATTCGACAAGGGGTGTCGGGGTTTCTCTCCGTGATCAGTTCTAAGCACGGGTGTCGTCGCCTTAAAGCTAGGGTGTCGTGAGCTTTCAACAGGGGTGTCTCGAAGGAGTTTCGGCCGAAATCCAATTCTCCTGGGGTGTCGCGGGGATTCTCTCCGTGGTCAGTTCTAAGCACGGGTGTCGTAGCATTGATGCTAGGGTGTCGTGAGGTTTCAAGTGGGGTGTCGCGAAGGAGTTGGCCGAAATCCAAATCATCCTTGGGTGTCATGAATTTTCTCTTGGGACGACGTAAAACTTACTACGGTTGGCTTCCCGAAACTCTCTTCTGTTCCCCATCCCTCGAAACTCAACGAGGGGGGGGGGGCTCACCGATTCGATTCCTGTGAACCGCCCACTGAGATGGTGGCGCGTGGCAATCGAAACACCCGCCAGGAGTACCTTAAATAAGGATGGGGAATGCCATCGTTAATCACCTTTTCAGCTTTTTTCATAGAAGATGGCTTCCAGAGGCGAGGGGAGATCTACTGGCAGCCATGGAAGCCTCCGCGCAACGGTCACCATCGACGCGGAGGTCTATGCGGAGTCGCTCGCAATCAGCGAGCGACTCAACAAGGCGGCCGAGCAATACCTGGCCGTTTCAACGAGAAAGATCGAGGTCCTGCGTCGGGCCAACAGCCAGCTGGAGGGGCAAGTAGCGTCCCTCCAGCGCCAGATCGCCGACGCAGCGACCAAAGGAGATGAGAAGCCCCAGTGAGGGCTAATGTACTTTTTTTTTTTTTTTGATAAATAAAAATAAATTTTAGTAACTTGGTTGTCGCGGCCTTCTCGCCGTGGTTAGTTCTAAGCACGGGTGTAGCATTGGTGCTGGGGTGTCATTAGATTTCAACTGGGGTGTCGCGAAGGTGTTTAGGCTGAATTCGACAAGGGGTGTCGCGTATTCTCACCGTGATCAGTTCTAAGCAGGGTGTCGTCGCCTTAAAGCTAGGGTGTCGTGAGCTTTCAACAGTGGTGTCTCGTAGGAGTTTCGGCCGAAATCCAATTCTCCCTGGGGTGTCGCGGGGATTCTCCGTGCGGTCACTTCTAAGCACGGGTGTCGTCGCCTTAAAGCTAGGGTGTCGTGAGATTTCAGGGGTGTCTCTAAGGAGTTTCGCCGAATCCAATTCTCCCTGGGGTGTCGCGGGGATTCTCGCGCGGTCAGTTCTAAGCACGGGTGTCGTGTTAGCATTGGTC